>CAJQZJ010032076.1:66856-91297 GCA_907164525.1 Lophiomys imhausi | reverse complement strand
GAGGAGAGAGAGAGGAGAGAGAGAGGAGAGAGAGAGGAGAGAGAGAGAGGAGAGAGAGAGAGGAGAGAGAGGAGAGAGAGGAGAGAGAGAGAGAGGGGAGAGAGGAGAGAGATAGTTGTTTTCAGGATAAGATCATTCTTAAATACAGGTACATATGTGTAACAATAAATGGACTCAGCAAGTACACACACACATACACACACAAACACACCAATAGAAATTAAAGTAAAAGAGATCATGTATTTGAGAGGGAACGAGGGACACAGGAGTAGAAGGGGGAGAGAGGGATGGAAATGATATAAATACAATACTTATATATGCAATTCTCAAAAAAAAATAAAAATAAAAGGAAGATCAAGTTGAGACCTTCCCTAGCTCTTACAGAACTGGCCTTCAGGAATATAGTTGTCTCTCTGTTATCTGGGCCAATAAGTCTAAGAAGAGCCCAGGTGTTAAGGGGACTGACATAACACAAAGATATTGATTGAAGAGAACCAATGTCACATGTTCAGCAACGTCAGACTTCTCAGGAAGGGTAAAAACCATTATCCTTTCTTATGACTTCACTTCTACCACTTTCTACACAACAGGAATTCATTCAACCATTTTTGTAATACAAGACCCTGTCCTCCCTAATTTGACTGCAAGCATCCTAAAGGCAAAGATTATACTTTTTATCTGTGCCCCTTAGGATGCCTGAGTTCCTGAGTGCACAGTTGATGCTCAAAATTTTGACTTGATTACCTTAGGGGATAAGCACTTTAAACACGTTTCTGAGTTTTTTGTTGTGGTGATAAACTAATAGAGAGAATGTGGTATGCTAATAAAAATAAAAACAAAACGGAAGTGACAAAGCATTTGAAAGGTCAATTATTGTTGTGCTACTGGTTTCCTCAACCAAACCTATTTTTTATTCCCAAAATACAATTAAATACAGCATTAGAAAAAAAACATCCTTAAAGATATTTGAGGAGAGAAATACCCTGAAATTCCCAATGTGAACAGTCAGACTTCTATTCTCTATATTTCTTCATAAGTAAAAGGAAATATTGACTCAGAAATTGGAAAGGATTAATTTTAGAAAGAGAGTACCTTAAATAGAGTCATTATTAAAAAAAAGTATTTTACTGCCTTTATTTCATTCTAAACTGTTGAAAATATTTTGTGAACTCATATTGGCAATTATTTTCTAGAAGAATCTTAATAAAACACATGCATTCTTAATTAAAGTCTCCTCATTATGTCCAGCTTAGTGTAGACAAGGAGACACAGGCCATTTCCCACAGTGTGTGCATCTCCTTCTCACTCTAAAACCTTCTAGCTTATGAATTGCATTTCCGTAGTCCTGAAAACGTCTTACATCTTCCCACACTGGTGCCCTGTTAAGAGATGTATTCATCTCCTGCTCATTCTGCCTTCATTCTTCATACATGTTATTCTTCGTCGAGCAAATGATCGTACTTCTGGCCCCACATTTCCACTCAGCCACAGTCTTCATTTTAGTCCTGTTTTCCACATGGTGTTTAAACCAGCTTTTATCATCCTCTCTACTTTCAGACTAAAGGCTTGCCAGGTATTAGAACACAGAAACTTTTGCCTCTGTTTTGCTGAGAAGCAAAGTCTGGCCGACTGCTGGCTCCCTTCACATCAGACAGCACATGCTAATTCATGCATGTGGGGTTCACAAAGGGGAAAACTCCAAACTGCTCCGGTGCTGTCAGCATTAACTGGGTCCCCCACAGCTTTGACGTGCCCTAGAGATAGAGTATTTGTACTGTGACATTTCTCCACTGGGAAGAGAAGTCTGATTCTTCTTTCATAAGTTCATGTCCTCATGGATCTCTAATTGATCCACTGAGGATACTGCTACGTGCCTGTCAGATGGAAGGCTGAAGAAAATATTTGTGCTTATATTAGCAGGACAAAGATTCATGTCAGTCTGTCTATCTGTCTCTCCCCTGGTTCTTTTGCTTCATCTGATAAATCCAGCTACTGTGCCAGGGTTTGCTGTATGAAGAGAAACTCGTGACAAGCAATGGACATTGACTGTTCACAGCAGACACCCCAAACCAGAATCCTGCCTGACTGCTGGATGAGCCCTGAACAGGCTCATTTTCTAGCAGGTCTTTAAAATGAGTTAGCAGCCCCAGTCAACACATGAACTACAGTCTTCTGAGAGATGTTGAGGAAGAGGATCCAGTTCAGCCACCTAGACTACTGAAGTGCAAAACAAACAAACAAACAAACAAACAAACAAACAAACAAACCCACCCTTAGGGCATAAATGTTTAGGGGCATTTGTTATAGTCATAGATGAAAAATGTGCCTGGGAACTAACTCTAGATTGTGTGAATGGGCTCTGGTCCAAGGATGTCTTAAAGGGATATTGTCAAGGACAAGTGATGGTGAGAGCTCTCCCTGGGCACCATCGGAGAGACAAGGTCTCATAAGAGGAGATATGCCTGAATCAAAGGCTATAGAAATGGTCCAACTGTGGACTAGAATCCCTGAAAAAAAAAAAAACAGTGAATGTTTCCCATATGCAGATGTCTCTAAAGTTTACATGGTATGTCCAGGAATCATGGGCAATTGGGTGGATATCACAGGTCATTTGTCTCCATTTCAATTTCTTGATTATGAATTTGAATCAACTTAGTTGATGTAAAAGGAGCCTAGAAAATCTGAAGGAAAATGTTTCTTAAAATAGCAATGAGTTTGCGTGGCACTTCCTACCTTTCTTTCACTGCCACACACTCCTACAATGACATAGACTCTGTCTTAAGAAGACTTTGCGGGCCCTGCACTTCCTATATAATCAGATATATTTATCCCTCTCAGGTATCTGAGGTGGTTGAAGAATAGATAGATAGAGTCTCATAGTTAAATGTTGAGTTGTTTAGGAATCAGGAGGGTGTTCTGGATCTAAGAAGATGTTTTTAAAATTGTGATGAAAGTTAGGATGAAAGTTGAGTTAGATATAGAACTTTAAACTCATGGAGATGGTTAGATAGTAGAATGTTAAAGTCAGGTGCCAAATATTTATAGACTGGACATTGGGAATGTATGCTAAGCCATATAACCCTCATAACTGTGGCCTAATTACCTCTGTTGTTTTGTATTGTATTTATTGTTATAAGAAAAAGAACCATTTGCTGGGCTGAAAGGGGGAGCTGTTGGGGGGAAAAAGATGTACCTTAAACTAAAAAAAAAAAAAAAAAAAGAAAAAAATGGAAGGGGGGGGGTGAGGTCGAAGAGGGTGGGAGGGTGGGACTGGAGGTGGTAGTAGGAAGGGGATTGTGATTGAGATGTAACTTGAAGAAATAAAAAATAAATTAAAAAAAAGAAGACTTTGGAAGAAGCAGAGACTGTGAAAGTCACAGAGCCCACATGAGAATAACAGCAGCCAGGTCTAGGTGCCTGCCTCTTAGCCTCCTCTTATGGTTTATTAATGCTCATTTGATTTTTTTCTGATAACAAATTAGTTACTGGTACTTGTAAAGAAATTATGGACAGTAAAGAGTGTCAAAAGTAAATAATGCCACATATCCTCTCCTGCGAGGAATGAGAACTGAGTCTCTTTCAGTGTGAAATGGACATGAAGAAATGTTCTCACTGCAAAATGAAAGGGTTGTAGGTCCCTAATGATGCCTGTCATAAAAATCTTTGGTCTACCTGTACACAGGCATGTGTCTCCTGTGAGTTTTTCTTGCCACATGTCAGAGCCATATCATAAGGATTTCTGCTATACAAGACACTGGGAACTAGACATCCCCAAAAGGTCTGCATTGATTCCTAAAATCAACGTATTAATTATATTGCTTAGGAACATACAGACAAGGATGTAGCTGAAGTCTTTGCCTTTATGTGTTTCCTTAAAACCAGTGAGGGTGTATTGGCATTTAATTTCTTGAGTTCTTTGTAAATTTTGGATATTAGCCCTCTGTCAGATGTGGGGTTGATGAAGATTCTTTCCCAATCTGTAGGCTGCCATTTTGTTTGAACAACAGTGTCTTTTGCTTTACAGAAGCTTTTCAGTGCCATGAGGTCCCATTTATTGATTGTTGGTCTTAGGTCCTGAGCTGTTGGTGTTCTGTTCAGGAAGTTGTCACCTGTGCCAATGAGTTCGAGGGTTTTTGCCAAGAAACCAAATAATCCAATCAAAAAATGGGGAACAGAGCTAAACAGAGAATTCACAAAGGAGGAATTCCTAAAGGCTGAGAGACACTTGAAGAAATGCTCAGCATCCTTAATCATCAGAGAAATGCAATTCAAGATGACTCTAAGATTCCATCTAACACCTGTCAGAATGGCTAAGATCAAAAGCTCAAATGGCAGCACATGCTGGTGAGGGTGTGGAGAAAGGGGAACCCTCTGCCATTGCTGGTGGGAATGCAGGCTTGTGCAACCACTATGGAGGTCAGTCTGGCGATATCTTAGAAAACTTGGAATATCTCTGCCTCAGGATCCAGCCATACCACTTCTGTGTATACATCCAAATGATTCCTCACTGAATCACAAGGAAGTTTCCTCATCTATGTTCATAGCAGCCTTAATTGTAATAGCTAGAAACTGGAAATAACCCAGATGTCCCTCAACCAAAGAATGGATTAAAAAACTGTGGTACATCTACACAATGGTACATCTACAATACTACTCAGCCATCAGAAACAAGGAAATCATGCAATTTGCAGCCAAATGGATGGAACTAGAGAAGCTCATCCTGAGTGAGCTAATCCAGACCCAGAAGGATGCACATGGCATCTATTCACTCATAGTCGGATTTTAGCCAAATAGTACAGGATAACTATAGTACAATGAATGAACCAAAGGGAAAATGAACATAGACTTTGTTTCCTGTCAATGAGACACTTTGTGCTAGTGGTGCTGCCTTATACGGCAGTGTATGAGGAGGCTCTTGGCCTTCATATGACTGCTCAACTGGGGTGGGGGACTGTTATGTAGGGACACTCCACTCCAGAGGAGTGGGATGGAAGGGATAAGGGGTAGAGGGTGGGAGGGCAGAACTGGGAGGGTTGGAAAGAGGACACTATGATGGAGATATAACCTGAAGGAATAAATAAATAAATAAATAAATAAATAAATAAATAAATAAATAAACAAACCAGTGAGGGTGATTTTTGCCCCTGGATGTTTGGCAGGGTCTGCAGATATTCTGAATTGTCACATCTGTGTGAAGAGACAACCATGGTATTTAGTGGATAGATGCAGAGGATGTGTCTAGATGTGCTCAGATGCACAGCCCAACTCCTCAGATACAGTAGAGAATTAAAAAGCCCAGGTGTACACAGGTCACCACTGTGAACAGTTCAATAGTTCCTGTCCTCATCCCCCCCAGTCATAATCACGCTGGTTACCATCATTTTTTTAAATAAAATTTAGTTATATGGTCACTATTTTCCCACATCGTTATTCTTCAAAATGTGACAATGCTGCATGAGCATCTAGCACGTGATTGAACTGGTTATCACTGTTGATTGCCAGGTCCACTTTCCCAGCATCATAAACAACATTGGGATGAACATTCCTGACACTAAATCTGTTTCCGTTTCTCTAATAATTGTCTGTGGGTGGCTTCCTAGAACTGCAACCATTGCTTCAAATAAATGAGCTCCTTCTCTTGCTCCATAAGGTTTCCTGCGAAGTCCCTCTGGCAGCATGCTCTAGTATCCCCGAGGCCTGCTCTGCTCCTGGGTACCTTGCTGAGTTGAAGGTTGAGATGCTGACATCAGCATTACATCTTATCGCTTGTGTGTGATCTAGACGCTTTGACCTGTTGTCTCCCAGCTGACAGGTGTGAGGCAGCAAATTCAGGCACTCTACCCATCTACTGCGCAGATCATGACCCCTTAGTCAGCAAAGTCATTTCTTCAAGATATACGGCTATGAAGACAGAGGAAGTGCAGAGGTTGTTCTGTGAGCTGAACCATGTTGCCCCATTGTCACCAAAATGACCACACTGCTGGCGCATGATGCAAACACACATGTACACATGCACATGTTAGGTAGTTAAGAGTTTGGGGGCCAGATTTACCAGTCAAACGTATTTCCCTACCTGCCCCTTTCCAGCAGATGGCGCTGTTTCCCCAATGTTTAAACTTACTACACGGCAAATTATAACTTTTGATTGTGCAGAGCTGCTCAAGGGTATTTAGTGAAGTCTACTTTGCACTTTGTCATTATTGAAATCGCTCACAGGCTCCAAATAGAATCTGAGAATGAGACGGCGTACCTCAAACATAAAACCAGGCTGCTCAGAATTGATGAAAACAATGTGTTTTGAAAGTACCGAGGGCAAGCAAATGATGAATCACTTTCCCACAGCCATGATGGATTAAACTCAATTTATTTCCTAGCAACATTGGAAAAAATGGTTTGGGGTTGCTGTGAAACTCCCATGATGGGGCTTTAAAAGATCATGAGCCATGGTACAGGTTTCATATTGCTCTTAAGGCAGATGCCCTACACTTAGAGTAGGATGCAAATTAAATGGTTGCGTGTCAGAAGTTACTTATTTTCCCCAAACAATTTGCCACTTTGGATGACGAAGAGGTGTAAGATCTTCTTTGGGCCACCAGATCAACAGAGAAATTCTGCCAACATGGGTTACAAGTCCTCTTTAACCCAACTGGGACTCAGAGAGAAGAGTATTCTTTTCTTCGTTGAGGAAGTGCCTACAATGAGGAAACTATGCCAGTCTAACCTTCCTGAGAACAGTGTCAGTCTGGGTAAGGATTCAATTTCAATAAAGTACCTTGTCTTCCATTCAGGACCATGGAAGAAAAAGGCCCTCTTAGAAAAGGGGAAAAATGAAGCCAGACAAACAGAAAACAGACCACCCTTAAAATTCAGCCCACAGTCTGCACATCCCAAACACCAGTCACTAATCCACAGAGAAAATCCATCCAAGTTTCACAAGACTAAACACAATGCACAGGCTACTGGCAGTTGGTAGAATCACTAAGGAGATGAACTATATTAATTTCTACTCCAAATGTATAATTTGATGCATAAACTGTTACATGTTAGTGAAAGAAATAAATACATATTACAAATGATGTGAATGAGGTATGCCCAAGACCAAAGTCAGACAAAATAGTGTTTCTAATATACTTCTGGACCAGACCAACTGTGGGCTATTTTTATATAACCTGGTGATGCTAAATGTATGAGCCCCTTTAATTTCACATGAGTATGTGTGATTGTATAAAGACTCTTTTAAAATTCACAGAGTTTTAGGTTGAGTTTCCTCCATGGAAGTGCTGGGCATTTGAATAGAGGCAGGACAAGGAGGGTTGAACTTCTCTTTGAGATTCATTGACATCTAATGAGAGCTCATAAACAAGAGCTCAAACATAACTTATGTATGCTAAATGCTGCTTCAAGGAAATACAGAGGTCATTTTTTTTTTTTAAATTGACTTACATCCCAGTCTAGGCTGTCAAGGCTAGAATTTAACAAATGGAACCATTTGTAACCCAGCAGGTTTTGTTTTTAGATGCTTAACTGTTCATCTCCACATAAGCTCCATTTGAGAGATACAGTTGTTTTTTCACTTGAAGTATATCACATCTGGTGACCAATTTTATTCCTGGGGATGCTTAGGGTAGGCATTTTGAAACTAAATTTTTAAAGCTACCAGTGATTTTAAAGATTTGAGATCATAAATATTCACATTGCAAAATGTATCAGCTAAACCTATGTTGGCATCTCTTCCCTTGTCAGGCAATGGATTCAGCCACAAAATTTCCAGTTTAAGGATGAAAATGCACTGTACCTAAGAAACTCCATTTCCAGTCTTGTGAAAACTGATATGAGAAATCTCCATGACTGTCACAGTCATATTTGTCAGGTTCTCATATCATAGTTTATTATCAACATGCTGAAATGTTTTCCCATTTAACATCACGCTGTATCTGAATTCATTGCACTCCAGTTCTCTTTTCAAGGGAATCTGGGGGAGCCAGAAAATAGTTATTTTATGTATAAGTGTGAGAGAGCACATCTCCACACATTTTTGTAGATAATCAAGTTTACTATCATAAGATAATACTCTGTGCATAGGAGATAAAAATACATCAAACCATGGATAAGACACAGTCAGATGTTCGTTGAACGATATGAATAAATGCTAGTCACAAAGCAGCTGTCAGACCAATGGGGAAAGTTATAGAGAACTCACAGCCTAAGAAATGGTAAAGAGATTTAAATGCCACCTGCAAAGACTTCAAGACATTCTCACCTTCCAGCTCAACTTCATTAGTTAGAAACATACACAAAGTTTTCTCATAGTACGAACATACTAGGAAGTAGGAACATTCCACACACTTCCTTGGACTGCCTGTTTCCTGTGGTTTTTTAGAGGTCTCTGCTACTTGCAAGGTCTTTTTGAACATTGTTCTGTATTCTTTAAGTATGTCTGTTAGGCCTTGGCACTGTGTAGGGTGCCCCATTTCCTACAAAGGGAGAGCTGGCAAAGTCACAGCCACCTGTCCTGCCAGCTGTGTGATTTATGGGAAAACTATGGGGCAGGCGTAATCATCTTGGGTCTCTTGTCCATGTAGGACATTGCCATTTCTCCCTGGCTCAGGATGTTTCCTGCCCATGTTCCACTCCAATGCAGCTTTCTCACATCTCCCCAGTGAAGAGTTTCTAACCTCATTCACAAGATATATCATATCTATATGTATCTTGTGATATATATATATATATATGTCTCTCTCAAGAGTGCTCTTGAGACATTTCTTATTTCTAAGTCAATGCATGTCCTACTTAGGAGCAGAGGCTAGTTTGGAGACTCATTCTTTTTGAATTCCTTTAAGTTCTGAGTAAATGTCTTTACTCAGGCTATCTGGATATTTAGGTAGTAGGAGAAAGGGAACAAAACCCATCCTGGACCTGGGATGCAGTGTTATCTCTGGGTGTACAGCTACGTATGTGGCATTGGTAAGACCTTCTTCCCTTTCCCAGGTCACACAGAAAATATAGTTAGGACACATAGAAACTGGAACTCTGTGACATTAGGAACGCTGCTTGGTTTGCACGACCTCTCTGTTTATTTCACTGTGACTGGAAGCT
Organism: Lophiomys imhausi; assembly: GCA_907164525.1. NCBI lineage: Eukaryota > Metazoa > Chordata > Mammalia > Rodentia > Muridae > Lophiomys > Lophiomys imhausi. The sequence goes on along the minus strand of CAJQZJ010032076.1, from coordinate 82,201 downwards.
GAGCATTTTTAAGAAAACCATGCCAACCATGAGCCATGGGTAGCACAGACGGGCAGAAATCAGTATACACCAAGAAGTATGTTATTAGGGAGACATAGGAAAGGAAGCTGGTGTGTGCATAAGATAGGTGGTGGTCAGGCAGTGTCATGAGAGGCTGTCTGCTGCTCCATGCTCTTCATGTCTGAGAACTTCCCTGATATGCAGCCACCTTCTGTGGAAACAACTTAGAGTGTCTATGATACTTGCATCCAGATTGCCTCTAAGAAAATCCTTGGCTTTTGTTCTCATACAGAATGACATTTGATGTGTGATGAGAACTGTTATGGTTTCCAGCCAGCCAGCCAACAACGGCTTCCTCCACAGCCCAGCAAAGGCTCAGTTCACAGTGAGGATAAAGTGGAGTCTCTGCTCTCATGTTCTTTCAAGCCACCCCCAATGAATGCTGGAAAGGAGCTCTTGGTTTACCTAGTAGCTCATCCCAACATTCTTTTAGCACTGCTTTCCCACACCCCATTTTCTAGAGGTGACATAATTGGAGACCTCTGGTGGAAGTCAGAAGCTCTGGATAGACTCATGCCCTGAGTATGTATGGCTTTATCTTGTCTGTATAGTCCCTATGATAAGGCATGGCACATAACTTAGGTACAGCAAGATATTAACTAAAATAAAGTAGGCCATGATAACATATTCTAATAGTAAGAGTTAGTTAGAGCTTATGAATAGTTATTTCTGGAATGTCCTATTTAATCCGTTCAGATTACTGTCACCAGCAGGTAACTGAACTTCAGAAAACAACGTCACAGTGTTGAAGACTACCTCTTCAACTGCTTAGCATGATTCTTTCATATAGCAATTCGGGTCTTTGGAGCCAAAGTCACTTGATAAGCTGTGCTCTCTAAATAGTGTTCTGTTGGGTCCTGGTTGAATCTCTTCACACATGATATAGGCAATAGGAAAACTTACCCTTAACACTAGCATGGAAAAATGGTGCTCCAGGCTTGCTGCCTATGAGCAACGAACTTCCAGAAGGAACCATACACATTTCAGTGTCCATCCTTTCTTTCTTTCTTTTTTATTTTAAAGGACATTTTGCTGTCCATTCTTCTCACCCAGCTTCACCATGCATTATTAAGTTAGGCAGCCAAATTCTAATTCTGTGTTTTGAGAAGAACAAGAAATTAGGGACTTGTATGTAGCAACCATTACATGGGATACAACATGGTTGTGTTTTCATGACAATTCTTATGAGGCAGACATTTTTGTTCCTATTTTCCCAATGAACAACTAAGATTCAAAGAATAATCAAAGAGATGTACAAACCCTACAGGTGGCAAATGGATGTGTAACCAAACAAGGTCATGGGGCATCCTACATTTTTTTTCTACAGTTATTTGTTTAGTATTTGGGGAGAAATGGAGAGATTCTGAAGACTGGGAGGCATGGGTGGTGGGGAGAAGCAATTTCATATTGAAATAAGTCACATTTGTATCTTTCCCAGCATAGTGTCTTGCAATGAGAGAAAGGAGTAAATAGTGACTATTTATTTTCTTTCTCAAAAGTTCAAGAAATTCTTTCTTTTCACTTCATGCAGGTTTCATAAAACCCTATATGAGCAACTGTTAGGATTAAGCAGTGCATCAGGACTTGTTTGCCCAGGGGGATTTTCAAACTTCCTTTCATCATTTTCATTATTTTTTCTCATAATATACATTTTATTATTAAAAATATAACACTACTTGGGAATATAGCTTAGTGGTAGACTGCTTTCCTAGTATTTGTGAGTGCCTAAGTCAGTCTGACAGACACACACCAAAAACAAACATGCATGCTTACCTATTGTAACTTATTGCATTCATTCATTCATTCATTCATTCGGTCGCTCATTATTCATCCACATTCACTGCAGTGCTAGGAGTTAAACCCAGGACATGGTGTGTAAGGCAAGTATTCTACCATGAAGTTTATTTTACCTTTATTGCTATTTTACATATCTAAATCTTAGCATTGATATTACAGTATTTTAATATTAAAACTCACAAAAATAAACTTATCATTCCTGTTAAGGACAGAGATGAGTCCTATACAGCCTCATTATTGCTCTATTAGGAGGTGTTCTGATGTTAAGTGTTGGTTTCTCAAGCAGTAGATGTCTAAGAACATGATGGCATGGCTGTGTGGTTGTAATGCTAAGTGATCTATACTTAAATATTTTCAATCTCAAGTTATGTACTCAGACCTTACACTAAAGGCAAGGGATTTCTAAGATGTCTACTTAACACAAGGGAAAGACTTTCCAGATTGTTTTGTTGAGATGTGGGGCTTGAAAAATCAAGAAAAACAGAGTAAAAGAAAGTAGTCGAGAGGGAAAAATACAAAGCGTACACTCCTGTTTATTAAATGTCCATTCAAGGGTGGAAATGTAGGTGAGTTCAAACTCATAGGGTCCACACAGATGGCACTGGCATTATACAAGCTCTACATTGCTTGGAAGAACAAAATATCTTCTTCCCCAAAGTGACTTATATTTGTTTTGAAAAAAATATGGGACTTACCTATAACTTAAATAACTTTGTGAATTATTTAAGAGTCACAGTAATCAATGGTACTTTGGGCCATTCTCAGACCTGGTAGATTCTCATGATCCATAGGCTTCTGGCACTGTGAGGATGGCCTTTATAGTGAGTGCATTTATATGTAGCACCCTGAGGTCTTAGGAGTAAATTGAAATGTACAACCTGCATTTAGTGAAAACACAAAAGTAAATCCAAAAACCATCTGTTTCCTGAGTGCATTTGGGAAACAATAATCAAAATAAGCAAAGGGAATGGACTTTTAACAGCATTGTCCTCGGAATGCATTTCAAGGAAAATGTCTTCACAATTAAGACATCTGAATCACTTCATAAGTATGAGCTCTGGGTGGCTGGAACTTGTTAGAAACAAAATCCAGAAAATAGAACTGAGCTGTGGCCAGAGGTGAGGACCAAGAAGTCTCTGAAAAAGAGCAATAGAGTTAAGTCTGAAGAAAACATTTCTTGTGAAAGTAAAAGGCAGGATTGATCAACATCTCACACCTGTTTTCTGCACCATTATTCTTTTGTAGCATAGAAGAATGATGAGAAAAAATTGGAAAAATGAGCTTACTAGAGAAATGATCTTTTCTCTAAGTGACAAATTTTTAAGTATTTCACCCATGATTTTTGTATTAGTAAAAAACTTTAAGGTCAAAAGTTTCACAATATGTGCGAATCCACAGGCAGACTCAAGAATTACAAGAAAGGGTACAGCTGTTAAGTCTCACTGAACATTTAAGGTGGTATGGAATGAGAATGGGAGAATTTGGCAGAAAAAAATTACCATCTGGTGATTCTTGGATTAGGTCTAGATAAAACAGAGGGAGCCAAGGTTGCAGCCATTGGTTGCCTTAACTCCCTACCCAGCGTACTTCATGAGTGCCAACCCTCTTGCAGGAACCACTGGTTTTCTTTGGACCAATCATGAAGGACGTAAAGGGAAAGAGAGCAAGGAAGGGCTTTTATATGAATGTTATAATTCCTTCAAGCCTGTCTCAATTTGCCTTTCTGAAGTTTTCATTGGGCATTTCTGTGCTCTAGACTCTGTAGTAATCACTGGAAATATTTCACATTTCCTGACTGTGTGGCACTTACAGTCTCACGGTGCATACAGATAGATACATATTCATACTCTTGGGTACGTAATAAAAGGTCCAGATAACATGTTCTAACTAAAGGAAGGAAGTTCGGAGAAAGTTCACACAAGATTTGTTGACCTAGACTGACTTGGGATTTTAAAAGGGGGTTGTGAAGAGAAGAAACCAAAAGATCAATAGATCAGTCATAAAATCTGTACAAAGGTCCTATAGAAGGAAGGAACAAGAACTACGAAGAAGCCAAGTTGATTTAATGGGGCAGAAATCAGGGGTGCAGAGCCCTATGGTTTCTCATCTGATCTTAACTTAAGTACATGGTGGCTCTGCAATTATTTTGGTACCAAAAGGTGGGTATGTCACCTTTTGACTATAAAGAGTAGCAATAGCAGTATTATATATAATAGCATGGCAAAGATAAGAAGGCTGTTTAACAGGGCATGCTACAAACCCTAAGTAGCTAAGACATACCTTAGCTCATGTAGAAAACAGGACAGACAATGAGAAGTAAGTGGACTTTGGGTATATTTTGGAGGTTAGATAGAGATTTGGTTATCTCTTGACATGAGAGGTACAAAGGAGAAAGTGGTTTGGTAAAGGCTGATTTTCTGTAACCATCAGGGTGAGTAAGGCTGCCAGCAGTGAGGCAGACCAAGTTAGAAGACGCAGGGATTCAGTTGCATCATTCTACCACATTTGCTGTTCTTTTGAGATGTTAGGGTGGATATATTTACTAGACAGTTAGTTGGGTGGGGGGCATGGACCCACACAGACATGAATTTGTTAATCCCGGCACTTGGGAGGCAGAGGCAGGTGGATCTCTATGAGCTTGAGGCCAATCTGGTCTAGAGAGCAAACTCCAGGACAGTCAAGGCTATACAGAGAAACTCTGTCTCGAAAAAAACAAAAAAACAAAAAAACAAGAGTACCAAAAGGAACAAAGCCAAACAAACAAAAGCAAAAAGAGACTAATCTGATGATCATTGATTTACAGAGAGGACCGAAATTGTTGGTATCAGTGAGCATTGCTTCAGTTAGACTAAAGGTTAAGTATAGAAGGTGGGCTGTGATGAGATTGGGACTTAAGATTCTAGCACTTAGTAATCATTCTTAGAAGGTGGTTTGGTGTCTTGAGAAGGAAGGATGAAATCCAGGTGGTTATGGAAAATAGAATCCTAGGTTAGTTGATTCTTTTGGTCTTTTGTGGAGTTCTTGTCGCCCCCCCCCCCCATCCCTCTATTCTTCCTCCCATTTTTCTACATGGACTCTGTTGCCTCATTGTGGATCACTTTACCCAAGCTGGGCTGCCTTGTCTGGCCTCAGGGTAAGAAGATGCTCTTAGTCCTGATGTGACTTGAAGAGCTGGGATGGTTTGATGGAGGTGGAGAGTTCCCCCTTTAAGAGGAGAAGGAGAAGAGGGAAAGTAGGAAGAGGACGGGATCAGGTGGGACCAGGTGGAGAGGAGGGAGGGGGCTGCAAATGGGATGTAAAATGAATGAATAATTAATAACAATAAATTTTAGTGCATATATTAAAAAAGAGAAAATAGAATCCCAGAGAAGATAACATTCAGAGAAGGAGAGGCAAAGGTTAGTGACATGGGGTTAGGCTAAATGTTGTCTGGGAAGAGTTGGAGAAACCAGTTGGGCAGACTTCAGGGAAGAGAAAGATGAGGCAAAGACAAAGGAAGATCTGTAAAGACATTCTGAAGTTCTCTTACAAAGGGAAAGGTAGAGAGGATGGTATGGTTTGATTTGGTTTGTCCTCAGTGAAACAAGGCTCAGTTCTTCCATAAAGCAGTATTGAGATGTGGGGCCGAGTGGGAGATGTTTGTATTAGAGGAATGGAGGAGGTCTATTAAATTTCCTCAACCCAGAATAGCTAAATAAATCCTGTACAATAAAAAAAAAAAAACTTTTGGAGGTATCACCATCCTTGATTTCAAGCTATACTGCAGAACAATAGTAATAAAAACAGCATAGTACTGGTATATAAACAGGCCCGTTGATCAATGGAATCAAATTGAAGACACAGAAATAAACCCACACCCCTCTGGTCACTTAATTTTTGACAAAGAAGCCAAAACCAAGCAGTAGAAAAAGGACAGAATCTTCAAGAAATGGTGCTGGTTTAACTGGATGTTAATGTGTAAAAGAATGGAAATAGACTCATATTTATTACCTTGCACAAAACTTAAGTCCAAGTGCATCAAAGACCTTAACATAAAGCTGGACACACTAAATCTAATAGAAGAGAAAGTGGGGGAAAGCTTCAAACTCATTGGCACAGGTCACAACTTCCTGAACAGAACACCATAGCTCAGGTTCTAAGACCAACAATCAATAAATGAAACCTCATGAAACTGAAAAGCTTCTGTAAGGCAAAGGAAACTGTCATTTGAACAAAATGGCAGCCTATAGACTGGGAAAAGATCTTTACCAACCCCACATCTGATAGAGAGCTAATATCCATAATTTATAAAGAACTCAAGAAATTAAACACGAAGAAACCAAATAATCCAATCAAAAATGGGAAACAGAGCTAAACCGAGAATTCACAAAGGAGGAATCCCTAATGGCTGAGAGACACTTGAAGAAATGCTCAACATCCTTAATCATCAGAGAAATGCAAATCAAGACAACTCTGAGATTCCATCTCACACCTGTCAGAATGGCTAAGATCAAAAACTAAAATAACAGCACATGTTGGCGAAGTTGTGGAGAAAGGGGAACACTCCTCCATTGCTAGTGGGAGTGCAAGCTTGTACAACCACTATGGAAATCAGTCTGGCGATATCTTAGAAAACTTGGAATAGCCCTACCTCAAGACCCAGCCATACAACTCCTGGGTATACATCCAAACGATTCCTCACCGAATCACAAAGACATCTATGTTCATAGCAACTTTATTTGTAATAACTAGAAACTGGAAACAACCCAGATGTCCCTCAACTGAAGAATAGATTAAAAAAAGAACTGTGGTACATCTACACAATGGAATACTACTCAGCTATCAGAAACAACGAAATCATGCAATTTGCAGTCAAATGGATGGAACTAGAAAAGCTCATCCTGAGTGAGCTAACCCAGACTCAGAAGGATGCACATGGCATCTATTCACTTATAATTGGATTTTACCCATGTAGTACAGGATAACTATCCTACAACCAACACACTAAAAGGAACAGGAACATAGACCTTGTTACCTGCTCTTGGGACACTTTGCACTAATAGAGTTGCCATAAAAGCCCCCAGTGCAAGAGGAAGCTCTTAACCTACATATGACTGTTAAACTTAGGGGGGGCTGATATGTAGGGGCAACCAGCTCTGGAGGAGTAGAATAGGTGGGAGGGGGGAACAGGGTGGGAGGGCGGGACTGGGAGGGGTGGAGAGATGAGACTGTGATGGAGATGTAACTTGAAGTAATAAATAAACATTAAAAAAAATTTCCTCAAGGAAATAATGGGTTAGCTGCCCTAGAAGCACAGCCCCCATCTTTCCCTTATGGAAGCACACACCCTCTTCCCCTTGCTTTCTACCATGTGTTGAAGTAGCATGTGGACTTTATTTGAGCCCAAACAAATACAAAGGTCTGACCTTGAACTTCTTGGCCTCCAGAAGTATGAACCACAGGGAATCTGGTTTTGTTTTGTTTTGCATAGGTTATTCAGCCTTGTGCATTTTCTGTTACAGCCATAGAAAATAGACTTAGCCAGGGTAACTGCAGAAGAAATGTGTTCCTCTGAATTGATTGTTCTTTTAGTGGTTGTATTCCAAGCTAAGTGAAACTGGAGACTAAGCAGTGAAGAAAAGAACTAGAGCTAAGAAAGACAAGTGGATGTGGAGGAGAAAAAGGAAAGATGTGATTTATAGACTTGGGTTCCTGGGCCAAATGAAAGGGTAGTATTTATAAGTCAGGGACAGGACTGTACTTGGATAGGAGGGAGGGTATTCCTGTGATGGAAAGAAAAAAGGCAGTAGAGTCAGACTGAGGCAGACTTTAGCTTGGTAGTAGAAAAGCTAAGAAAGTTACCCACATGGACACTTTAGTATTTGAATTAAAAGCTAGTAGCATAGTGCTCATCACGCTTACCTTACCTAGACCTAATCTTTATACATATAGAGCCAAAGGCATGTCTAAATTTAATCTACCTGCAAGTAGTAGTGTATGGCAGTGGTTCTCCGCCTGTGCGTTGTGACCCCTTTGGAGGTCAATAGACTGTTTCACAGGGGTCACCTAAAGCCATTGGAAAACACTGATGTTTATGTTATAGTCAATAACAGCAGAAAAATTACAGTTATGGAGTAGCAACAAAAATAATTTGATGGCTGTGGGTCACCACAACATGAGGAACTGTATTGAAGGACTACAGCATTAGGAAGGCTGAGAACCACTGGTGTAGGGTAAAATGTCTGAGCTCATTTCTGGCTTTTGAACACTTACCAATCCCTGAGCTTGAAACCTGCCCCCCCCCCCCCAATCCCTGGGCTTACCTCAATCTCAGGACTTGAAAATGCCTAATCTCCACCCCAGAAAGTCTGCCTCTAAGAAACCTTATATGAAGCTTGCCTCCTACTCAATTCTTTGCTGCTTCTTGCCTGAGCAGAGGCAGTCACTTTCTTATGCCTATCCCAATAAGTTTTTGGGTGGGTTTTTTGTTTGTTTGTTTGTTTGTTTGTTTGTTTTTGCAGTGTGACTTTGTGATACTCCCTGGCTCTAGACTGCCAGGCTACTTTTCTCTTCAGAGCTGCCACGCTTGTATTGAAGAAACCTCCTTACTCCCCAGAGTTGCAACACTTCCATTGTAGAAACTCTTCTCCTCAGATCCGTAACACTGACAGTTAATAGATCTGTGTCTTCTCTTATTTGATACGCAAATTTAGTAATTAGTGCCTGGGAGCAATTTAAGTGGCTACACTCCTCAGGTTACGTTTTAATATCTTTTGTGTTACAATCCAGAGAAATAGTTGCCTTAGAAAATGTTGTGTTGGGAAGAAGGAAAAAAAAAATGGGTCACAGCTCAACACAATCCTGTTCTGTGATAAATGCAGCCCAGTGTGATGATGCCCCAGGGAAGGTTTTCCTGTGGCCTCAGAGCTACAAAACCTGAGAGTGAGAAATCCACTGCCCCTAAAAAAAAAAAAAAAAAAAAAAGAGGAGAGCAGTACAGCTGTATATTCATTCAAACCTTGAGAGCATGGGAAGATGTGAGCCGAGAAAACACACAGGCTTGGTAAGGAGCTAGACCTCTGATCCCCCATGTCCCTGGAGCAGGGTCCTCAGTATTACTCAGCCTTATTTTCCTCATCATGAGATGTGAATGAAATCTGAGCTTTCAGAATTGGGCAGGTAAAAAAACATACACTCTGAGTATATATAGCTCCTACAGGGATAGCACCCACCAGAAACACATTCATTATCACATCAATTATAGCAGGGAATTTGGGGCTCTTCTGTCTACACATCAGTTTTTTCAACTTCTTGTCCTGCAATGGGGATTTCATAATTCCTACTCCGTCAACTTGGAAGAGTTGAACATGAGTGGGTAACTGTGGATACATTGTGTTTCCTTGTCATTAGAATGAAAGAGGCGGTGTGGAGTTGAAGCGCAGTTATGGGGAGCTGAACTGGATATTGTCTTTGGGGCTTTTATTGGATGATGTGTGCAAGGCATGAGAGGAAAGAACAAGCTGGTGTGTGTGACACTGGCCACAAACAAGGCACATGCAGCCCGAGGACCGAAGAATGGTTCACTTGATTGATTTTGAGGTGTTGTAGCAGAATATCTAGATTAGGTAGGTTATAGAGAACAAGGACTTCTCTCCTATAACTCTGGAGGCTGGGAATTTCTAAGTGGAGTGGTTGTCTGGTAAGGACCTTCTTAACCTGACATCTGTGCTCGAAGACACAAGGAACGGATGCAAGAAGAGAGGGAAAGGTTGCTCACAGCAGGAACCACTCCACAGTAACTAACCCAATACTCCAGTGGTGTATTTACAAGGCCACAAGGGTGGCTAAGCTCAGGACTTAGCCACCTCCTAAAGGTCCTTCCTCTCCATCCTGCTGACTGGGGTTCAAGGATCCAACATTAGCATTGGTAGACACATTCAAATCTCGGTGATAATGGAGACAATTCTTTTAGATCCCTTCATCTTCAGTCCCAAGCTGCCCCTCAGCCTCATTGTCCAATCCTACACTGACCCAGCGCCTTTGAAACCATAGTATTGTAAAACTCCTCCCTTATGCCAGCCATGATTAGAATGTCTGCTGCTGCTTTCTCTGTCTTGTATTAACACTTTCCTCCAAGTGTGAAACATTTCAACCTGTGGGGAAACTTCTTCAGCAAGAAGTAAACAACTTAAGATAGCTCCCAGAAATCCCTGAAACTGACCAGATTCACCAGCTCCCTCCTTGGCAGAGTAAGCAATAAAAGCGTGGGGTGGGGGGGGGAGAGAGAGAGAGAGAGAGAGAGAGAGAGAGAGATCCTCTCAGACTGAACTGCAAAGATGGCTCCTACATAGGAGCCGAGTTGCCAAGAAGACCCAGACAAGATGACCTGCAAAGACTCTGAGATCAAACCAGCTGCCCAGAAGAAGAAACCAGCCGAGCTTCCTGGAAGAGTTTTAGACCAACTGAGGCACCCAGGAAAGGACACTCTCTAACCTGTTGAGCCTGCCTGCAGACTGTGAAGTGTGTGTCATAATCCCAGCTTTGTAAACTGTCGCCAATGCTGGGGTGGGCCTAAATGCTGCATTTCACCTGTCCTTGAGTCATTTCTGCTCCTGTGAGTGACCCTTCACCCACAGTCCTGTAAATAACCCCAATAAAACTCCTTGGCTCACCATGTAGTACTTTGGTGGTGTACATACTTTGGTCTGTCATGGTTTCCCTATCTGGGGTGGGTAAATGAATGTGTTGCATCTCCTCAGGAAAAGTTTTGTCATACAAAACTCTCCTACCCAACGGTCTCACCCACAGTGGAAATGGTCTTTTCTGTGAGGACTTCCCCAATGCCCTAGGCAGTTTGTCTTTTCTGTAGGTTCACAATACTTTCAGGCGTTTGAATAAATTTCCATTGTAATATTTTCTGGGTTGTATTTAATTAGATTGTTAATTACTTTTCTTCCCTCATCAGATTTTAAGCGTCTAAGCAGCAAAGGACCCAATACACATTTGGCACCACATCAGTAATACTCTGGTGCTAGAGTGCCATGTTGTTTAATAAATGTTGAAGTAAAGAATGGACACCGGGGATAGTCTAAAGGACGGAGCTGAATGCATAATTATCTAGTGTGTTTATTTCATAGAAAGTAGCAGTACAGGAAACTGGTTACACATCATGGATTGCCTACAAATATACCCAACTCCATCCCCCGCCTCGGCCTATACATACTGAATCTGCATGACATTATCTATTACCTTGTTCCTTCACTCATCGATGTGTGTCCTTATATATCTGCCTGGGTCGCCAGGCAACAAGAACTCTGACAAAAATAGCTGCCTCTAATAATATGCCTGATTCCAAGAACAGTTACATATTTAAATATATGTTCTAGTTACAGTGTAGAGAGAATCTTATTTGTGTTTATAGCACTTATAACAAGAAGGGAAGCTCTCACAGAAGCCTTGATGCGGGTAGTAGAAAATATGCTATATGAAAGTAGAGAGGGGGAATACTGAAGGTTAAAAGTATAAACAAGAATAGGGCCAGGAATGGCAAGAGAAGATGGGAGATGGTTAATTAACCAAAACCAATTGTGTATATAAATAAGCCTTATGGAGACCTACTGCTTTGGAACCTAAAAACATAAAAAACAAAAACAAATAAAAAAAAACCTTCCAACTTTTTAAAAAAGGAATTTGGACAGAGGTACCCTACATGACTGGATGTTTCTACCAGAAGTCATGACTTATTAAATGAAAATCTCAGTACCAAACATGGAATACCTCTCTAGGTCAGAGAAGCCCCAAAGGCTATCCAAACAGCATCAGCTATTGCTACTGCTCTTGGTTGCTCACCATAATTAGATGATAAGACCCTACTGTTGAAGACAAAAACACATTTGGGTTGCAGGACATAGAGAAATTAAGCAGAAACTGATCTTAAAACTTCTTTCTTGGTGGCTATCTTTCATGATGCCAAAAGATACATGGGCTGCTGGGAAAGAAAACTCACCATGGACTTACCCAATGGTGTACCATGTATGCTACCATAACAATCTGTCAGGTAAGATGCGCCTATTGGTATAATAGTGGTATCATAGTTATGGGAGTAACCAATTGCTTTCTCATTTGATTTCAGGCCTGCTCCACAGGTGGGAATTCATGCCTAGTGTTATAAACTGTCCAAAGCTCATGACTCTGGAGGATGTAGGCCCTAGGGAAGAACCTGCTACTGTTGTGTTGCTAAATGTATATGCTATCAAACTGCCTTCTAAATATCTATGCTTATACTCATAGGTTAATACTGTTTTCAACTTGGTCAGAGAAGCTTGGTTTTGCAGTCAGAAGAAATGTAGAGACTCAGGACTCTGACCACCACCACCTAAAGGGGTCAGGGAACATAGCTGAAAAGGGTGGAAAAAGCCAGAGGATGAGGAAAATGCTGTGAGATCCTGTCTTGTGGACACCACATGGTCATTGTCCTCATGACCTCACAGCAGCTATGTTACCTGCAAAAGGTCAAACCGTCAGCATTCCAGTATGGATGAGAGAGTGCTCTCCCCTGAGGTCAGGAAATATTGGCAACTGATGACATCTCAGTACTGGAGGGTTCATTTTTCTTTGGGTATGTGGGTATTGGTGGGTTTCTCTTGCTCCAGGAGGTGGCCCCACATTCATGGTGGACAGACAGCACTAGCTGGGCATAGTTGGTTAGAAAAAGAAAAAAGAGGCAGAAGAGGAGGAAGAGCTGATGAAGGTGGCAAAGGGAATCTGGGGCAAGTGAGGGGGAAATTTGGGTTGGATTTGATAAAGATATGTTGACATTCATGTCTGAAGTGGTCAAAGAATAAAAAAATAATTTTTTAAAAGTATTTCCTTTGCTATGCTGTTCATTCAGACAATGATCACATGACTACTATGTAGCAATATTCTACTGCTCTGTAAAGCTTCAAGGCTTATTAAAAGGAATATGTGTGACCTAGTTACCAAAAACACAAAAGGCCTGTGAGTATATGTGAATTTACACCTTTTCCTTTCTCATAGTGCTTTCTGATAAAGCCAAAGAAGACCTCTGGCATTTATCTTAGCAATAGGATTCACATCGGCAACAAATGCAGCATAGCTTTTCTGGGGTTGAGGGGAGGAGACAGCTGCTTTATGGAAGGCACTCTAACAGACAGGTTCAGTTTCCAAGATTTTTAAACACAGTTGCATGACATAAATGAATTGTAAGTTCAGTAAAAGAGGTAAATAAAATAGTAAACAAATAGTGAAATATGCCAGTTCCTTAACATAAACAAAAGCTACTACTTTGTCTTAAATACATTTTTAAAAATAAAAAAAATAAAACAAACCTTCACTCAGTTGTACTCCTTAAGCTCCATGTGAAGACCCAGGGGTCACAGAATTTTCCCTAGAGCATGGAACATCATCTTTAGAAACATTGGCTAAGGATGAGATTCTTTCTTCTAATGTTCTTGAAAGAATGTCCCAGTATTAATCCTTGGGACCAGGTACGAGTATTCAGGATGAGTTGGTGGGAATGACAAACCTCAGTTGGTAAGACATTGATTTAATCAGTGAGCACACACAAATTAGTAGGGGAGCAGTCATGAGAGTTAGGAGTGACCTGGTAGACACCAGCCTGCTGGTTGTTTTGATAAGACTTGGGGTGAATTGACAGCTATGTTTTTACCTGTGGAGTGCTCTGGTGACTTTCATTTTAAACCAGGCTATTCTCTGCCCTGTGTTGTCTTGACCACAGATTTCATATTACAACTCACTGGAATTGACTTTCTTCTCTGGAAAACTGTCCCTGTGGTGGAATTTGTATGGGGGCTCAGCTGACTTCAAGCTTTGGCATAGGGGAGGGAATTCAATAACATTGCTCTGTTATTGCTCATCTCTGCTAAGACCTCCCAGATCTCTGTTATATGGATCACACAAAGGGCACATGGCTGATCACTACTTTTTAATCTTCATTATCAAAAAGACTTGTAGAAGAAAGCTCAGCATGCTCCTTAAGTCTTGCATTTCTGATTTACATTCACACAATGAAAAATGTGTCTAGACGCAGTTCCAGAGTTTATGGGTGTGGTTTGTCCTGCATGTTAGCACAACTCAAGCATATGGTGAGGAGGGGGAGAGACAGCACCTTTTCGCAGCTGTGCATTGCAAAGTGAGTTCAGTTTTGAAAGTATATGGTTAAAATTGTATGTGTATACACACACACACACACACACACACACACACACACACACACACATTTGAAGTGAAAATTTGTCATTTGGAGTGATAATGCTCTCCCCAAGAACCATACAGTAGCTAACAAAAAGCCCAGTATTAGTCATCAGAAATTCCTTTTCAAACTGTTGTTCAGGGGAGTTAGAAACTCCCAAAGCAATATAGACTTTTGCTGGTGCCCTTTGTGGCCTCCCAGAAGCTGAAGGTAACTCCCCATTGCTAAAGACACTACACATTTTGGATCCAGGGCTCAGAAGAATAAAACTGGATCTGACTTAAAAGCCTCCCCAACCCCTGTACTGAGAGGGCTATGCAAGCTGCCAGGAGAAGAAAGCATTCAATAGTCCTGCCCAGCTGTGATGACCATGAACCACAATATTGATCAGAATGGCAAGATGTATTCAAAGATTCAAAAGAAGAGGTATTTATATCTTGGCAGTAACCAACTGCTGTCTAAGTGGGGTTAAAACCTGCTGAACTGGGGGATCCAAGATGGCGGCGGCTGGCACGGACGTATTTTGATTTTGGGGTCAACAATCACAAGGCGGCAAGTGTTGCAGGATGCTGTACAAAGAGCATAACCCCTTCTAAATCTCACCTAGCTACACAGGGACCACGAAAGATCTCTGGGCAGGACGCCCCTTCACACTCTTGGCCACGCTAGGAAGCCTCTGGACCAGGGAATCGGGATAACCCATCTCCCAACAGGAGAGACCCCCAGTAAGTTCCAACCTAATACCCAGCGGGCAGATTCAGAACCCACGCAGAGATAATCCCCACCCTGCTGGGCACTCCCAGGTCTCACACACATGATCCAATTATCTGGCAAAAGTTTGCGACCCTTGGAAGTGAGAGGAGCTCCGCTGCAAAGTGCCTTCAGACCTCAGATCACAGTCTGTGACGAAACTGGCCAGTTTCCAAGCTGCAGGAGCTGCAAGGCTACTGGAGCTGAACAGCAGATTTACCTGCTACAGGAACCAACCCCTGGCAAAATACGAGATATTTGAAACTGTCGTATATCGGACTTTTATACTAGTATGCGCCTTTCTGGCAGGGAACCAGAGCTTATTTGTACACAGCTCCGCCACCTGGATTAGTTAGGTCTCCACCTGGGAGGCGGGGCTGAATGACTCACCTTATAGGGGTGGAGTAAGGCAATGCTGCTCCTACACCAAAGTGCCCGCTTTGGACCCAAGTCCAGAAGACAGCAAAAAAAAAAATTCCACATGGCCAGAGTCCCCAGACCAAAAAAAAAAAAAAAAAAAAAAAAAA
>CAJQZJ010032076.1:16404-39320 GCA_907164525.1 Lophiomys imhausi | reverse complement strand
TTTTTTTTTTTTGTCTCCGATCTTGCTAATGTGCTAAGCAGAAGCCTAGGCACTCGGGAGACAATGATAAATGTGCTGGGTGTCTCCCTTTAAAGAACTTGCAATACAATGAGATAAGTAGACGAGCTGTGGGAACACAAAGTCTTATGAAGACCAAGGACAATCCAGTGTGTTTGAAAGTTTCCACGGAGAAGGTGACTCTGTGATGTTCAAACACGGGTTGAGACAGAAGGAACGGGGTAGTGCAGAGGTGGGCCTGGTCCGCAGACTTCTGGGTACTTACAACTGCAGGTGAAGGGAGGCAGTGAGACTGGCAAAGCTGGCAAGGGGCAAGATCCTGGGAGAACCCTCCTCTGTGCTAGGTAGCTTGAACATAATTGTTAAGGTACTGAATGGAGGACTAGTGAGGGCTTTTAAAGACAAAAACAATGGGCATCAGATGTGTAGTCACGTGAGGTTTTTGACATGGATGATGCAGGGTTCTGGAATAAAGTTCCATCCTTTCTTTCAGTGCTAGAATCCTTCCCTTTCTTTCATGAGCCGGGAGCCACCGGCAGCTGCATCCACTTTCCTTCCTCAGGCTTAAAGCCACGGGACAAACTGACTCCTGTTAGAATTCCCAATGAACTGGAAGCTCCCCGAATGCTAACGTGGCAATGGGATAATCCTTGGCATGACTGATGAGATGCTCATACCTTGTTTTACTGCGATCTGAAGGGAAATTATTCAAAGGCTCCCAGTACAGTCATGACCTTTCAAACGAGATGGCAAAATTTCTATAGCATTGACATTTCTAGCAAAATCATCTGAAGCTACATTAAACCATGGGGAAAGTAAGCAACAGAATGGTTCATGTCCTAAGCAGCACACAAGAAAGATGCATCTAAACTGACAGCAGCTGTGGCCTTAAGGAGCCTGTTAGAGAAACCACCATTGGCTCTTCGAGAGCGCGTCACTTCTCAAGACCAATGGTGCAATTGTTTCCTACTTGATACATTGGAAATGGGTGGGCCAACCTCCACAATGTTTGCATCAATCACAGAAGGAGATGGGAGGCAGTCTAACACAAACACAGCCAAGACTACCAAGCACTCCAGGGAGTGCATGAGAAACATCTGGAAAATGGATCTCTAGTGTTAAGAAAGTTGGCTCTTTGAACCAAGACGCTGGAATGATGTTCACACCAGATTTAATGGGAAAGCAAGTGTTGAGGTAGATGGAATTGACTAAAATGGGGCTAAGAGGAGAATGCCAGTGTCATTGCCTATAAGAACCTGAAAGGGCCCGTTAGACCTCATCCACTATTTCTAGTCTGCATCAAACTGCCCTTTTATAGTTCATGTACTTGGTAATTTTTAAAATCAATTTTTCAATTTTCAACCCTCAGTGTTTTCTGGTCTCCTATAAGAAAACTTTCGGATGTAATCAACTCAGCTGAAGATTGTGAAAAACAATTGCAACGGCCAGATTTATCACTTCAGAATTCATTCTTAGTAGATGTGTTAATAAGTAATTATGTTTGAATGGGTGGATAGATAGCAATATCAGGAAATAATGATGAACCTCATGAATATTTCTTCAGTTCAGCATGTATCTGATATAACACAATCTGCAAACCATGTGTAAAGGTAATTTCTAAGAGTAAATAGTGATGACATTCTATTAATACTACAAGTTAATCAAATTGTGAGTTAGAATAGTTAGCCAAGTATCATCACCACAACAAGCTAGAGCTCGTCCATCTGCATTTGAGTTCACTAGAAATATTAAATTAAAATTGGACATAGATATCCCTTGAACCCCAAGACTCTGTACTATATTGGGTATTGCAGGGCAGACTGAAACATAGAAAAACATTGGTTACAGACAATTAAGGCAATAATATTCCCTGAGGTGCTTAATCTGGGAAGCCTTGATCAAATATCCAGAAAACAAATTCAATATCCTGGAATGAAAAGTACAATTTTAGCCATGAATGAGCCTACATTTTTAGCCTTAACGATTTAATGCTCATTGTCTTTCCTTGTTTGATGAATCCCTGACACTAATGGAAGCAGATTTTCCTTTGGTGAAATTTTTTATTACTCACTCTACAGCTTGGATTCATAGACTGGGGTTGTTTTGATACTATAATGGCAATTACGTTGATTTGTTAAATGGTGCCTTAAAATGTGACTTTAGGTGTAGAATTCATATTACAGCTCTTAATGGCTGCTTTGGTAGGGACCTAGAAGACCTTTCTGAGTAAGATGCCACTGAAATTGCATGAACATATTCTATGTAAGCAGAAGTCTCCTGATATTGGGATAAAGAAAAGAAGGAAATGTACGATTCTGTAGTTCCTTCCAGGCATGGCGATTTGTTTTGAACCCCTCTGATGAGCACCAGGAATTTGGGGGTTTATAAGATGCAATTGACTTTTAAAGAAGCTTAAAGGTTTGTTTTCAGAGACTGTAGTGAAAACCCATCTGCTCAATCATTAAGAGAATGCTGGGAATTGACAGGTGAGCTCAGTCATTCCTTAGGAAAGAGGAGGAAGCCAGGTACTCCATAAAGCTGGAATGGGAAAAGCTTAGGAGGTGTGTGGGAAGGTGTTTCTCTCCAGTAAGTGGGAAGCAGCTGCTGAAAGCTATACTAAGCAAGACACGATGTGGTGGACTGGATCCAGAATGGAAGGGAGAGCCACTGAAGGGACATTTTAGCACAGATGTCACAAAATTCATTTAGAGTCATTAACAAGTCATAGAAGCATTCAAAGTATTTTTCTGCCCCCATTCCAGGTGCTGGGAGAAGGGAGATTCCTCTACTGACATATATAACATACTCATGGCCTATAAACTAGGTGAGGCCTTATTTAGGTGGCATATTGGCTTACCTTGGACAGATGTCTCCAACAGTGGGAGCCAACACATCTCATGCATAATGGACAGAACTTGTGTGGCTTAAGTTAAAGACAAGATCTGCAACATGTTCCTAGACTTTCCTTGACCCATGGGGCAGGTTTCCTGAGAATGTTCTGGGTAATGATCATCCAGTTTTAAAGTGCTGGTGCTTTTCAGGGTCATCTAGCCACTTGGGTCTCTGAGAATACGGCTGTTAAGTATCAGGGTTTATGATTGAAGCACCGTATCCACAAACATTTGAATTGAAACCTAGCTCAAAATGAGTCAACCAGTCCCAGGGAAGAATACCATGAGTGAAAAATTTCTCTGATTCTCCAACAAAAAGAAAGTAGGTCGGTTAAATTAAGAACCCAACATCATTTCTATAAAACAAGTGGCGTGCCAATAAATTTAAAATTTTTCATTATAAACACACATTTTCTTTTCAGAAGCCAGAAAATACACTCTTTGAGAACCTTGCTTATTATATGTTATAATGGTTAGAGACTATTAGGTGGTCATAAGGTGTCATTACTCAATACTTGGTCAGCTTGTTATAGAATTTGGTTAAGAGCTTATGGATCATAAGGTTCCATCAATCTTAGAAGGTCCTTTAAGGCTGGACATCAGAAATAGTTCATATATATAATGTATTAAAAATATATGTATAATTTTATAATTATATTTTATAATATAATATTTTAGGGCATATAATACTTTATCCAATAAACATATAAATCCATTTTAATTTATATAATAAATGCATACATATATTATTAAAATTTGGTATATATTTAAATTTTTATTTTATGCATATGAGTGTTCTGCCTGCATACATATCTGTGTATTGCCTATATGCAGTGCCTGCAGAAGCCAGCAGAGGGCATTGGATCTTCTGGAACTGGAATGACAGGTTGTTGTTGGTACCATGTGGGTGCTGAGATCAAGCCCCACTCCTCTGGAGGAGCAGCCAGTGCTCATAACCACCGAGCCATGTCTCCGGCTCCAGGACCAGATCTAAGGATTTGAATTGTGAATGAAAGACAGATGCAGACCAGCTTCTGAGAATGAACAGGACAGCTTCATTCTGGCCCCACAGAGCCAAAGACCAGAGAATTGGAAACGCCCTGGGTCAGAGTTGAGCCTATTACATGTTATAAACAGCCATGTTTTTACTATGCAAAATTTTCTGCTCTTCCAGAAACGTGAGAGTTTAATTATGGAAAATAATGACTTTTGATATTTCTCTGCAATAATTCCTCACCATGTAATGTGTAAGTTTGTACACATTTTTGGATTGAATAGTGTCAGACAATAGGCATATCTATCTTATTAATGTGCACATTTGCATTAATCTTCAATAAACAAAATTGCTTCTATCAAAAATTATTTTTTTTATTAATAATTTATTTTTTATTTCTTCAAGTTACATCTCAATCACAATCCCCTCCCTACTCCCCCCTCCAGTCCCACCCTTCCACCCTCCTCCCCCTCAGCCCCACCATCCTCTTCCCTTCTTTTTTTTTTTTTTTTAGTTTAAGGTATTTATTTTTCCCCCAACAGCTCTCCCTTTCAGTCCAAATAATGGTTCTTTTTCTTATAACTATAAATACAATACAAAACAACAGAAATAAATAGGCCACGATTATAAGAGTTATATGGCTTAGCATACATTCCCAATGTCCAGTCCATTTGTATTTGGCACCTGACTTTAACATTCTACTATCTAACCATCTCCATGAGTTTAAAGTTCTATATCTAACTCAGCTTTCATACTAACTTGCCTCATAATTTTAAAAATATCTTCTTAGATCCAGAACACCCTCTTGATTCCTAAACAACTCAAAATTTAACTATGAGACTCTAGCTATCTATTCTTCAACCACCTCACAGACCTGAGAGGGATGAATATATCTGATTATATAGGAAGTGCAGGGCCTGCAGCTTCCAAAACTAAAAAATGACATACCAGTGGCTGCCTGGACAGTTCCCATTTTCTCTCCATACATTACAGCATCAATCTTCAGCCATGAATTTCCTCATGACCAGTAAATGTTTGCTTTGTATGGCTAGTTTACACACCTACATACTTAGGGTCACATAAAAGTTCCTCAGGGGTCATAAGTTGAAAAGCTTACCAAGTCCTGCACTAACCCAGAGATCAGCAGAAGGTTTTCCACAAGTCATCAGGGTGCACATCGCTCTGGGCCAGGATTGGGTGGACTCTGCAGAGGTGTGTGAAAGGAACAAGGGACTTCCAGCCACCGTCCCTGCAGCCCTGCAAGCTGCAGTACATGCTGGTCCTTTGTCTTCAATATTGATTTTTTACACTATTAACAGCATCTATTAGGGAGGTATGTCCCATGCGGCGTTTTAATATATGCTTTGAAAAGCTCTTATCAAATTAATGATTCGACTCCTACTCAGTGCATTCTTAGAATAGTAACCAGATGATATACAACAACACAGGAAAGCACTCTAGTTATATATTTGAAAGCTTCTTTTAAAAGATGACATTTAGTTCATAACTCTAGCCTTTCTGTTCCCATTCGAGCAAGGGCATACCATGGGAAGCAATCCTGTGCCAGCTTGTCTTCTGTTGAGTTTGCGATACCTCTCTGCAGAGGATCTGGAAAGCAGATCCAGCTGCAGGCAGGGACCATTGACAGATTCCTGATGAGGCTTTCCCGGGGAGCACCATGAGTCTTTTTTTTTTTTTTTTACCTTGCTGCAGGCAATTAAAATCTGCAGCCACAGCTTGGCTGTGTCTTGAGTTCCCAAAGTTCCTGAGAACTAGAAGCCCTGTTCTCTCGCACCTGAGCTTTTGCAGTCTACTCAGCAGGCACAACTGTCTTTGTCACAGTTGTTTCTGCAGACTATGTGGCATGTCTTCCTGCCTTAGTCACGTCTCTTGCTCATCCAGTGCCGATATGGACCGGAAGTCTGCTTAGTAATCTTCTAGGTGCTTTTTCCATTCAATTGTGGTCTTTGCTGTTTGACATTTTTAGCTAATCTGAAAACAAGTAGTAATCACACTACTTTTTTTCTTCCAGAGAATATGTTTCCATCATAAACGACGGGAACACCTTACAGGCATGCAGTTTGGAACTGCTTCTGTGTTGAGAATCTGGAAAGGCTAAGGGCTGTTCTTCAGTCTTATTTAGTTCCTTTGTCTCATCTAATTTTCTTCATTTGTTTTTATATTTCATCGTCCTTCATTTCTGTATTCTTTTCTATACCACATATCTGTATATTAATAGTATTGGTAAAACAGTATGTCTCTAACTCTTAATACCTGATACATGTGTATATATACACACATATATGTGTGTGTATGTATGTGTGTGGTGTACATATCTGCTTTACTTGATCTTTATGAAAATTTAGAACTGCCAATGAAATGGAATTGTTTCTACTTTACACTCCAGAAACTTGAGACCCAGGTAGATTAAGTGACATTTTTGAGACCACTCAGGAAGTTAGGCCAGGTGTTAAAATCACAACTGAAAAAAAAATCACTAATAATATTCTCCCACCTGACAAACGGAGATAGCAACTGGCAGGATATTGTTTTCCTGAGATGGGGAGAGGTCTGCTAGCATATGCTCCATGTATCTAGGTTGTCATTGTTCTTCCTGGCAGAGTACTTCAATGCTTCGATTTCCACTCTTCAGCTAAACACAGCAAGCTCAGTAGAGGCTGTAGGGTGACAGGGGCAGCTTAGCTGTTCCTTTGCGCCTAATACGCTTGGTATACAGGGCGAGTAGAACAATAATGAGGATGACAAGATGTCATTAATGCTGACAACCTTTCAGCAGCCAACACTAATTAGTGGGCTAGGCTCTAGCAAGTGCTCAGTCAAATAACAGGACCTCCCGCCATGCTAACTGATCTGTTTGGCGCTGTCACTTGAAGGGCACCCAGCTGAGAATCCCAAGGATTTAAGAGGTTACTTGTTCGAGGATAAGCTTTTCCAAGAAAAGATAAAGGCATTGAGTTAGGTCTGCAGTGACAAACTACAGGGGTTATACTTATCATATACACGAATACAGAACTCAATTCTAAGTATTTCTCTCCTGAAAAAAAAATGATGCAAAAAAGTAGAGCCAGATTTCTACCAAAATAAATAAACATTTTCCAACTCAAAAAAGCAATAGATCCTATTAATCAATTCAACACTTTCACTCAAGGATAGTACTTTTAAGTATAAGAGGAGGAGGGAAAATGTGTACCTGAAAAAGTCACCATGGTAAATAAAATAGTTGTGGCCACTCTTAAAGGTAAAGATGTCATAAGTGACTAAAAAGAGCTCTCTCTCTCTCTCTCTGTGTGTGTGTGTGTGTGTGTGTGTGTGTGTGTGTCTGAGTCTGTGTGTATGTTTGTGTGTGTTTATGTACAGAACATTCTAAATGAATAATTCTTTAATGGCTCCACTTGTGAATTAAACAAACTGAATTTAAAAAAATTAATGCTTTTTCACTAGACTATGCACAGTTGCTGTGATAGATTCCAGTTGAAAGTGGAACCTGTGGCTTGTGAGATCATCTCTTTTCACTGGGCAGGATACAGACCCCCAGCCCACTAAGTGAGTTGAGTTTGTGAGAATTCATTATAGGTTAGTCATGAGTCCGTGTCTTATTTACAAAGGAGGGAAACCTTCTAGGTCAAAAGGACTGAATTTGCATGTCAGACTCCAAATTTGTAAGTCTGTAGGTGTAGAATAATGTATCAGGTACTATCTTCTGAATCATGTTTTTTACTTACAAATTTCATACCTTTCAGAAAATATCAAATTGAACAGTGGTTTAATTATTTACTATTGTACATGGCTCACAGTTGATTAATGAATGAACATTTCCTTCTGTTTTTTAAGTCTCATAATAATCAGAACTTTGTCCAAAGCCCTCAAATTTGTAGTCATCTTTCTGTCCCTGCCTATATTTCCCCAAAATGTCAGCTGGGACCCACTTCTCTGGAGAGAGTGTCCAACTAGTGGGGGAAGATGTTTATTACCCTGAACATCTGGAGTAGCACATGTGGTAAGTAAACTCAGAGGCCTGACCTTTCAGATTGCGCAGAAAGTAATTCAGATGGCTTGAAGTTACTGCCTTAGTTTTGTTCTGTAATATCCCCCAGAGATCTGTAAACTAAAGGTTTGGTCCTCAGCGCAACACTAGCAGGAGATTACAGAACCTTTAAGAGGTGGGCCTAGTGGAGAATTGTAAATCACTGGGAGGTGTCCGCAAAGGGATTGCTGGACTCTGGTTGTTTTCTCTTTCATTTTATCTGTCCACCATGATGTGAACAGGTTACTTTGCCATGTAAATCATCTGGGATGTGCAACTAACCTGATAATCCAATTATCAAGTCTTACAGGAAGCAGGGTAGTAACTGACCATGAACGGGTACTTTAGAAGCTGTGAGTCAAAATAAGTCTTGTCTTTAAGTCAATTATCTCAGGAATTTTGTTATAGTATCAGAAACTTTTTGCACCAGTGTGTCTCCCTAGTTAGCGTCATGGTGTCCACTCTGCAATGTCAGTGACCTGAAGGTAATAGTCCACATTCTACCCCATACCCCAAGTGTGGAGAACAAGTTTTAAGAAGAAGTTTTTTGTTGTTGTTTGCTTTTTTGCTGGCATAATTTCTTAGTGTTGCTCTACATGAGCAAGAAGCTCTTCAAAGTTAAGAAACATGTACATGAATTCATTCACCGAAGTTCATCTTGATAATTACAATTCTCAATAACCACAAATAAGCACGGTTACCTCATCCATTGAATACTAATTGTTGTTTAGGTATGTATGGTTTCCAACCTAACATGTCCCCAGTCCCCAACACCCTGAGTGTCAATGAGCAGTTAGGGTTTTCTACAGCCCCAATAAGGATGATGGTAGCACCAGGCAGAGCGTTGCTCACCCTCGCCGGGCCTCCCACATTTAGAAGTCTGAGTTGTGAGTGAAAGCAATATTATCTTAGATGAAGGGCATGAAAAAGCATATTTTTTTTTTCTCTTAGAGAAAGAAGTAAGGAGAGTGGCATGTTTGCTTGGCTGCAAAGGAATACATTCTCCTTAAAAAGCAATCCTCGCCAAGTTTTTGGCTTCTGTTTGTTGTTGTTTTAAAGGTAAACACAATTAAGAGAGAAAATAACAAGCGTTTAAAAGCGCAGCTGAGTATTTATGTTTCCCCTCTGAGGCTTCTGGGCTTGTTTCCGTGGATCTTGTTTACCATTGAACATCACAACTGTTCAACGCCACCAAAATAACTTTGCTGCCTTGGTTGGGAAAGGAGTTTTTTTTTTCTTTATAATGTCCATCTTTTCCAGGCTCCATTGTAATTCTTTCAAGTTTGAATGCCATATAATTTTCTCTCCTGTTTCTGAAAAGACAGTTTTGTCACCTGAAAATTCCCTGTTATCAAGTCTTACAGGGGCTAAGGTTGTGCTGTCCCATGGCATCTTAGTGGCTTTATCCTCGCTAAGCAGCTGCACTGTTGATGGGACCTCTGAATGTGTTAATAACCATTTCAGCGCATTTCCGTCTAGGCTTTATGAGTTTGTTTTGCCAGAGAGACAAGTTTAGCTCCTGCCTGCATGCTAGTGATAGCTCTTCTCACCACCTCTTAGTCCACTGAAAATCTGCTAATTCACTGGATTCTTGTATTGCACACCTGTGCGGAGCCAAAGCTAAAACTAATTCCAACAAATTAAATTTCTGAATCAAAACTCACTGTGTATGACAACTCATTTTAACTTCTTGGCAATGTGATGGAAAAAGGAAAGTACTGGAGAGGAATTAACACAGTGTCCCAGCTTTGCTGTGAGCACTGTTAATCAAGTCACTTCTGGGAACCCCCCTTTCATGGCCTCAGTGGTCCACAAAATACTCTCACTGGGATATATTGCAGCTTGGCTAACGTCTCATTATAGACAGATTTTTTTTTAAATATTAAAACAAAATTGCCTCATGATTAGAAAACCCTTTGGGATACCTGGAAGATTCTTTGGAGATACAGACCATAGCTCTCTTAATACTTCATGTTTTAAAGCACCCAAGAAAGGTGTAAAACACTTAGAAATAAGAAAGTTTAAAATTCACCCATGTGCTCAGGTGCTGTAACTGTCTGGTGTTCCATACTAGGTGAATATCCACTGGAAGAAACTGGCTGTACTCACAGTCACAGGGTTGGGGGATAAGGCGGTGCTTTCACAGGCATGGATACAACATTCATCAACTCAGAAACATAACAGGTACATGATGTCCAACAGCAAAGCCAGTAATCCAGATTGGTTCTCTCATGGCAACATTGTCTGCTGCTCTGCATTGCATTGTATGCACTGTTCTTGTTTCTCCCCAGATCAAAGTGCCCAGGGGATTTGTTCTGTGCAGGTCAAATTTCAAACATACGACCGTCTCAACATGGTGGAAAAATGGCTTCTAACAAGGCCCACATCCTCTTAATCCTTGGAGCCTAACACTCTGATTTCCTCATTGGCAAAAGGAAGTTTTTTGACAAAGCTAAGCCTGAGATAAGATGATCACAGGTCATTGTGATCTTCAAGGTTCTTAGAGAGGAAGGAAGAGGGAGGCTCTCAGAGAGGAGATAGGACGATGTAAGCAGAGTGTGGATTGATGTGCTTTGAAGGTGCAAGGTGAAGCCTCTATCCAACAAATGCAAGTCTCCAGGAGCTGGGGACACCAAGGAACAGGTTCCCACCTAGATCCCCAGAAAGAATGCCTTTCTGCCAAAACCTTCATTTTAACTAGTAAACCTTGTCTTAGACTTCGGAGCTATAGAAAGTGGTGTAGTGTGTGTGAAGCAACCATGCTTGTATTGATTTCCTGCCAAAGCAGTGGGAAGCCAGCCTGCCTTACTCCCTGCCTCTGCTCATTTCCCGAAACACTGGAGTAAACTTTGCTTTGTCAGCAAGCACGCTTTACAGATCCTCAGTAGCCTGATGCCATGCTAGGTCCCCTCCACTTCTCAGAGAACCATTATACAACTACGTAGAAGAAGAACCTTACTTGGAGGCAGAATTAATTAACAACATTCCCACTATTACTGTGAACTAATGGTTAGTTTTCTGGGACTACATTGTCTTTACTTCTTCCTCAAAGTAACTTCTCCAGAGCTTATGTCATATTGACTTCTTATACTTCCTAATATGACATCACATGCAAAAGACACCAGACGGGCATTTCTCTGTCCGTTATTTGTAAACTGAGACACACGAATTAATGATGTAAAAACATTTACTATCTGCTATCTCTTCTCAGCCACTTCCTAGGGTCAACAACTGTAGACTCCACCCTTTTTGAATCAGCATCCTAGAATGACTGTATATGGCTGTGGTAAGTAGAGGAAGACAAAAATATAGGTAAAAAATATTATAAAAATAACTGGAAGTCAACATCAACAGCTGAACTGGAGATGACATTCCCCAGAGGCACATTCTCCAGAAAAAACAAACCACTATGCTTTAGTACAACTGAAACAATATAAAAATGGATTTAGCCTTTAAATTGTAGTACTTCTAATGAGACATTTATGTGGCCTATGGCCTCCAGGATCTGTTCAGGACATTTCCCAATAAAATGAGAGGAGAGACTATAATAGACATTCCATTATTTTTAAAACCAAGAAATCTTTCCAACATTGAGCTGAAATTAAAGATAACAACTTTTCCTAAAAGACCCCAGGAACCCAGTTTAGGACCTGCCTGAACAGGGGGTTGTAAGCAACCAAGAAAAGCACAGAGGTACACAGGTACTCAAGCATGCACATGTGTGTGCATGGGCACGCATACTTACACATATAATAAAGTCAAATGAATGTGATTTTTAAAAGAGCCAGGGTCTTAATAAACCGTCTGATACCCTGAATCCTCCTGAAAGATAATCTGTAATTACTGTCATCTCTGAAGCTCATTTTAAGTTAGTTATATAACTTTCTGGAGCACAAACCAAATGAACCAGCTTAAAGATAAACAAAGAAGGAGCAGCTACTCCATGGGAAGAAAAGCAAGGAGAAGAGAATTACCCTGTAGGATTAAAGTTAATATTGAGACAGTGGGTCTTGAGGCAAGGGATGCTCTATCAATTCCCACCCTCATCACTAGTACTGTGTGTATGTCCACGCTACCTGTGGGAGTAACACGGGGAAGGATAAAGCCCTCATCTTTTCTGGTAAGTGGACAGAGACTAAGCAACTTCCATGTGGCACATCTCCAGTGTCATTATTATAAGCAACCACAAAATAGGGAAGGAAATATTTACTCTAGGATTATGAATGAATAGAGCTTGCAGAAAGAGGGTTGTCATATTAGAAGTCGATCGTGGTGACCATGGAGAGGAGAGGGGGCAAGCAATTGAAGGGGTCCAAGTGGATCTCATGGGAGGCTAGCACTGATCCATGTCTTGTCTTGAATAGTGTTTGCACAGACCTGTTTTGGTGATAATTCACTGACCTGCACATTGGCACTTGTGCATTTTTTTGTAAGCTTGCCATATTCCCACTAACATGTTTACGTAAAAGAGGCTTAGCAGGGACAAAAATATATCCACATTCTCATTGGAAACCTCTAGCAAAGTATGGATTTATACTTGTATTATAGACTTTTCTGTTGCTGTAATAAGACATTATAATCAAGGCAATTTGTATGATACAGAGTGTATTTGAGCTGATGGTTCTAGAATGATAGGAACCCATTTTGAGGGGGAAGCGTGGAAGCAAGGGGCAGGCATGGTGGCAGGACAAGGTGTCGGGGACTTACATCCGTCACTACAAGGAAGAAGCAGAGAAAGGGAACTGGATCTAGACTTTTAATCTCAAAGCCTGGGTCCAGTGACATATATCCTGCAGCAAGGCTGTTCCACCCAGATCCTCCCGAAAGAGCCACCTATTACTGACCAAGTGTTAAATAAGTGAGACTACGGGGAACATTTCTCACTTAAAGCACTTTCAACACGCTAATTCTCAAACAAGGCACTGAACAGGGACTGACCAAAAACTGAATATTAGGAGTGACAAACAGCTTAGGTTACCAGAATCCTGTATGCAGTCACAAGGAAGTGTTTTACAGCAAGACTTTAAAAATTTTTCCTGTTTTCATTTTTCCCTTTTATTGTAGATTCTTTCCTATACAGTATATCCAGATTATAGTTTCCTCTCCCACAACTCTTCCAAGTTCCTTCCCACCTGCACTCCACTTCCCTCTGGATCTCCTGCCTTTCTGTCTCTCATTAGAAAAGAACAGGCTTCTAAGAGATGACAACCAACATAACAAAATAAAATATAAGATAAAGCCAAAGCCATCATATCGAAGTTGTACAAGGCAACTCAACATAAAGAAAAGAGCTCTAAGAGCAGGCACAAGAGTCAGCGATTCAGTTGTCACAATCAGAAGTCCTATAAAAATACCAAGCTAAAAGTTATACTACATATGCAGGGGACTTGGTGCAGATCATGTCAGTCTTGTGATTGCTACTTCAGTTTATGTAAGTTCATCTGTGTCTTACTTAGTTGATTCAAAGGGCATTATTCTGAAATTATCCATTCCATCTGGCTCTTACACTTTTTCGGTTACCTCTTCCATAGGATTCATTGGGCTCTGACAGATGGGATTTGATGATGGCATTTAGACTCTTTCTCCTCATAAAGTATGTCTGTGGGTATCCGTATCAGTTTGCATCTGTTGCCAGAGGAAGCTTCTCTGATGATTATTGAATAAAGCTCTGGTTTTAGGCCTCTGGGCTATCTAGTCACTGGTTCTTGGTCACTCAAGAAGTGTCAGGTATGGTTTTCATCTCGTGGAGTAGGCCTTAAGTCATATCAGACATTGGTTGGTTACACGCACAAGTTCTATGCCACCATTGCCCTAACATATGATGTAGGCAGGACAGAATGTAGGTCAAAGGTTTTGTGGGTAGGTTGGTGTTTATATTTCTCTTTCTGTTAGCCTGTGGAGTACCTTCCTGCACCAAAGATACTAACATCCATTCATGATAAAAGTCCTGGAAGGATTAGGGATGAGAGGGCCATATCTAAACATCTTAAAGGCACTTTACACGAAGTTAATAGCCAACATCAACTTAAATGAAGAGAAATTCAAAACAATTCCACTAAAATCAGGAACAAGACAATGTTATCTACTCTCTCTGTATTGATTCAATATAATAGTTGAAGTTTTAGCTAGAGCAATAAGACAGCTAAAAGAGATCAAGGGGCTACAAATTAGAAAGGAAGAAGTTAAAATGTCATTATTTACAAATGATATGCTAATATATTTAAGGGATTCTACAAATTTCACCAGGGGATTTCTATAGCTGAAAAACAATTTCAGCAAAGTATCTGGATACAAGATTGACTCACAAAAATCAGTAGCACCTCCTATATGCAAATGACAGACTGAGGAAGAAATCAGAAAAATAACACCTTTCACAATAGCCTCAAAAAATATAAAATATCTAGAGGTAATTCTAGCCAAGCAAGTGAAAGACTTGCATGATTAAAAACTTCAAGTCATTGAAAAAAAATTGAGAGAGTTTTAGAAGATGGAAAGATCTCTCATGCTCATGGATTGGTAGGATTAACATAGTAAAAATGCCCATCCTACTAAAAGCAATCTACATATTCAATTTAATCCCTACCAAAATTCTAATACAATTCTTCATAGTCCTTAAAAGGACAACTCTCAACTTCACATGGAAAAGCAAAAACATAGCAAAACCAATCCTGAACAATAAAAGAACTACTGGAGGTCTCACCATTCCTGATTTCAAGTTGTACTACAGAGCTATAGTAATAGAAGCAGCATGGTACTGGCATAAAAACAGACACAATGATCAATGAAATACAATTGTGGACCCAGACATAAACACATGCACCTATGGACACCTGATTTTTTTTTATTTTTTTACAAAGAAGCTAGAAATACACACTGGAAAAAAAAAGACAACATGTTCAACAAATGGTGCTAGTCAATCTGGTGTCTGCATGTAGAAAAATGCAAATAGATCCATACTTATCACTCTGCACAAAACTCAAGTCCAAGTGGATCAAAGGTCTCATCATAAAACTAGGTACACTAATCCTGATAGAAGAGAAAGTGGGGAATAGCCTTGAATGTGTGGGCACAGGAGACAACTTCCTGAACAGAAAACCATTAGTACTAACATCAGCAATTAATAAGTGGGACCTCATGAGACAAAAAAGCTTCTGTAAGGCAAAGGACACAATCATTTAGACAAAATGGCAGCCTGTAGAATGGGAAAGGTTTTTACCAAGTCTACACCCAATAGAGGACTAAGACGTTGAAGTTTTAAGCCACAAAAATCAATTATGACATCAAGGTCCTAGTACACTGCTTTTCCTGGAAATACTCGTTTTCTCTGGCAGTGTCTTTAAGCAAGAAAAACTTCTAACCTCACATTTATTGGTTTGCACCTCCCCCTACCCATACTTGATAGAAATCAGCTTAAACAGTGATTTCTTAGAGAAAAGGTAAAACGTCTCTCCACCTATGATACCCTTTATTCAATGGACCTTGGGATTTGCTGTCATCATTTTTATTTGTATAAGTAACTCCAGTATGATCAGCTATGTTTTTTTCTATGTGTTTCCTTGGATCAACATAGGAGGGAAGAGATTCAGCTCCTGGTTTCTCAGGATTCATTGGGTGACAAACACATAGCTATGCCCAAGGCCAAGGAAAGGAATGAATGCTTACATTTGAGTGAACTCAGTTAAGAAGCAAGAACAAGACTAAAGAGAGATTAAAAACAAGAGATGTTTAGAAATGACAGGGGTGTTCCTCAAGTGAAGGCAACAATCTCAGTATCTCTGTTCACTCCCTCTCAAGGTTTCTCATTTTGTTGTTTCCGCTGATGACTAGTCCGCATCGTAAATATTCCATGAGCAGAACTGATTCTGGGCCTGTTCATGGGCCAAGAATAATCTAGAGCCCTTCTGGCAGAGGAACTCCCAGGCAAAATTCTAGTTGTCGTCCACGAAGATATGAACTATCATAAATAACAAGTTTCAATTACAGCCTTAGGTAGGACTCCTGTCTTTGACTAATTTTCATAAATCATAATTTGTGTTTGAGTAATGGGTAATGTGACTACCCACAGGGTCTCAGATAAATCATCCTTTGCTTAAATGTCTAGTTCGCTTTCAGCCAATCATGAGAATTTTTCAAATCACTTCTTTGATTCTTTTCTACTATATGAACTAATAGAAATTTACTGCAATCCATGTTTCTTTGCCTCATTGTGGTACTCTTTGAATAATATATAATGAGCTTCAGTTCTCATCTGTATTCTTTACTTTTAGTACAGTGTCAGAATGCCTCTGTATCTGCTGTTGCTGATGCCATTGTTCTTCACCTCTCTAACTCCCTCCTGCTCCTCCAGCTAACCCCTCACTTCTTCTAGGATTGATATACTGTACTACCTCCCACTTTCTATATATTTTTGAAATTTACATTAGAAGTGTCTGTTGGGTATTTTTTAAAATTTATGTTGTGTGTGTGTGTATGTGTGTGTGTTTATATACAAATGCACATTGCCTTTGCACGCACATAGAAGACAGAAGAGGGTGTCCTGTGTTCTCCTCTGTTACATGTTGCCTTTTCCTTCGGGACAGGGGTTTTGTTTCTCCCTGAAACTAGGACTGAGGCTTCTTTGCTAGGCTAGAAGCCAGCGGGTACCAGTGATTCTCCTATTGTCCTGTCTCTGCCTGCTTGGAGCTAGGGTTACAGGCATTTGCAAGAATGTCCCAGCTTGTTACTGGGGTACTGGCATCTGAACTCCAGTCTTCATGCCCGCAGAGCAACGGGTCTTACCACAGAACTGTTTTCCAAGCTTCCTGTTGACCATTTTCCTCCTAGACATACTTCATGTCCACTGATGCAGGTGTCACCCATGTAAGAACCAAGGAAAACATGGCTTCCATGACATTGAACTGAGTAACATTGAGCCTTATTTAAAACCCTACTAATAGTCAATAATAAAAAAAATGCTAAGATTCATTAAAATATTGCATGTCATCGCTTTTTTAAAGAGTGATTGTGAATACAGATTTATAGATCTCAATACAGCTGGAAACTGTTGCAAGTTTAGAATAACCAAGAAGTCATACAGGGAAGGGAAAGGATTCATTTGTTTTTTAAGTTTCTGTACTATAAAAAGATAAGTGAGCAATTTAAATGGAAATCGGTGTCTGAGTTTGGGAGATGTAAGGTTAGTGTGTTTTGATTAAATGAGAATTTTATAATTATGAATTTGTGATGGACTTGCAGAAACAAAAGTGTAGAGAAGAGGACCAGAGGACCGGTTTCCCCCAGGAACTGTCTGGAACTTGAGGCTCTGATGCCTTTTCTTTTTAAGCTGTGGCTTTCTCGAAAACCTCCTTCGAGGTGTGTGGCATAATTTCAGTTCCATACAGATGTTTCCAGAGCCCCAGTTCCTGGGGGACAGTTAGCTTTGAGCAGCTCTGAAAACAGAGAAATCTCTGTGGGCTAGAAGAGGGTGATCAGAGGTTTTGTGAAAGAAGGAACTCTTGACCTGCATTTGAGATGACTACATTTGAATGGCAAGATACAGATTTCAAATGTGCTTTTGTTTTCAGTTTAAAAAAAGAAAAACAACAACAAAAAACTCAAGAAAGTGCCCATGGGTAATAGGCCTACACTTTTTGGTCCAAAGAAATTCTAAGTTTATTTGTGAACTTTAAAACTGCCTAACATAAATTGAGTCATCCCCTCTGCTTTATGTAACAACATGTCTCGTGTGTACCCATGTTTTCCTATGGTGATCATGGGCCCAGTGAGATGCTAACACTCAAGAAAGGTGTTCTGTGAACTAAACACTCAGGAGCCTCCCTTCTGAGTTAAACAAGGTTGAACAGTTTCTTTTTTACACCTTCTTAGTACCATTGTCAGCATGTATTGAAAGACAGCATGTATAAATGGAGGGTTTGCTAGTTGATTTTTCCACAGAAGTCCAGAGTCTAATGGTCCTTATGATATACTGTGGATAAGACTGACATATCTAGTCTGGTATGAATTCCATGGACAGCAAGATGATGGTATAACCTACTTTACAGGTAAGAAAAACTGTGAGTGTCCAACAAGTCTTTACAGCTACACTCAAATATCTTGCTCCTATGGAATCTATGGGATTTATTTTCCGTGTGTGTGTGTGTGTGTGTTGTGTGTGTGTGTGTGTGTGTGTGTGTGTGTGTGTGTGTGTGTGTATCCAAGTAACCTAGATAAGCCTTGAATTTTGGCCCCCTGCCTCAGCCTCAGTAGTACGTGAAATTACAAACCTATGACCCCAGATCCAGTCTCTATGGAATTTTCCAAGCTGTCCAAGCTCTGGATACATGTGTCTGTTTTGACAATGGTAAGATTTACTCTTTTATGCTATAGCTTGCTACCAGCTTTCCCTGAGTAACCTGTTTCCTTTTTGCACTAGAGAAGCTTTATGAGTCAGTCGTACGTACTTCCTAACTGCTAGCCCCATCGGACCATCAGTTTTGAGCCCAATAGGAATTCAATATGCCAGTTGATTGACCAAGAGCGTATTTATTTACAGAATGCAAAAGTACTCAAAGATTAATGTGAGTTTAGATCTGTATCCACAATAGGCAAGGTTGTGTGCTGGTGTTTTACTGTATTTTCACAGGGAATCAATGCTAAAGATTCTCCATTGTTACCTGGTCAGAGAAAGTCCTTCCTTCCTTCATTAGTCCCTCCCTCCCTCCCTCCCTCCCTCCCTCCATCCCTTCTCATCTAGTATGAATTTCCTGTTTAAATCTGATCCTGCAGGATGACTTCTGCTAGTTTCTACCATCCTTGATTCGGGTCAATTTCTAGAGTGCAAACCGCACACTGGATTACCCATGTCACTCTAACTCACAGAAGTAGTCTTGACCACTAGTGTAGCATATACTGAATACTTTTATCAACTTTTGTGTTGGCTTCAAGAGCAAAGGAGAAGAAAATTAACATTGTTGAGTACTACTTTTGTCAGAGACAACAAATCCTTCCTATGTATTTTCTGATTATATATTGATAAGAATCATATAAAGCAGACAATACCCTTTTGTATTCTAGATAAAGAAATGAAGTTTCAAAAGCTTAAGCTTCCAGGCTGTACAGTGATCTGGGTGAAACCATAAATTTGCACATAGATCACTATGTTGAAATCTCCTACTTTTCTTAAATTGTTCAGCTAGGCCTCATGTGTCTTAGTTTTCTCATTTATAGACAACATATAATCATTCATAGCTGTAGGATTGCCATAAATTCTAAACAGCTCTATTGCATGAATAAAATTTTTTACACTGGATATAAAGAGAACAGTAATTATTACAACTGCTGTTGTTACTATTTCGGATCATCTAGCTAGCATAGGAAACATTTCACATGTGAAACTTGGTCTGTGGGTTTTGACTGTACACCAAGATCAATATCCATCCAGACAACGATACAGCCAGGGCACACATTAACCAGGCGCTGTGAACAATGGCATCAACAGACAAAGCTGGGCCCAAAACTGTGTGGATCAGGGTATTTCTACACAACCTGGGTGAATTAACAGAGCTCTCTGAGCCTCATCTTATTTGGTGACACCGGGGATGTTAGAATTGGTGCATCTGGTAGTTAGGAACATTAGAGCTAATGCATGTAAAATATGCCCATAGGAACAGTAACCTTCATAGTCTTAAGAGATGCCGACCGGGGTCATGCTAAGAGGACATTCATAAGACCCAGTGTTCTGGATCCAAATCCTGAGAATTTTCTGAGCCTGAGTTGGGCCAGAATCTCTATTAGAGTACTATGAAAACAAGGGCAAATTAAGACTAATTCATCAATGAAATCTGCTAGCGACCGTTCCAAGGAGGGAGCTGGTGATGGCAACGGCACTTCTGGGGGCAGGGCAGCTGTTTTCTGAACACCGAATTGGTCTCTTTTCTTGCGTCTTCTCTCCTCTTTGCAATCATTTTTTCTCTTCTGAATTTTGCATTACTGCCATGAACAGCATTTACAAGGCACTTTTGTCTCATGCACATCTATAGTAAGCCGAAAAGCTGAGGCTGGAGGAAAGCTAGAGGGAATGAGGCCGGCGTGACTGTCTTTAGGCAGCAAGGCTTATCTGTGTGACACATCCCTGACCGGATGTAATGCTCCAGCTGGAAAGATTTCCACTCGGGACTCATTTCTGCCCTCACTCTCATCCCACGTGCCAGCGGATCTCAGCAAGAACATCTGGAGAATGCCGTTTAGTACAGATTTTTTTTTGCATAAAAGATAGAATTCTACAATATGACACTCAGGATTTTACAACTGAAAAACCTAAACCTGAAATTGAATTTCTCTTTCCTACCTCAATTAGCAGATACACTAGACCTAAACTCATAGAAATCTGTTCTGATTTCAAAAATAAAAATCCCACTTCATGTCATATACATTTGAGGTGGTGGTTTGCTGTCTCAGACTCTCCCAGGGACCTAGATAATCCGTGCCAATTATCACTTTTGTAAAAATTGAAAAATACTTATTCAAGATAGTTCCAAAGTATTAAGCAGCTGTGTGGTCACAAATTCTAAACTTGTATAATTTAAAAGCTGGGTTCTTTCCCTTCCTTTGCATTATCTCTTCGCACCTGTGCCCCTAAGACTCACTCTGTGACCCCTCTATTGGCAGCATGTTGAAAGAATTAAAGGCCATCATTACAAATGGTTCTTGTTTCTCTGCTGTCTCCTCCTCACTCCTTAGGTGATCCTTACTATTCTGCTCCTCGGGCTGTGAGGACCAGCCTCTACCCACCACTCTATCAACACTTATTTACGATAACATTAAAAATGGCACCAGAATTCCTATGAGGGTCAGGAACACATTCCTGTCTGGGAAATAAGAGAGTGAGAAATCCTAAATGTGAGAAAATGTTCAGTAAGTCAAGGAAGAAAATGAGAAATTTATGGTGTGTTGTCTGTGCAAATAAATCAAAGTTGTATTTGGGGTTTTAAGAGGACATAGTGAGAAGAATGGAGTTGGGACAGGAAGAGAAGGACTAAGGAGAAAGAAGGACTTAGGAAGGGGGTTGTCAAATGTCCATAAATATACTGAATGTCAGAGGTGTCCAGAATTTGATATTTGTCTGTTCATTCTAAAATGTTAAACATTTCTACTATCTCGTGACTGTTGCATGGGAGAAGTGTGTGTGTGTGTGTGTGTGTGTGTATGTATGTGTGTGTGTGTTGCAATCATGGATATACTTGGTTTTCGAGTATATCAGTATGTGAACATAAAGAGTTTATTCAATTTTAAGAGCTTGAAGTAGCAGTGACTGAAATTGTCAATGCCATGCCAGTTAGAGGGCTAAGTAGGTGAAGGCAATTGCACCACAGGACCGGTGTGCTGAGTTCAATCCCCCAAATCCACGGAAAGGTGGAAAGAGAGAACCAACTCCACAGGTTTTCATCTGACTCACATATGAACACCACAGTGTACATTTCTTGCTCTGACACTGCTCCCCTCTGTGAAAGTATGCCAGAGCCAGAGCAGGTACCAAACTTTGGTCAAGGACTTTAACAACTTCCTCAATAAAAGTGAAGCAGAGAATGTTAAAAAGCTGACAAATTGGGCTTCATTAAAAATGAAGAACTTCCGTGCAAAGAATGCCACTAAAGCAATGGAGAAAAGGCCTGGGAAGCTCATGGGGGAGGGGATGAATGTGGTCACAGAAATGAAGCTATAGA
Source organism: Lophiomys imhausi (assembly GCA_907164525.1). Classification (NCBI taxonomy): domain Eukaryota; kingdom Metazoa; phylum Chordata; class Mammalia; order Rodentia; family Muridae; genus Lophiomys; species Lophiomys imhausi. The sequence continues at coordinate 17,672 of CAJQZJ010032076.1, read as the reverse complement.
GGAGCAAGAGAGCCTAATCCTTCAGAGAAAACAGCAGGAGAGATATACTTGACCACACTTAGTAGAGCATTTCTAAATAGCTAGGGTAGGGAATGTTAAACATGCTAAAAGCAACGAACCGATAGACATCTGTGGCAATAGCTATGAAATTACCCAGAGCTAAGCACTGCACACTTCATACATGAATTGAAGCACCAAAATGCACTCCATAAATCCGTATAACATATTGATTACAGATGAAAATATGTGCTTTAAAACGACAATGGAAACATACTTATAGGGTGAAGATGCTCGCTTTCTAATCAAGCATTTATAAAGAACTTCCATATGCAATAACCAAAGAATTCTCACAACTCACTAATTAAAAGAGAGCTGATTTGAAAAATGGGAAAAGAATTTGAGCAGGCATTTCTCCAAAGAAGAAGTACAAATTACCTATAAGCATAAAAGAATGTGTTCAACAACACTAGGGAAGAAGGAATAGAAGCCACAATGAATTACCATTTCACACCCACGAAGATGGATATGAAGCAAATGCAAGGCGGTAGCAATCGATGGCAGAGGTGTGGAGAAGTCAGTACCCTAAGCTCTGGTTGGTGAAAATGGAAAATAGTGCAGCTGCATCTAAGAGGAGTCTAGCAGTCTCTGAATGGTAAGCAGTTATCACAGGACCTGACCTTTCCCTTCCTGAGTAAACAACCCAGAGGAGTCAACATCCAAAAAAGATGGAGCTTACCCCATCATTCAGAATGAAAAATAGAAATAACTCTCATGTTTCTCAGCTGCTGTCATGTGTATCACAATGGAATTTTTTCAACTACCAAAAGCAATGGAGCTGTGATGACACATTACAACACAGATGCAGCTTTGACACATGATGTTAAAATCATGTGCCAAAAAGCACTCTAAAAGCCCATTGAGTGTGATGCATGGATGTGAAATGTTCTGAACATTTATAGAAATAGGATGGTGTTGCCAGGGACTGGGAGAAGAGGAAATGGTTAGTGACTGCTATTAGTGAGGGGTTTGTTTGGGGGAGAGATAAAATGCTCTGAAATGATGAATGGTGATGGGCACAACTCTAAGGGCACACTAAAATCCACTACCATGTCTGAGCCCTTTTAAAAAACAAACTTCTATATAGCAGATGTATTTACCCCTCTCAGGTCTCTGAGGTGGTTGAAGAATAGACAGCTAGAGTCTCATAGTTAAATTTTGAGTTGTTTAGGAATCAAGAGGGTGTTATAGATCTAAGAAGATACTCTTAA
>CAJQZJ010032076.1:0-16004 GCA_907164525.1 Lophiomys imhausi | reverse complement strand
AAAAAAAAAACAACAAACTTCATGCCATGTGAGTGAGGTCGCAACTAAGCTGCTACTTTTTTAAAGCAGTGGTGCTATGGAGACTTTTTTTTTTTAAGATCCTGAAGGTAAATGAAGATTTAAGATCTTTTCGCCCTCTCTTATCCTAAGGGTCATGGAGACAACAGACTCTCCCTATCTGGCCCATGATATTTCTAAGGTTTCACAGAGTAAATGTTCTTCAGCTGGGTGCCCGGCTTGACCAATTATGTGAAGAAGCTGAATTTTCTAAGGCATAGAAGCACAGATTGAGTTTAAGTGTGACCTGTCTTTTCCTGTCCTGACTTCAGAACCTACACCCTCCATGAGACACATTCACCACTGAACACCTGTTACTATCTGAGATTTTGGCTTGTCAGCATTGTGATATTTATGTTTTTAATTTTTGTTATCTCTAATAGGAAGGTGATGCAACTGGGGCCAACTTCATTTTTGGATGATGCAGATAGGAAGCAACTGGAGTTCTGATCTGTTGAATGACAGTCAAGGAAGCTTTGTCTCTTACTATCCATATCTGGTTAATGCAAAGGACTGATTTCTTATCCTAATAGTAACAGGTTGAGGCAAGTTGATATTGGCAGGGTCTGTTTTCCTCAGTCTTCATCATGTGGTGTCTGGTTTGGTTGAATTACCACAGATCCGAGAATGATTCACACATCCACAACTGTATTTCATTTCTAGTGAGAGAGACTTATATACATACGCTCACATTCAGGCAGTTCTTCTCTTAGTTGGTATAAATAAATGATAAACAAACAAATGAATAGTAAATAAATCTAAGAGACTTATTAACTACTTACATAGTAGAGCAACGGCACCAAGAACTACTCATAGCCTACACTTGAGGAGATTCTTCTGTTTTTTTTTTTTTTTGTTTTTGTTTTTTTCCTGGCTTTAGGTAAGCCTCTAGGTCAGCTCTTTAAGGCAGGAAATGAAACAATGCCACTCATGATCCTAGCAACCATTCTGCACTACACACTGGAGCACCATGTAGAGCATCACTCATTCATGTCATCAGAATGGATTAACACTGCAAGCCCTGGTCTTTTGTACCTTCCTTTTATTAGTTATAAAACATTCACCTATCTGGTAATTAAACAATTATCAGTACTGTGTGGAAGGAGAACTACTTCCTACTGAAAAGAAAGAAAAAACATCAAACAAAAGTCATTGAAAAGGGACTATTTGTTGGAACAAAACTACTCTGAGCAAGTTCTTTGCAAAGCTCTGTAAATCATATGGGATTCATTTCAAAGGAGTTGTTCATTCTCAAAGAAATAAGATTCCTCATCAATAGACAGATAATTTTATAAAGCAGTTGATGACTAAAAGGACAATATTCAGAATAATTTACATGTGTTATTCATGAAATGCATTATATGTAGTAATTGCAATGTATATATGTATTACATAAATTAAAGGAAGAGACATTTAGCTCATGTTAACCATCCACAAACCAAAGAAGTCAGCAGGCTAGGCCTAAACAGGAAGTCATTTACTATATTTTGAAGAAAATTATTTGTTTGTTTGTTTGGCCAGCATGACAAATACAGTTTTCATATCAGTAGTTTTTTTAGCTGATGTAATAGCTTTGAAATAAAAGTGAGAAAAAAATTTCTTGTCTCAAACATTTCAGATTAATGGATATCCAAATTATACCATGTTAGTCTGATAACCTAGAAAGGTTTCTTTAAGAATGGGCAGTAAGAGATCTTTGAGGGTTCTTTTGTCTTGTTCACTGGCCAATACACAGACTTATGGCATAACTACATAAACAACACAGTATGACATTAGCAAAGAGTCACAGAGACCTCAGAATACTTGAAAGGTCAAGGAAGTTTTAAAGCCACAAATATCCATAGCAAATAAAACCTTTCAAACACCTCTACCGTTGTAAAGGCCTCCATAGTCTTGAGTCAGACTGTGTTGTGTACATTACTGTGAGTCTGTGGAAAAATACCACTACCCCTCCCTAGGAAGGACTTCTCCTCCGTTCATGAGAACCTGACCTCATGACCCCTGGGGACATTCCACAGAACTCGGTCCCTGGAACTATCTAACTAAAAGGTAATGGTCCCATCCTGGCAAGCTAAAGGTTGAGTTTACATAGCCGACTAGGTTGATTCCCTTTTGTTTCCCTTATCCCCACTTCCCTATCCCCACCTGCGGTTGTCATCTAGCAGGCTAAAAGTTAACTACACATTGTTCCCTTTATGTGCCCACCTGTTCGCAGCTTTTGTGCATATAAGCTACCTGGGAATGGTTATTGGGGTTCAGCCTTTCCCAAAGATTGTTGAACCCCAGTGCATCAGCTTAATAAAAATCCTCTTGTGTTTTGCAGCAAAGCTTGGTCTCTGGTGGTCTCTGGGTGTCAGGACCTCTGGGGACCCCCAGGGTCCAACATTACCTAATGTACTTGAAAACAGAGAATGGGAATATATGTGCAAGCACATGGCTGCTATGAGACCTCTACTTAGATAATTTGCCCAACATGCCAAGCATCCTAAGTAGAACTCATACTTTAATTTCCCAGTCTCCCATCTCTCTCCTTCCAAGCCTAGTCTCAATTCCCAGCTTGAGACAGCATCCATGGGAAATTTCACTTAACTGCCTCTGGTGGATAGCCAGTTAAACCTCAAAGTTCCCTTAGAGTTTGGATTCCTCGTTTGTTAGTTATCAGAATGGGTCTCCCTCTAACTCTTGAGATTTATTTTTAGAAGGCGCCTGTAGAAAAGGAACAAACATTTAAGCAATATTTGTGACTACAAACTTGGAGGGAGGCCTTTTTTTTGAATGTTGGGTAATATGCAACTCTATCAATCTGAACTGTTTTCCTCACTTCTGACATAAAATGTGTGGGCTTATTCCCATACTAACCAATTCCTCACTTCTCCACACACCAAGTGGGTGTCCTACAATTCATTTCTGACATTAGCTGCCTGGTGTCAGTGGGGACCCCACAGTTTAAGCATTCTCTCCTACAAGACGGCACCCATTTCAGATGCCAGTCACAAGTTTAGATCAAGTATATTTCTGAATGACCAATTGGATATGGAGTTGAGGATTCCTATGACACTTTCTTTAAGTTCAAAAGTATGTACAACATCTTACAGTACTCAGAAAGCCACCCTACTTCTGTTCCTAGCTCCTTATAAGGGAATGCAGCTCAGGAGGAGCCAAATGGGAAGCAATTCGGAGGGCCAGATATAAGGGCGGGAGTTTCCTTCTGTTTCGGAAATATTAGTAACCCTCGTGTCCCCCAACCTATAGGCTCTCTAAACCCCATCACAGCGGGGTTGTATGAAATCTCTATTATGTGCACATAGCAGTTCAAATCACTGGTCACTAGTACTTAACTTACACTCCAGACCTTTTCCTCTCCATGGAAGTCTGGTTTGTATCTGAAAATTTTAATCTCCTAATGACACACTTGGTCTTTCCAGTGACTGGAGCCCAACTTGAAGTCACCTAGTGGCCTAGCAATCAAACCCTTATTAGAAGAAGAAAGGTCATCCCAGTCAGTCAGGAAATTCCTAGTTTTAGAAGCTCAGTCGGGAAAGACTTAGACAAGAACTAAGTAGGAAGGGTTTTTTTTGTTTTTGTTTTTTTTTTTAATCACCATAGTCAGTGGAGTGATGATTGACAGTTCTGCTCATGTGAATGGAAAGTTGTTTTGATGCTTCCCAGGGTCTCTGCCTACTTCTACTCTTAAGCCTTGTGACTGAAGCAAATGAAACCTGGCCAGTAAAGTGTGAAAAAATTGCCTCATCATCACTTTTCTTCAACACTGTACTTTGCTCTTTTCCAGTCAGTTAATATTACTGAGATAAGGTTTCCCCTTCTCAAAACTTTCATTCTTTCTCTTCCAGCAATAATAATTATTTAGCTCATCTACAACAGAAGCTCTGAGGACCTAAGAGACTCCAGCCACTGAAGGTCATTTCCGGTACTTTCTCTTCACATTCTCTGAAACATTATGTCTGGGAGAAATATACTAGATTTCCTGTTATGGGCAAGGACATTCCACTTGGCGCTAATGTTCCATCTACATAATTAGAATCTTTCATAAAGCATAAATGGGCCATGATGGAGGCCCATTAGCTTTGGTGGGGGACAGCTTGGATTTCTGTGAAGAGGTTCCTAAATCTCATGGCTCACTGGTGTCCTGACAGGCTCAAAACGAAACCTCCAGGTTGGATACCACCCATAGCGCAGGGAGATGAACACACTTGTTTTAAAGTGTGCTACTGGTACCTTCTCCACCAGTACCAGATAGAAACATGAAAAATGATATTTTTTTCCTCTAAGGAAATAAAGAAGATCAAAAGCTTGGGTGTTCTTGCCCTTGCTGGATATCTTGACATTAGTCACCTCTAGGGAATAATTTTTCTATGATGAAGAAGGCCCACCTAATACAACAACTTTTAGGTTAGACTATGTGCTACTTCAACACCAGTGTTGGGTTAATCTACAGAGTCCCCTTTGTGCCAAAATGATGCAGCTTTTCAAACTTTGCCTTTTGACTGGTTCTTCTTGTCTCCTGTTACACCTCCTGCTCTGCCACTTCAGTGTTCATTCATACCCACACCTGAAGAGGCATGGTAGCCAGTCATTTTTGTTTATTCATTTCTCAAATAAGCACTGCTTGGATGTTTGTGCCACTTCTTGATTACAAGATGAAGATGTACAATGAAACTCCCAATTTTGTAGGATTCTCACTGTGTTTTGAGGTATCTCTACGAAACATATAATTTTGAGTAAAATCATAGTCCTTCGTCTGAAGAATTATCTCAGGCAGGTATCTATGGATATCTGAGTGGGTTGGTAAAGTAGAAATGGGAGAATGTGCTGATATGTGACTCTCAATTTACTTACATTTGGTTTCAAGGTGGTTTGCTCTCAAGTAACTGGCTTTTACTCCCATTCCCACTGTATTGAACTCTGACTTGTCTATAGAAACTGTTCATCTTATAGTCTGCTTTATCTATATTTTTCCCTTTCCCTTAGCCCAAAACATTTCTGTGATCTTTGATTCTTCCCTTTGTTTTCCATCCCACATCCAGACTACTAGGAAACCCTTCCAAGTGTATTTGATTTGATTACTGTTTCCAATCTGCCTTATAACCCCTGGCTCAAATGGGCTTCACATGTCCAAATGATAATGGTAGTTTCCTGTGAGGTCTAGATATTATTCTTTATAAAACTCTAAGAAAATCAGTTTAAAATATGTTAGTTCATGGCATGCCACTCCTGTCCCCAGGCATGGGCCCCTCATGAGAAGTTCACCGGCCCAGCTTCACCTATGACCTCTCACCTGTCATTCACTCTCACTCTTTAGTGGTCCCAAACAGACCATGTGTATTCTAATCTAAAGACCTTGCACCAAGTGTTCTTGTGCTGATGTCCTGGCCTTGAATGTTCCTCCCTGGAGCTCTTCATGGGTAATTATGTTTCTACTTTTTAAGGTTTGCTCAAGTTACTCATGAGATCTATCCAGTCTCAAGGAGCAGTTTTCACCTTTCCAATCAACTGGTCACTTTTTCCTTCTCTCTTTTGCCAGAACACTCATTACTTTCTTATCTATTGTACCATGTATTTCTTACACCTTTTGTTTACTATGCAATGATTCTAAGGGCTCTGCTATATCACCAACCAGTTCTTGCTAATGAATTGTGCTCTGAAGGGAAAGGCACAATTTCTAGTTATAGAATTTAATTGCTGATGTCCAACACCCTACCAGGGTGCTCCCACATTCTATAAAACTGTGATAGACAAAGAACGGCCCAGTTGTCATGAGCCTTAGATTTGAGAGCTATTTGGGTGCACCTAGTAACCTGACCACTCTAATGCATAGAAGATGGGGACATGATGCCTGGTCTCACACAGCAGGAGAATTTAGACTATTCTCAGCAACTACACAAAACAGATATCTGAGAATGTGCTGGAAAACCTACCGGTCTGAAAATAAAACATTGCATGATTTACATAAAGCCCATCAGACATAGCCAACAACTGAAGACTGATAGACAGGTGGCTGTGGGTAGGAGGGTACTATCACATTGGTCATTTATCTGGATGCTGATTAAGCTTACCCCAACATTTCCCATTTCTACTGGTGAGGAAACCACCTCAGGTTAGTTTTGGTGGGTCATCCTAACAAGCTGCCTCTAGGGCTGCAGTGGTCAGTCCTGGGGTTCAGACCTCCAAGAGAGCCAGAGTCTCCAGCAGGCCTTGATGACCTCCAGCTTCCAGCTTTATCCCCAGTAGTTGTGAGTGGGCCTGGGAGGGCCCATCTGCTACCTGTGAAGACTGTGATAAAAATGAAACAACAACCCCACCTTCAGGACCATTACATTTAACAACTAGACAAATGTCAACATTTTTTTAATCAAGAGACAATTTAAAAATGCATCTCATGTTTTCGAAAATAGTATCAAACTAGCCATTATGGAAAAACAAAACGTTTTCATTGGGGATTTTGATTGGATCATAACATATCCCCACTTGCTCAGAAGACTTCTGGAGCAGTTCAGTTGCGTTGGCCCTGTCAACCACATTTCTCTTTTACTCCAGGGTTAGGTGATAAATGTTGTGGCCACTCTACTTATAATTGTTTATTATTTTTATGTACATGTGAGAAATGCTTATATAATATTTTAAGGTTTAGGGCTTCAAAGGTCTTAATCCTAACCAAGGCCTAACCAGTCTTGGGAAAGAGGAAGCCTGGGCATGTAGGTTAGGAAGAACCAGCTCTGACTATTGAACTTGAATCTTCTTTGTTTTCCATGGGGATCAATGTGGCATAAGTACTGGGAGCGACTGGTGGGCAGCACAGAGGTTGAGGCTAGACTCCTCTAACTGGCCAGAAGCCTGCATGAGGTAGAAACTACCCGGTTCTCAGAGTGAGGGTGTAAAATATCAAAAACACCGATTTAAGAGAATGGGAAGCCTCAATTCAGGCATTCTCTACAGAGGGAAGAGAACTGGAATTAATCTTACTAATCTTTGTTATTATGGGGCCACCATCAGTTTGTCTCCCAGCTGGCTCAGAGCCTTATAAAGGGCCAATGCGTGCATTTCATCCATCTCACTAACACTTTCTGAGGCCCATGTTGCTAGATTGGGATATGTAATGGCTATAGAGAATAAGTCAGTAGGATATTCCAGTTCCCGCCTGGGGAAACTCAACAGGCAACTCCTCTTTTTGTAAACCAGGGAGAAGGATTCCAGATGTCAGCTGTGGAGTAGAAGGATTCTGGATGTCAGCTATGGAGGAGAAGGATTCCAGATGTCAGCTATGGAGGAGAAGGATTCCGGATGTCAGGTATGGAGTATGGGCCAGGCAGGTGCAACAGGGAGGTGAGTCACTGTCTTTCCCTCCTCTGCTGACAACCTTTGGTTACTTCCAGGCTTTTCATGGCTTTTGACACACAGATACTGATGACAGTGATAAGAACCCTGATTCTTCAGCCAGGCTGTCATCACCGCCTGGTTCTTAATAACCACAAGTAAGGTCACCTGCAGCCATTCCCCACTCTTCTTAAAACCAAACTCGGTCGGCTAAGCTTTAGTGCAATTAAGATGTGGCCAAATGGGTATTCTCTTTCAACTCTAAGTTACTAGAAAACTTGACTTCAGTTTTTCTCCATGATCCAAGTTTCAGGAACTTGGCGGTTTAGGAGCAGCAAAGGGAAACATGAGGGAGAGGGCAACTACTTGCATTAATGTGTAAAAGGTACACGTTTGTCACTCTCAAAGCAAAAGAGTGGACAGAATCTACTCATATTTATTAAGTATTTTATTTACAGAAATACTGCTCTTTGGAGTAAATAAAATACCGTAAAGTGACATTGCTCTCCCTCTGGGTGGACTAAATTCAACTGGAGCTCTTTGTAACTGCTGTCAATGGCACCCACTCAGACTGTCATAGAATGCTCAGGCTGCCACAGGGAAATGTAGGTGTAAAGTTTCAGCAACATAAATGCATATTCTTTCAGTTCTGAGGCATAACTCCAAGATCAGATCTTTGCACTCTGGTTTCTGGCGAGGGCTTTTCCCCTGGCTTGCAGAAGGCCGCCTTCATTATCTTCCAGAGCCGGGGCTGGGACAAAGGGGGTAGAGGAACATGTGGGAGGAGCCTGTTTCCTTCTTTTTACAAGCTATAGGCCTATCAGATTAGAGCTCTGTCCTCATGAAATTAGTCTTTAATTACTTTCCGAAAACATGCAAGGTAGTCATATTGGAAGCAGGAATTCCGCTAAAATGAATTTTGAAGGATCACAATTCCCTTCAGCAGCGTGTGAACACTCAAGGCATACCAAACCAAAAACTGGCAAGGGTGTACTGAACGACCTCGCCATGAGACGGTTATGTGAGGAGAAGCTTTTCCGTTCAGGTCAGGCCTCTGGGTGTGCATCAGGAAAGGAGAGGGCAGCCTGCTAAAAGAAGAGGTCAGGCCTGTGTCCCTTAATTTACCAGGAGGGGCTCTAGGTTTTGCTGAGCTCTGGGCAGGGCAGAGGAAAGATTCCATTCCAGTGATAATGGAGAGAGCAAGGGCAGACATTTGGGAATCGGAAGCACGAAAGATCAATGAAAGGGACGGTCTGGGACAGTTTTTAGACTTCTCCCGTGCTTTTCTAAAGTGGTTTTTAATGTTTTCTTTTGTGTTCCTGACGTGGGGAGCTAATGGAAGCCCGCTGTTCCTTCATTTCCCCGACTTCCTCTCTCCTGCTCATTGTCACCTGCCCCCCACTGGGTTCTGAGGCATCTGCTCCCTTCTCCTTTTGTTCCAGCCTAACCCACCTCACCATGTTCACTCTCCCTTCTAGCTCCTTTCTCACACCCTGCTTACTTGACCAGGGACGCTCTTCCACCTGACTGCATAACCTCCCCTCAGCTGCTTTTCGTTGTGCATCAGTCTGGAGAGATGAGAGTCAACCATCGAGTTCAACTCCTTTTTAAATGTAGGAACCCCAGCGTTGGGTGGTGTGTATTAATTAATTAGTTAACCAATTAATATATTTACTTATTTTTGTCTAAATTTCTACATTGGGTGTCGTTTCTCACAGAGATGCAGACAATAATAGCTCCTCTCCTCCTCCCCTCCTCCCCTTCTCCCCTTTCAGGCTTTCAGTAAGCAGGGTACATTGTGTCCATTTTAAGGACTCTAAAACAATTTCAGGACACGCATGTGCACAGGCATGCAAATTTGCATGTGCACCTTCACATGTACAAACAAGGGAGTGTTTTCTTGGTGACTGGGTGGCTCAAGAGTCACATCAAAGCACTTTGTCCCTAACTGGCACAATGTCCGATGAGCCTGAAGTCTGTGCACGCTATATATGACAACCCATATCTGCTCCTGCTGGGAAAGACAAGATGGCGATTTTATCCAGAGCCTCATGGGTTTGCTCCTGCAGCCTGTAGCACATAACAGCTCAGAACTGGAGAGCAAAGGCGCCCATAGAGTCCTCCTTGACTTACGCCACTATCTCCAGAAAGTTTGCTAATAAATTAGGAGTATGATGTCTGATAGTGCATGATTAAACCATTAGCGAAGTTGTTTTATCGTCTTTGTCGACAAGGGGATAGATGTGCAATCTTGGGGCAGGTGGCGTTAGGAAATGTCTAGGCAATTGGTGCTTAAAGGAAGACGGACCGGGACATTCTTGAAGCTCAGTTCCACTGACGTAGCAATAATGCCCAAGAAGGTTTGGTGTTTGTGACCCTCACCCACCATCTAGCCGGCACATCTCTATCCAGTCACTTAGGTTCTCTACAGCTTTGTTTTCAGACTATAATCAGGGGTAATAAAGCTACCAAATGGCATGTGTGTCCGGATAGTGATACGAGGAATATTGGTGGCATGCTTTCAGCATGGCTTGGGTGTAGCAGCTTGGTGTCCTGGACGGTGTTTTAAGGGGTGGTGGAACTCTTTGGAGATGAGGACAGTGGGAGGTGGCTGAGTCACAAGGATGTCATCAGAAGTAAGAATTAAGATAGTTCTCAGGGACCTTCGGTTTTCTTCAGAAGATTGTTACAGAAAAAGCAGAATGGACCCTTCCTTTTACCCTGGCTTCCTGCTTTACTATGTCATTTCTCTCTTCCATAAGTGCTCTTACCATGATGCCATCCACCATGATGGGGCCCCTGCCAAAGTCTATGCTGTTTGGACTTTGAACTTTCAAAACTGCGAACTATAAAACTGTAATAATAATAAAAAAAAAGGTGGCGCCACATGCCTTTAATCCCAACACTCTGGAGGTAGAGGTAGGTGGATCTTTGTAAGTTCAAGGCCAATCTGGTCTATACAGCAAGAGTTCCAGAACAACTAGGGCTATATAGAGAAATCTTGTCCCCCCCAAAAAAAAAATAGATAAACAAACATCCTTGTAAACTAAATAAACTTCATTTCTTTATAAGTAATTCCAGCCACAAGAATTTGATTATAGCAATAGAAAAGAAATGAAAAGTTGTCAAATATTAGTCACAGAGTCTGGATCATTGTAAGTATTTAATTAATACTAGTAATTATTATCATGCATAGATGTAGCATCTTTTATCCTATTGTATTTTGAAGGTCACATTTCTAAAAGGTCACATTGCAAAAAGGCAACAAAAATAACATAGAACTACCCTTATTATCATGGTTATCTCCCAGGGAACATCAGTTAGCAAATGATGGATTAGTGTTCATCAACAAAACTTCTTGATGACAGATATGTTGTACATCTGGGCCCTATTTGTCTAATGCAGTAGCCTCTCTCCACATATATCTAGCATGACTGATGACCTGAGTTTTTATTTTACTTAATATTAATTTACATTAAATATAGGAATTAGAACATGCATAACTAATATCTTTCAAAACATCCTTTAGTAGAACAGTATCATGTATCTATTAAACTGAAATGCATCAGTGAAGGAAAATTGGCACAACATTGATGATGCTGCCATAGCAACAGAAACATAAATGAAATAAATAGATAATATTAAAAAGACACAATGCCACCCAAACTCAACCCAGATACTAGATCCAGTAATTATCTGGAGAAAGTAAGATACAATCTATCCTTTTATCTGGTTGTCTAAGATAATTGTAGATTTGTGTTAATTTTGTACTTTCTGCTGAATTTTGGATACAGTCTCTAAGCAGATGCAACTTCTACATGATCTATTTGTTGTAGATTGAAATATGCAGAACAGAGAAAATCTGCCTCACTTTCTTACTCCTTATGCCAATGTATCTCAAGGGTTTTTTAAACTTTCTAATATTCTCCAAAATTTTATAAATCAGTACATATGTATTATGAAGCTACATAGTGACATGAGGACCTTACCCGCCCTGGGCCAACACTCTACCACCGAACTTTATTCTGGCTACAGTTTTTAAAAATTTTGAGTTGGCGTTTAATTCACTCTATAGTCCAGACTAGGCTAAAACTTAAGATCTTCTTGTCTCAATCTTCAAAGTAGTTGGAGTTTGGCCTGGACAGTAGGTAGACCTTCAATATACTTGTCAGTGAGAAGTGATTGCTTTGTTGTTACAGAAATTATGTTTAAATGACTACTTTTGATAATGTTTTTAAATTTGAACATCAGAAACCAGGATATGTCCTATAACATTTGTCACTAAGAAGTCAGAACACAAATTTAACATGTATATGGTTCAGTTGGTTAAGTATATGCCTATCAGTAATTATTGTGAACTGTGACAACTCTGCCAAAAAAGATCAAAGAAGTTCTTTTGCTGACTTTCCTACTGAGAAGGTGATAACATGCTGTAGTATACCATGTTATTAATCTCCTAAACTAAAATCTGGAACTTTTTATTAAAAAGTACTTTTTATAAACTAATAAAACTAACATTAACCACATGCTGGGACTTAGCATGTCTTTGTAGTTTTCACTTTTCTAATACTATGCTATTCATATATTTAAGATTATATTAACATATAATAAATCATTTATATTATAATCATGTATATTATCCAAATGATTTAAAACATTCCAGCTATACTATAGAACAGGGGGTCCCAAATGAAGGAAACTGGGGCTAGTGTTCTTCTTATAAATCTGTTGTCATTCCATGAACAAATGAGAGAAATAACATAAAATATTATCTTGTCTTCTGTAATTCTGTTCTTTTAAGTGTTTTGGTATTAGAAAACATCTGTTCTTAATGTAAGCAAATTTATATTAGCCTTAGAGGTTCTTTGGTGTATGTGGGATATGTTGTGACAAAGAATGGCTTTTTAAAATGATGATTCTTGGACTATGACCAGCTGAGCTATAGTATCATTGAGGAAGGCTCTTCAAGGATCAACAAGCATCAAGAGCCCGGGAAGCCCAGATGTGGAGGGAACTGGATAGGCTTTAGTGCTAGATACCATCTAGCCTGTTGTTTTCAAGCTGTGTGTTCTAAGATGCTTCACTTAAAAGTCCTTCAACCTCTACTGCCTTGCTTGTAAAGTGGAAGTACTGCTAGAATCAAAAGCAGGAAATTAGCTCAGTGGGAGAGACCTTGCCTACTATGTGAAGGGACCTTAGTTACTCCTTCATCATTGCCCCTGCCTATGCTGCTACCTCCCCACAAAAAAAGCATAAAAGAAAACTAGTTAGGGCCAGGGACATGACTCAGTGGGTAAAATCACTAGACTCTTGTTACTCTCTCTCTCTCTCTCTCTCTCCTTTTTAATTTCTGTGATAAGACACCAAGACCAAAGAAACTTAAAAAAAGAAAGAAAGTATCTATTGGCTTTATAGTCTCAGAGGGTTAGAATCCATGACCATAATGGTACAGAGCCTAGTATCAAGCAGGCAGACATGGTGTTGGAGCAGTAACTGAGAGATTACATCTTGAGACGTAACACTGAGGCAGAGAGTGAGGTACTGTGAATGACATGAGTCTTTTGGAACTGGTCATCAGATTTTATTCTGACATATTTCATCCAAGGTCACACCACCTAACCTTTCCAAAATGGGTTCCACCAACTGGGGACCAATTATTCAAATATAGAAACGTATGGTAATTATTTTCATACAAACCACTTGGTCTGAGGACCAAGTTCTATCTCCAAAACCCATACAAAAATCTCACATCTGTAATTTTAGCACTTCAAAGGTGAGAATTGAGACAGAGATAGGAGAATGGGCTAAAGACTCTTAAGCCAGCTAACCTGGGGTACAGGGCACAGCCTAAGTCAGCTATCCTGGGGTATGTGGCACAACAGCAGAAAGAAGAGAGATCCTCACTCAACAAGGTAGAAGGCAAAAATCAACTTTTAAAAGTTGTCCTCTGACCTCTACACACATACATAGTATTCTAGCAGGATGGTGGTGGCACACACCTTTAATCACAGCACTTGGGAGGCAGAGGGAGATAGATTTCTGAGTCTGAGGCCAGCCTGGTCTACAGAGTGAGTTCCAGGGCTACATAGAGAAACCCTATCTCAAACAACAACAACCACAAAAACAAAAACAAACAAACACACACACACAAACCAAATTCTAAGAAAAAGGAAACTAGTCAATATGGGGTATCTGACACCACTCTTGACTAGGACCTCAGTCCTCTTGCATTCCTCTTTCCATGAATCTGTTAGTGGAGTTTCCATTATATTCTTTGTACATGAATATTTTGGTAGGTAGATTCCAAACCCAGTTGATAATCCATTAAACACAAATCTATGCATTCTGTGAAGGAACTTTGTGAAGTCCTATCAATTTCTCATCAGAAAGGAAGATGAATCTAGAGGACTGATTTGCTAAGATAAGATTGTTAAGAACAACTCCTCCTCTTGCTGGCTGCATAAGAGAATGTGAGAGGTAAGCACAGAAGGAAACCATCATCTTTTTGTAAACTGTGACAGGATATCATACAAAAAGGGACTCAGAGAGACCTCTAGATCTGAGCTTAGTCTCTAGTGAACAGTGTGCAAGACAAAGGTACCTGAGATAGAATGAATGAGACTGGCCCCACAAGCTCATCTATTTGAATATTCAGTTGGTGAACTAGTTTGGGAAGGATTCAGAGGTGTGGCCTTGGAGGGAGGAGCTTTGATCAATATGGAAAGTGAATAAATAAATTGAAGAGAAAAGAAAAAGAGGTGTGGCCTTGTTGGAGGAGTGGGCATTAAGGTTTCAAAAGTCCATGCCAGTCCCAAACTCTATCTCTGTCTCTCCCTCCCTCCCCTACTTCTTTTCTTCCTTTTCCCCTTGACTGCTGACTGTGGATCAGGATGTAAAGCTCTGCTTCCTGTCAGAATAATCATGGACTAACCCTCTAAAACTGTAAACAAGACCTCAATTAAATGCCTTTCTCTATGAGAATTGCTTTGATTAGTCAGACCTGTGTGGTGGCACTTGCCTTTAATTCCAGCACTGGGGAGGCAGAGGCAGGTGGATCTTTGAGTTCGAGGCCAACCTGACCTCTATAGAGAATTCTAGGACAGCCAGCCAGCGCTACAAAGAGAGACCCTTTAAAAAAATCAATCAATAAACAAACAAACAAATAAATAAATACGATAAAGAAATAAAGAGTTGTCTTGGTCATGATATCTCTTCATAGCAGTAGAAAAGTAAGATAATACTTTACCCTAAAATCAGAAAGAAATGAAATTTGCAACAACCTAAAATAATTCAGAGTGGAATCTTTTTGTATTTGAACCTCTATCTTCATCCCTACTTGATTTCTCAAGAAGACGAAGTAGCTATTCTATTACTTGATTTGATTTCTTTTCTGCATTGAAGATTGAACCAGGGACCTTACGCTGCCTTGGTAGTTGCTCTACCTCTGATAGCTTTGGAACAGCCGAGACAGAACCTATTCATGTAAGACTTCTGACCTACCAAACTTCAAGGCAGTTAGTTGAGTTTATTTTAAATGTCTAAACTACTAAATTCTTGATAATTTGATCCATGTTGATAAGCCATCTCTGCTATGTAGGTAATGAAGCTTCATGTTTATATTTTAAAGGTAACACCATTTGGAAAAGATGGCCTTTGATTTTTCACAGAATACCTCAGCTCCTATCTATAACATAAACAAGAAGTGACAGTTTTTGTCTTCTAAGGGGAAAATGGAAGGAGGAACAGCATTTCTCCTCTCTACATATCACCAAGGACCACAGAAATGCACAGCTCTCTCCCTCCATCTTTTCCAGTTTGTTAGAAATGCCCTTTAGATAAGCAAATGTTGCTTGTCTCTTAGCAACTTGATTACTGGGTAGTTTAGAGAATATCTGTGATAGACTGTCATAGTAGCTAACAAAGTGACATGTTTGCATGACTAGGAGTTTGTTTTACTTAACTATCCTAGACCGTTTTAGACGGTTGGTATCAAGAGGCCAGAGCTTCACATTTTATTTTTAAGTATCTCTAGGTATGATACCATTAGGAAGCGTTACCTTTCATTTTGTATCAATATACAAAGATCTATTCAATTGTGGTTAAATATACTCTTTTTTTAAATACTTTATTTTTTTTTCTTCAAGTTACATCTCAGTAACAAACCCCTCCCTATTCCCCCTTCCTATCCCGCCCTTCCACCCTCTTCCCCCCAGAAGTTTCCCCTTTCAGTCCAACAGATGGTTCCTTCTCTTATTACAGTAAGTATTATACAAAACAATAGATATAAATATGCCACATTTATGAGAGTTAAATGGCCCAATATACCTTCCCAATGTCCAGTTTATACATATTTGGCCCCTGACTTTAACATTCTACTATCTAACCATCTCCTTGAGTTTAAAGGTCTATATGTGACTCAACATTCATACTAACTTGCAACACACTTTTAAGAGTATCTTCTTAGATCTATAACACCCTCTTGATTCCTAAACAGCTCAAAATTTAACTATGAGACTCTAGCTGTCTATTCTTCAACCACCTCAGAGACCTGAGAGGGATAAATATATTTGCTTATATAGGAAGTGCAGGGCCTGCAGCTTCCAAAACTAAGAAAT
>CAJQZJ010032072.1:0-13253 GCA_907164525.1 Lophiomys imhausi | reverse complement strand
AGTAGTAGTAGTAGTAGTCACATACCTTGGCGGTCCTCACATTCTACCCCGCAGTTTGCTTCCATTTCTCTTACTCTCTGTTGAAGGGTTGCCGACTCTTCCTCAAAAGACCTAAGAAGAGGGATGACAGTTCACATCAGTCATCATTTTAGAATGGGTTGTCCCTGCATGAGGCGTGAATCTCCTCTAGGACACAGAGGCTTGGAACATACTCCATTTCTCCATTTAAAAAGGAAAGAAAACATATTCTTTTCCCATCAAGAATTTTTCTTTTCTGTTTAAATTTTTTTCATATATTTGATCACACTTTCTCCTCCACTTCCTCACAGATACCAAACACAAACAAATCAAAATTAAAGAAAAGACCAGTCATGGTGGCACAGGCCTTTAATCCCAGCACTTGGGAGGCAGAGGCAAGCGGATCTCTGTGAGTTCAAGGCTAGCCTGGTCTACAATGTCAGTCCAGGATAGTCAAGGATACACAGAGAAACCCTGTCTCGAAAAAACCTAAAAAAAAAAAAAAGAGATCACAAGAATCACGCACATGCACACACACACACACACGAAAAAATTCATGACAAAGTCAAAAACTGTAACATGTAAGCAAAATAGCAGTACATTTAAAAATATGGCCAAAGAAAGCAATATGAGACTAATAATAACAGTAATTTTCTTTTCAGATGGCCATTGCCTAGTAGGTATGAGGCCTACACTTAAGTGTGGTCTATAACACATTGAGAAGTCATTGGAGAAAATGAGAATTTCCTTTCAAATAGGTATCAACTGAAGAGCATATCTTGGTTAGGGGTGGAGATTTGTGTCCACTTTCCACTGTTGCTGTCTGCTTAACATCTAGCTGGCACCTCAGTGGGCCCTATGCATGTTGCCTCCCAGTCTCTGTGAGTTCTAATGTGTCAGTCCTGTTTTATCTGGAAGACATTGCTTTCTTGGTCTCATGCATTCCCTCTGGCTCTCACAATCATATTGCTTCATCTTCTGCATAGCTCCCCTAAATGTGGAAAACAATGTACAAACACACACACACACACACACACACACACACACACACACACACACAGAGAGAAAGTTCTTTTCAAACTACTCATAGTTGGGCAAAATATATTCCTTTGTGCCTTTGTCTGTGGGTGGGGATTTTTCAGACAGGAAGGGGGACAAAAACTAAAATACTATTGACACTATTCCAAGATGGGACAAACTCAAGGCAGCCATCTTCCTTGGTCCCTTTGTCTTTTGGTTGCTTTTTTTTTTTTTTTTTTACAGACAGGAAGGGCGGGAGACAAGCACTCACAAGCTCCTCTATGGAGCTCTACTGCCATCATGCAGATGAAGTTTCAAGACTTAGGGGTGCCATTGACCTTCCTTCCCATGATTCTCAGCAATGGCAGAAGATGGCCATTAAAGACAACTACAAGAAGCTCCGAGTGCCTAGCTGGGCTTCCTTGACTTCTCAGGCCCCAAGAGAAAGGCAGACTTAGTGCTTTCTCATGAGACCCTCAATAGGAAGTGGTTTCTTGCCCTAGACCACTAGCTAGTAGATTAATATTGCAAGTTCAGCAGTGTGAAAATCTGCCCCACTGCTTCCGGTTCCTGGACCTCAGGACAGCTGTGCACTTGGAACTGGGGTCTCAGTCAACAGGGTCTACATTTAATACTCTGAAAGTCCTATCATTCCAGTCTACCTATGGGGGTGGGGGTGGAGGGAAAGGCCAGGTTTAACCATTTAGGAATTCTGTGACCCTCATCTTCTTCAAAATGGTGAGGAACAGGCTTGAGGAAGAGGCGTGTGTGCATGTGGGAACATGAGGGAAACATTTTCCACAGGATGGCAGTGTTGCCCCAGAGCAGAGGGGTGGATCTGCCTACCCTGCTGGGCTCCCGCCTTTCCAATCTGAAAAAAACCTCAGGTACAGAGGAGTCCAGAAACTATGGCACTTTTGCCTTCTTTCAAAATGAGGAAAAGTGATCTACCTGACAGTTTAGCTTCCACATTAATTTTATATTGATGCCACATCTAGTGGATGTATACCTTCATCAGAATCCTCACCAAAATTTAAAAAAAGGGGGGGAGGACTGATAGATGGCTCAGCAGTTAAGTGAACTGGTTGTTCTTCCAGAGGAATGTGGCAGTTCACAACTGTCTGTAACTCCAAGATATGACACTATCACTCTCACATAGATATACATGCAGGCCAAACCAACACCAATTCACATAAAATAAAAGGAAAAGAAAAAGAAAGGAAGTAGGTACCTTCCTTGTACATCTTGATCCCTTTTGAAAAAGTGAGAGCCCGCTCAATGATGCCATCATGCATTTCTCCCCATCTTCATCCAGCAGCATTCAACCCCACCACCCTGCTTTCTCCTGGTATCTGAACATCTTGTGATCTTGGGCCCAAATCACAGATCTAGCTCTAGGTAGGAAATGAACATATTGCTAACTAATCTCACTGCCTGGATTAGAGCAATTAATACAGCTGGCATTAAGAAACCTGTTCTCAGCCCGATTGACTTGTTCCCTAGGCTTCATAATCCAAATCCTTCTGGATGAATAGGCCTTGTATGTACAGTAGGATGTAGCCTGTAAGGAGAATGGGGTACCACTGAAAAAATGAATGCTCTAGAATCCCAAGCATTTTCAACAGTCTAGCACTGTTTCCCTAGGTTTCACTCTCTAGCTCTTGTTCTTGATTATTCTTTTTTAGGTGGGCATCAGTGCTATTTTTTTTCCCATTAATACTTATTATATCTACTATACACAGGACGCAGAAAGCACTTTCCTTACACTTAATATTAACACTGATGAATTTTACACATGAACTCCAACTCTCTTAATGCCTAGATACAATGGTCATTAATCATGATGAAGTATTCAATAAATTTGCATTAAAATTGATTAAATTACACAATGATTTTCACATCTTTTTTGAAACGAAGTTGGAGGTTACTGATAGGTTTTTTGTGTTTCTTTTTGTTGTATTTTGTTTTTTGGCTTTGTTTTGTTTGGTTTTTTGTTTGTTTGTTTTTTGCAACAGTTTCTCTGTGTAACAGCCCTAGCTATCCTGGAACTCGATCTGTAGACCAGGCTGGCCTAGAACTCACAGAGATCTGCCTGCCTCTGCCTCCCAAGTACTGGGATTAAAGGCGTGTGACATCATGCCCAGCTATTAATACAATTTTAATGTTGATTCAAGCATGGACATTAAGTGAGGGAGGAAATCACACTTAAGAAAAGGAAAACACACCCCTTGAGACATGAGTGCAGGATTCTGAAGAGAAAGAGATTTTTAAATCTGATCGTTTTCAGTTTGGCTCTCTGACCAGTTCTTTTACAAAGTCAAAACACATCTGGAAGGCCTGCTTGTAAAGCCAAGTAAAGATAGTCTGCCTACATAGGAAGACTTTGTTTCACAAAAACATTAATTAAGGGGGCTGGAGACGGCTCAGCAGTTAAGAGCACTGGCTCCTCTTCCAGATGACCTGGGTTTGATTCCCAGCACCGATATGGCAGCTCACAACTATCTGAAAGTCTTGCTCCAGAGGATCCAACACCCTCACACAGACATACATGCAGTCAATACATCAATGATAAAACAATAATAATAATTCAATAAAATGAAAGGACTATCTTACAAACATCATCCAGATTGGCCTAATCTTAACAAAACATTAAATTCTCTCTTAACTGTTTACTCACCATGTGTGGTACCTCACAATATTAATCCCAACATTCAGGAGCCAAGGCAAGAGCACCACAAAAGCCCAGAGATTGAGGCCACCATGTTCTAGTGAGGTTTAAGTTAGCTGAGAAAAAAAAAAAGAAAAAGAATGTATTATTTAATACATTAATTATAATTTCAATTCATATATAATACATACTTTTTGAAATGGGAATAATTTTTTAGTTTCATGATTTTTTGAAGATATAGTTTTAGGTGTGTGTGGGGGGGGTGGGTGTGCGCGTGCATGCGCACACACAGAATGTATGTCACATATGTGCAAGTAGCCACAAAGGCCAAAAGGGAGTCAGTTCCCATGGAGCTAGAATCAATAGGAAGCTGTGAGCATATTCACTTGGGTACTAGGAACCAAACTCAGGTCCTTTGGGAGAGCAGAAAATGCTGATCCATTTCTAGTGCCACCCTTCTTCCTGTTTTTGTTCTAAATACTTACTTTAAAATTCTATCTTCAGAGCTCTGCATGCTGGAGCTTTCCCGTGATTCCCACTACTAGAGATGTTCAGGCAGGTGGATCAAGGGTTACTGACCAGCAGGATCAACATAGCAAGCTGAAGACCCTATCCTCCATGCCACAAAACTCTCCATCATTGGGAAGCATTACAGATAATCATGACTGATGGGGAAACTACCTCCTCATGGTGTCAGTAATACCCTAGTTGTGGATAAAAACATCATCTTCTTAGTGGTCTTCTCCTTCCCGTCCTACCTGAAAAATATCATCCAGAGAAAAAGGTACCAGGAAACACAAGTGTTTTGACTTTCGGTAGGAACTGCTGAGGGATCTAAGTTTTGTTTTATTTTTCTTCTGAAACAAAGCTGTGTCCTAAATCTACCACTCTCAACAAAAGGATTTATTTCTCAGAAATGAAATGTGCCACTCCTTTCTCTAGGCCGTATTTGTCACTCATGTGAGCATTTGTCTGCCTAGCACTCTATGTCCTACACTTTGCCACTGCATCAAATCTTCTGTCTCAGAGACAAAATGGACATTCCAAATAAAGAGGAAGAATATTCTGGAAGTTAAAAATCGGTGCCTAGAGAACAGATCTTACTTCGGAGGCTATGCAAAAGATTGTTCTGTGCTGTCTTACCACAGCCATTGTTTGCAAGGGATCCCATTTCTAAGCTCAATAATCCTCATAGACTAATAGGTTTCCATATATACTTTTCATAACCAATGTACATATATTGCCAAGAAGAGCAATAGAACACTTCAACACTTTTTTAATGTTTTCTACTGCTTCCTTATCAGGTTAGGTTTTGTTTTATTTTTATGAGACAAGGTCTTCAAGCCCAGGTAGTCTAAAAGATCCAGTGTAGCCTAGTATGACTTTAAATTTCTGATCTTCCTGCCTCCACCTTCTTGTGCTAGGATTACAGGCTGGCTCCACTGTGTAAGAAATGTTTAAGAAGTACTATTTAAAAGAGAAAATATTCAGATTAAGGGTCATATCAAAATAAGCACTCAACCAATCTCAAGGCATCTTCCACTATTTATTTTGATATACTGAGTAGCAATTAAAAGATTCTTATGGAAAACAACACAAGAATATTCAAACAGTAAATGCAAATGTTGGAGTCATTCTAACCCCTAGAGTGTTCACACAGAGAGGTTCTCTTAGGGCCTTAGTGTTATTCAGGAAGTCTAGCTTCTAGCACCAGCTTCCCCATGCCTCTACAGACCAACTTTCTCTAAGGCACTGCTTCTCAACCTTCCTACTGATGTGGCCCTTTACTACAGTTCCTCATGTTGTAGTGATCCCCAACCATAAAACTATTATCACTGCTACTTCATATCTATAATTTTGCTACTGCTATAAATCATAAAATAAATACCCAACATACAAGATATCTGATATGTAACCCCCAAGTTGAGAAGCACTGTTGTAAGGAGCTATAGGAAAGAGGGAATGGCACTGTCTATGTTGAAACTGATTCTTCAGGGTACCAGTATTGTTCTACATACTTATAAAAGTGCCATTTTGAAGTCTTCTCCTGCCCTTTTTGTTAAAAAAAAAAAAAAAAAACTGCCTTGGATTTTGCCCAGTTGGAAGGAACAAGATCTAAAGAACAATGTGCCATGCTGTTGGTCTGGTGTTCTTGGTAAAGCCGAAGTGCAGCCTCAACCTACCACCTCCACTGTCAATACTTTCTCATAAGTTAAATGGCCTCCCCCACATAGTAAGTGGCTGCCTTTAGTAACAAAACCTAATATTTCAAATCACATTGAATACTCTAATCTCTCTTGCGAGGCAGATCTTTTCTGAAATGAAGAGCTACCAATTGACTGCATACCTGGCTGCTCTCACAGTCTACCCTGTTGTACGCCTCCATTGTACTTAGTCTGTGTAGAATCCTTGGCAATTCTTTGTCTAAAGTCCTAGGAAGACAGACACAGCTCACATCAGTCACAGCTTAGAACCTGTGGTCCCTGCTTGTGGTATGAGTTTCCACTAGGACATAGAGACCTTGCTCATCCTTCCATTTTGAACCTACAATGGAACAAAAATACATTCTGTTGCTATGAACTATTTTTCTTTTGTAATTGTATATTCTGACCATGGTTTCCTCTTCCCCATCCCCCCCCAACCCCTTCCTTCTTTCTCTCTGTCTTTAAAAGAACAAAGAGGAGCCTATAACTCACTCCTTTAATCACAGCACTCAGGAGACAGACGAGGCAGATGTATGTGAGTTCTAGGCCAGCCATGACTAAAGAGATCCTACCTTTGAAAAAATAAAATAAAATGAAAAGCATTTGTGGGGGGGGGGAGGAGAGATGGGGAAGAGGAAACCATGGTCAGAATATACAATTACAAAAGAAAAATAGTTCATAGCAACAGAATGTATTTTTGTTCCATTGTAGGTTCAAAATGGAAGGATGAGCAAGGTCTCTATGTCCTAGTGGAAACTCATACCACAAGCAGGGACCACAGGTTCTAAGCCGTGACTGATGTGAGCTATGTCTGTCTTCCTAGGACTTTAGACAAAGAATTGCCAAATGAATATAAACAAACCAGAATTGAAAAAAAGAATCATATGTATTACACAGATACACAGAAAAAAAAACACACATGCTAAAACAAAATGCATAAAAATCACAGAATCAGAAACCATAACATACCAACAAAGACCAGTAAGATTAAAAAAGAAGAAAAAGAAAAAGGTCTACCCATAAGTATGGTTTATATACCCAATGAGACTCCATTAGAGAAAACTAAAATTTCCTTTGCAAGTTTAAGTCAGTTGAAGATAGCTTCTTGTTTAGGAATGGGGCTCATGTCCATTTGCCACTCTCTGCGCTGGGACCATGTCTAGCTTCAACCTGTGTAGGTCCTCTGCATGCTGCTAGTCTCTGTGAGTTCTAATGTGTATCAGTGTACCACATGTGTTTTGTCCAGGAGACACAACAGAGGTTTATCTGTTTATGGTGTTATCCGTGCCCGCTCACACTTCCAGTCTTACTTGCCTCCTCTTCAGAACAGCTCCCTGGGGCCTAAGGGGAATGAATGATTTGATGAAGACATCCCATTATGACCAAAGTGTTCCACAAGTCTCTCATTCTCTACACATTGTCCAGTTGTGGATCTCTGTGTTAGTTCCCATTTACCGCAAGAGGAAGTTTGTTATAAGGCATTTTTCAACTTCTTTGACTTTCTTATACATATCTGTGTGTGTTCACAAGTATATGTATAGAAGTATACAGATTCTAAATCTCATACCACATTATTATTATATGAAAATTACAAGAAAAAAAAGTTGCCAAATTTTTTAAATAAAATTAGACACCAGGACAAAATGGAAAAAATCAAAAGACAAAACAAAAAAAATCGAAATGGGAAACATCCTCCATAACAGAAGGAAGAATCCTATAGCCTCCACTAAATTTAGGCCTCAGTTTGGCTTCATCTGAAAAACAACACAAAAAATAAAATTCCATTGAAATTATTCTGAGATGGGCAAAACCCTGGGCAGACATTTTCTTTGTTGCCTTTGTCTCTGGGTAGGGTTTTTTCAGACAGGAAGGGCGGGAGACAAACACTCACAAGCTCCTCCATGGAGCTCTACTGCCATCATGAGGATGGACTTTCAAGACTCATTGCACCATTGACCTTCTTTCCCATGAGTCTCAGCAATGGCGGAAGATGGCCATTATAGACAACTACAACAGCTGTGGGTGACTAGCTGGGCTTCCTTGACTACTCAACCTAAAACAGAAACTCCTACTTAGTGCTTCCATATCAGAACCTAATCAGGAGGCACCTTCCTGCCCCAGGACACCAGGTAGTAGATTAATATTGTAAACTGAGCAGCATGAAACCCCGCCCCTCTGCTTCCTGTTCCTGGAGCTCAGGACAGCTGAGCACTTGTTACAGTCTCTCAGTCAAAAGGACATTTAGACTCTGCAATGGTCCCTAACTCCAGACTGCCTATAAAAAAATGGGGAGGGAACAGGCCAGTCTTGGCCAATTAGGAATCCCCCAGGCCCTCACCTTCAAAATGTCTAGAAGAAGCATTAAGGTAGTGATCTATGCTTGGTTACATATGAAATATTTTTTACAAAGAAAGAAAATGGGTTAGGAGTCCAAACACAGACAATTTAATAACCTCTAGACCACAGCCTTCCTCAAAACTTCTAAGGCCATCATGGAGGACTAGATCTCTGTTCAGGTACATATTTCCACATGATGGCAGTGCTGCAGCAGAGGAGAAAAGGTACCCAGCCTGCAGCTCTCTCTGCTCCAGATGAGAAAAAAATTCCAATAGTCAGAATCCAGTAATGGCAGCAGCCTTGCCTTCTTCCTTCCAAGTGAGAAAAAGTCCACTCCTACAGTTTCCTTCATCTTCATTTTATATCAATGTCAAATCAAGTGGATCTCATCGTGAGTTGGAATCCCAAAAGACCAAAATCTAAACAATGTAAGAAGGATAGAGACTGGGAAATGAGATGTGAGGCACTCACCTTCTTCACACATCTCCTCTCTTGATGAAGTCAGCAACCAGTTCATGATAAAATCCTGCCTTTCTCCACCCTGCAGCATTCAACCTCCAAAGCTTTCTCATGGTATGGGATTGTCTTAAGGCCTCAGGATCCAGTTCTAGAAAGAAAAGGAACATGCTGTATGGTACCTCAGTGTACCATTAGAGCAAATCCAGGTTCCAGAAATCCTGTTCTTAGCCATATTCACTTGTTCCTTGGGCATCACACACGATATCCTGATGGATGGACCTGGCCTTCTGTGTGCAGTGAGAAGTTGACTATCATCCTATAAAGAGAATATAAGTAGTACTCAATTCTTAATGGTCGTAATCCAAGAGTAACAAATATATATATATTGTCTTGCCTATATATTCCAATCAGATAGATAACACTGTCTTAGTTACTCTTCTATTGCTTTGAAGAGCCACAAGGAAGTGTTTAATTGGAGGATGCTAATAGGTTCAAATGGTAAATCCATGTCCAACATGGTGGGAGGCATGGCAGCAGCCAGGAAGGCATATTGCTAGAAGAGTAGCTGAGGTGGGAGAGTTAGCCCTGATGGGGCCATTGAGCGCTGGACAGCTGGTCCAACCCCTTATCTGCTGCAGCACTCAGGAGAACAGGCCCTGCACCCTATCTCCATAGCACAATAGAACTGGCCCTGCAAATGGGGATTGTAGGGCCAGTGCCAGGGATTTGAGTTGGCCCACCCCACCATACACCCCACAGATGAACTGCTGCAGTGCATAAAGAGGCCATTTCCATAGACCCAAAATTACAGGATCTCTATGACACAGGACAACAACA
The DNA here is from genome assembly GCA_907164525.1 of Lophiomys imhausi. Taxonomy (NCBI): domain Eukaryota; kingdom Metazoa; phylum Chordata; class Mammalia; order Rodentia; family Muridae; genus Lophiomys; species Lophiomys imhausi. Next base: position 3,710 of record CAJQZJ010032072.1, on the reverse strand, counting down.
GCATATCTGAGAGGAGTCTCAGTGAGGTTCCAGTATTGACAAAGTAGCAGAAGCCAGAGGCATCTTACCAGACCAAGGAGTCATTAGAATGAACATTTGCAATCAAAAACAGGTGGACAAAAGGGAATATTGTAGAACACACTGAGACACACTACAGCTTCCACAATGAGATTTTTTTTATGTTGTAAGAGGTTGCAAGAGTGGAGGGTGGGTCTAAGGGGAGGTGGGAGAGGAAAGGGAACAGGGTACAGGATGTGAAATTCACAAAATAAATAAGTAAATAAACAAACAAATAAATAGAAAAAGAATTCAAACAGTAAAGGTAAGCACATCATTATTTGTAAACCCAAAAGCGTACAAGTAGAGAGGTTCTCATGGTCTTAGCATTATTCAACTTATTCAAGGAAGTCTAGCTTCTAGCACCAGCTTCCTCAGGCCTCTACAAACCAACCTTATTTAAGAAGGCAGGAAGCTGGAATGGCACTGTGTGTTGAAACCCTTTCCTCAGGGTGGCAGTAGTGTTCTACACACTTATGTCAGCGCCATTTTACCTTGCCCTTCCTGTTTCAAAAAAAAAAAAAAAAAAGCCACCTGAAAGAAATAAGGACTAGCTGTAAGAAATATGGCTGCAAGTTCAAAGAAACCAGCTCACAGGGCTGTGATCTTGATCTGGTATTCTCTGTAAAAATCGAACTGTTGCTTCAATCTACCATTCCCTCACAATGAGTTAAACTGTCTCTTCCATTTGGTAAATGGATGTGTTTCCTATCTATCCACAAACATCTCAAATCATATCAAATTATCTGTCCTTGAGTCTGCATTGTGACTGGGTCATGAAATTAGAAAGGGGACCAAAAGAGGAGCAGAATATTCATAAGATGGGGTGACAGGGGGATGTTGAACAGTGAGCAATGCAGTATTAGTGACATGCCAGAGAAAAGGGAAGCACATTTTTGGAGAGGTGTAATAGAATGTAACTAAAGGGATAGGGAAGACAGGGTTAGGGGAGAAAAACAAAAACAAAGCATATGTAAAAAGTGCCTTGATGAAAGCTATGATTTTGAATACTATTTGAAAAATATTAAGAAAAATTAAAAAGACTCCTATGAGCCATGCCAGGAATTAGTGAATTAAAAAATATAAATTTAAAAATAGTTATAAAATATATAAATATATAAATTTATTGTATATGATATAATATAGAAAATAAAAACAAATGTAAAGATTAAAATATATTTATATATAAACAAAAAATTTCTAAAAAATGTAAAAATAAAATTAAATATTTTATACAATTTAAATATATATTTAATATAAAATATAAGCAAACAAACATATAAGCATATAAAAAATTTAAATACATATTTATATATAATATATATGTAAAAAAAATCACAGGCCTATACTACAGAGTAAATATCATTGTTAAAAAAAAAATGTCCTGGGGCTGGAGAAATGACTCATTGGTTAAGAGCACTTTTTGCTCTTCCAAAGGGCCCAGGTTCAAGCACCCACATGGCACCTCAAAACTATCTGTAACTCCAGTTCCAGGGTATTTGGACACCCTCACAACAATTTGCATAAAATAAAATTCATAAATTTTAATGTTCTAATTATACATCCTATAAACATTATAAAGGATATGTGACATATAGAAGATTTTACAGCTTATTAAGACAGAATAAGGGAGTGCAAAACAGAACACTAGATGTGGGCTTTTTGAAGGGCCAATTTTTCTAAGACACTGGAATCTGATGTCCAGAGACAACATGGAAACACTGGAAATATATATCATTCTTCTGTGAATTTTCTTAGTATAGGGTATAGATTAACACACATAGAAAATATTTACTAAAAATATTTAATAAAATTGTTACAGCAAAAGATTAACTTTCATATCATTCTCATTAATTCTTACCTACAATTCCATTCAAATCATATCATCAGTAAAATTTACTGTCCTGATATCTGTTACAGTATTTGAGATTGGGAAATTCTCAGTTACATAACCTACACAAGTGTTAGCTTCCCACCCACAATAGCTAGGATGAAACCCAGGGCCTAGGGCTTGTAACCTGAATACTGTACTGCTCAGATATAGCCACTGCCCTGCATGTGTTCACTTCATATTTATCTGCTTCTAAACCTCAAAGCACAACTTTATTGTGTAAAGTTTACAAGAAATGAGCAGTACCAAAGTTTAAATAACACAAGTCAACTGGACAAAGTGAACAAGAATGAATTGGGAAATATCCTCCATAACAGAAGGAAGAGTCCTAAGACTTTCACGAAATCTAGGCCTCAGTTTGGGTAAATGTGGAAAAAAGGGGACACACACACACATGCACAATACTTTTTAAAGAACTCTGAGCTGGGTCAAACATCTTCCTTGGTCTCTTTTGTCTCTGGGCAGCATTTTTTCAGACAGGAAGGGCGGGAGACAAGTGGTCACAAGCTCCTCTATGGAGCTCTACTGCCATCATGAGGATGGACTTTCAAGACTCTCAGCACCATTGACCTTCCTTCCCATGATCCTCTGTAATGTCGGAAGATGGCCATTACAGACAACTATAGCAGCTGTGGATGCCTAGCTGGGCTTCCTTGACTTCTCCTCAGCCCAAAACATAAACTCGGACTTAATGCTTTCTCATCAGAACCTGGACAGGAGACGCCTTCCTGCCCTAGGACACCAGCTAGGAGATTAATATTGCAAACTGAGCAGTGTGAAAGCCCGGCCCCTGCTGCCTGTTCCTGTTACGACAGCTGTATGTTGTTACAGTCTCTCAGTCAACAGGATGTACATTAATACTGTTTAAGTCCCATCCTTCCAGTCCATCTACAGGAACAAAAAAAAAGACCAAAGGCTTGGCCATTTAAGAATCTTGGCCATTTATAAATCCCCTGAGCCTTACCTTCTTCAAAATGGCGAGAAGCAGGATTAAGAAAGTGGCCTGAGTGACTGTTCAGTTATGCAGGAAACACGTTCCGCACGATGGCAGTATTGCCCCACAGCAGAGCGGAAGCCCTGACAGCAGCTCTCTGTCCCCGCCTTTCCAATCTGAGAAAAATGTAGTGCATAGGCAAACTCTAGAAATTAACACAGCTTTCTTTGCCTTCTTCTTTCAAAGTGAGGAATGGTGATCTACTAGCATTTAGTTTCCATTTTAATTTTACATTGATGCCACATCTAGTGGAAAAGGACTAGCATCAGAATTTCAAAGACACTTATTCTAAGGCAGGAAGCTGGAATGATGAGGTCTGTGTTAAAACTGTTTCTTCACAGTGGTAGTATTGTTCTACATACTTAAGAAAGCGCCTTTTATTAGACATTTTGTCCCACTTGCCTGCTTCAAAAAAATGCCACCTGTAAGTAATATGGCTGCCTTTAATTTTTCCCAGTTGCAAGTGACCTGGGCAGTGCCAGGCCCTTGGGCTGTAACTCTCCCTTAAACCAAAGTGGCTTCAATGCACATTGCCCCACATGAATCTTTCACCTTGAGTTAAACTGTCCCCTGCATGTACTAAGTCGGTGCGTCTTTTATCTCTGATTCAGCATTTCAAATCACATCAAATATCTGTTCTAGCCAGTTAGGTGGATCTGGTCTGAAATGAAGAGTGAAGTTTGAGCCCCACCCAAAACAGACTGAGCCTCCCAATAGTAGTAGTAGTAGTAGTAGTAGTCACATACCTTGGCGGTCCTCACATTCTAC
>CAJQZJ010032071.1:0-31381 GCA_907164525.1 Lophiomys imhausi | reverse complement strand
TGTGTGTGTGTGTGTGTGTGTGTGTGTGTGTGTGTGTGTGTGTGTGTAAATCAGTAGCAATTAAAGGAAGGAAGACCATGATTTCAAGTGGGAGCAACTAGGTAGAGAATGGGAGGGGTTAGAAAGAAAGAAGGGGGAAATGACATAATTTTTAATTTAAAAAATACATATATTGGTGTGTGTGTGCATGTGTGTGTGTATATATATGTATGTGTGTATCATATATATATATACATATATATATATATATATATATATGAGGATGCAAAACCAATATGAGGAGGAACTAGGGTGGCTATGGCCATGATATGTTATATGAAATTCTCAAAGAATTAATAAAATACTATATTATTAAAAAATAAATAAACAAAATAAAATTTCTTAATGTTATACTGTTGATCCTATGGTTACTACAAGCACACAAGTAACACCCTCAAGTTTCAGCCAAGTTGGCTTTTACACTGCCTTCCTCTCCCCACAGAAATGAAGAACCCGCATGCCCTATTTTCCTCACCTCTGTGACCACACACACAGCCCCTCCTGCTTGAGGCTGCCCTTTCCCTTCCCTGCTGGGTTCTGCCCCCCCGGGAGTCAGGCCTGCACACTGCCTTCCTTAACTACTGGCTGCTGATCAGTGAACTCAGCACTTGACAAAATTATGAAAGTCACAAACTGCTTGGTGCCACCCATGATTAGCATTAACTATATTTTAGCTTTTTCTGGTCATGCTTTGACATCACAAGGATTCATAAATCCTTAGAATATTCTGTATCAATTACCCCACAAAACTTGCTGCACTCCCAGGAACAAAGAAGTCTCTTCAGAAATATTTTCAACAGGGCAAGAGGAATGAAGATTCTACTAACATCTTTAAATGTTTGGTTTGCCTAGTTGGCCTTACTTTGAGTTTTCCCATGCTCAAAGTCCTCTGTGAACGAGATTGAACACCATGATATCCATGAGTGTTCTTCTCCCCAACCCTTTCCTTTGAAAATAGACTTTATCCTACAATATATCCTGAATATGGTGTCCTCTCCCTGTACTCCTCTTGGTTCCTCCCCACCTCCCCTTCCATTTGGATCCACCACGTCCTTCTGTCTCTCATTAGTAAACAAAACAGGCTTCTAAGGGGTGGTAATAAAATAAAATATTTTATTTTTAAAAAAACAAAACTATCACATCAGAATAGGACAAAACAAACAAACAGAAGGGAAGGAGACCAAGAAAAGGCACAAGAAAAACACCCACTGGTTCACACACTCAGGAATCCCATAAAAACACTAAACTAGAAGCCATAATATATACACAAAGGACTTGTAGGGCAAAAGGAGAGAAAATTATGTATCTGCATAAATATATAATATATATACATATACATGTATGTATATGTTTATAATAGAAATAATAAATAAATAAATCTTTAAGTCTTGACATGACATTATGAGACAAGGAGTCTCCAAAGAGTTCTGTTGGACTTCCACTGCTAGGCAGGCAGCCTAGTCTTAAGAGGACTTTGTTTCCCCAATGAGACTCCCTTGGAGAAAACTAAGTTTTCATTTGCAAGTGTCTATCAGTTGGAGATATTTTCTGGGTTAGGGACAGGGCATGTGTCCACTCTCCTTTCAGCTCTAGGACCCCATCAGGTGCAGCCCGGTGCAGGCCCTGTGCATGCTGCCCCAGTCTCTGTGAGTTCATATGTGTATCAATCCTATTGATTCAGAGGGCCTTGTTTGCTTGGTGTCCTCTGGTCTTTCTCCTTCTTATACTCATTCTGCCTCCCCTTCCACAGGGTTCCCTGAGCCATGAGGGAGTGAATTTGATGGAGTCATCCCATTTAGAGCAGCATGAGTGTTCTTAAACTTAAAACTCAAACCTCTGGAGATGTTCATCTAAGCTCTCCAACATGGCATTGATTTTGCTGTGACCAAGCTTCCTCCTACCTCTGTATTACACCCCTCACTGTGTACTCTAAATTCTCATTCTCTTCCCCACCTTTACCCAACAGCCTGATCCTTCTTAAATCCCAGATAGCTCTTTTTCGCAATGCTGCCCTTTCCTTCCTGTTCAGACTGTCCAACAGTACCTCACTTTTTAAAATGCATTTATTTATATGTATAAGTGCATGGGTATGTACATGTCATGGCACACATGCAGAAGTTAGAGAACAGCTAACAAGAGTTGGTTCTCTCCTTCCACCATGTGGGTCCAGTGATCAAACTAAAGTTGTCAGTCCTGACAGCAATTACACACTGAACTACCCACCACATTCACTTTTTTTCTTTATATAACCATCATGTTCTCTGAAGCCTTCTTTGGCTACTATGACCCTAAATAGGACTTGCCCTGCTTACCTTTTTTTCTTCAAGACAAGCTTCTAACACTGCATCCACAGACCACCTTGGTGCTCATCTTTCCATGCTCCTTACTGACTTCTCAGAGCCTCAGAGTAAGCATTTGGAGATAGACACCTTAACACCCCCATGTCAAGTACAGTTTCCATGGAGACACACCATGGAGGCTTACAGAAAGTTGTTAAATACAACTGATTAATGTGTTTTTTTAATATTTATCTATTACTTCAGGTTACGTGTTTAATGACCTACATATGCGAGGTAGGATGTGGTTTTGTACAAATGAAGTAAATTAGAAGATAGATGAGAAAGACTCATGAGTGATCTTTGAAAAATAAGTACACAATAATTTTGCCCAAAGTAAATTCTTACTGCGAAGTAAATTCTAACATTAATGTGTTTGGCAGAAATTAGACCTCAGGTGGCTGAATGCTTCCAGGTGGTCACCATCTCTTGACCCCCAAGGCATCTTATATACTCCTTTCATTCCAAATAGATTTTTAAAAGTATAAAGAGCTTTCTTCACCAGGCATAGTGGCATACACCTATGTTTTCAGAACAGGAGGCACAAGCAGAAGGATCACCAAAAGTTCAAGGATAGTCCAGTCAATATAGTAAGTTTCAAGCCAACCAAGATATATAATAAGACTCTCTATCTATTTATCCATCTCTATCAAAAAAACAATTAATTAATTAAAATAAGGAAGTGTCTCCTACCTGTGCTCCAGCTCCCGGATGGACAGTATCACCCCTGAGGTGGAAGGTTTCTGCTGCACCGTGGCCAGAAAGGTAAATTCGCTCTTATTCCGGAACAACTGGATCAGCTTCTCACTCGTGTGAGGGGCCGAGTGGATCTCTCTCTGTACGTCTAGGGGCCAAGAAAGAGGCACAGGAGAAGCAGAGTGTGGGTGAAGAGGAGAAATTCAGAAAACAGGGGCATTTGAGGGAAAAAAAAGGGGGTCAAGTTACAAGTGGAACATTTCAGAGCCCACATTGCTTTTTCCCCCCTCTTCTTCTGTCAATGGCTTTCATTTTTCTGGCACCATTCATCACCCCACACAGCTACATTCATTCAACAAAAACCCTGGAAATGCTATCTGTGTCACCGTGCACACTTGTCACTTTGACAAGTCAGAATAGGCCAGACAGTGGTTTTCTGACATAAATTTTGATGGGATAATGAGCAATTTGGCCTTCTGAAAAAAATCGATAGAGTTGCTATAAATAAGGTTGGAGGTTGTCAGATAAGTGGGGTCCTGATAGTCAGATAATCTCAGGCATGGCAGGACCCAAGGGTAACTAATAACCCTCAGATTCTATGTTCTCCTCAACATGTATCTAGGAGCCCTGCCCTTACTTTGTACCTAGCAGAAGTCGAGTACTAATGATGCCAGGCAACTCTACCTTTACTTAAAGAGTAAAGACAATACACACTAGTGATCTGTAAGTGTGCTTGGAATAACTTTAAAGACGGATGGACTGCATTCCTTATGAAACATTCATTAAGGCTGAGACCCACTCTGCATGCCTAGTGGTGCATGCATGAATCCTGGTAATCCTGCTTCTGCCCAGGAGCCTCTGTCTCCACCATCAGCACCCTGAGACAGAGGCATCCTCATCACAACATTCTAAGTGTTAGCTCATTATGTCACACTCATCTCCCAGCATTAGAACTAGACACCAAAGGACCAAAGCAGGGAATGATGGCACTGCAGAAGAGGGCAAGTGAGCATCAATAAGTTGTCTGCCTCTTGTAATCTTTAGCTAGGGTACCAAGATGCCTACTACTAGATTCTGTTTCCTAGACATTATAGGGAAGTTATATCCATGAAATTTCAACAATATGGCTGCCTAAATAAGACCAGCGTAATGACAATATCATTGTGACAGGCCTATATGGATGGGGGAAATTTTGAAAGGCCCCACCTCTAGATGAAGGGGTGTAGGTACTCAGTGGCTCAGAGAAAGGGAGAATGAGAGTTCTACAGAGATGATCCTCCTCATAGGTCACCAGATCCCAAGTGGTCAATCCTAAACACATGTACACTGAGCAACACTAAATGGACTCAATAGATTACACACATACACACAAATTTACATGCACATGTATCCTTATGTGTGGAACAATAATAATTAAAGAAGTCATGAATTTGAGAAGGTATGGGGGAGATGTGGGAGGAGTTGAAGGGGAGATGGGGTGGAAATGTAAATACAGTATTCACATAGGAAATTTTCAAAAAAAAAAAGAATTTTAAACTTAAAAAAGTATGAGAAAAAAAGGCCATGAATTTGAAGGAGGGTGAGGAGGACATATGGAAGGGTTTAGAGTGAGGAAAGAGAAGGGGGAAAGATGCAATTATATTATAATCTCAAAAACTAAAAGAAATTTTTTTGAAGGTATTTTAGTGATATTTTCTTGTACTTTGCCCAACTCTTCTGATCATGTGACAATTATTTGGTTATTTCTTCTGGTAAGAGGCACAAATCCAGATCAAGAAACTTCAGAGTCTGTATAAGCCCCCATTACAAGCTAAAAAGAAAAGCCCCAGAATGATTGACAAGGTGATCCCTCACAGACCTCTCAGATTAGTTTACAATCCATCCAGTTGCTATTTCACTTAAGAAAGAGAAACACACCCTCTCCAGCTGAATAATCTGGGGCTATGAATGGTAGAAAACAAGGGGCCTTGTCCCATAGAGGTAGGACACCAGCAAAAACCCACATGCCTGACACTTGCTTTTCAGTCCAGTGAATTCTTCACGGTTTTATCATTAAGTACCATACTGGTACCTTGCCACAGGCTGAGACAAGAGAAAGCCACTTAAAGAATGCTTCTATAGGGTCTGGAGAGGATGGTTCAGTGGCTAAGATCATTACTTGTTCTTCTGGAGGACTTGAGTTCAATCCCAAGCTTTCACATGGCAGCTAATAACTGGCTGTAAGTTCAATTCCATGGGATTCTAGGCTCACTCCTGGTTTCCACGGGCATTGTGTTCATATAGTACACAGGCATATATGTGGGCAAAACATCCAATATTCATTAAATAAAAATAAACAAATCTTGAAAAGGGAAAAATGCTGTCTCTTTCAAAATCACACCTGAACATTTCCTGTGATATCTCCAAATTTTACTAAACACAGGAATAATTCATCTTACAAACTAGAAAATACTGGCCAAATTTTATTAATGTTATTTTTTTATCATTAGTGCTGAACACAATCCTTCTTCATCTAGATTTTCTAAATGCAGGGAGGAAAATTTTTGAGATGAATTTGCCTGTTTCTGTTTGTCTTTCTTTGTTCATTAATTAGGAGTCATGAGATTGGGAGTGGCTGCCTGGAGAAGACCTTACAGATGCCAAGTGTGTGCCCACTAGAAAGGCAGCTGTGGTCAGTGAGCACTGTCTGCTCTAGGATGGGAGCACTCACATCGCATTGTCACACTGGCCGTAGTGTGCTCGCCTCCCTCTCTCTTGCCCTTGGGTATCTAGTCCCTGGCCAAAGCCCTCCATATTAAAATTCACAGCCGAAAGTTTTCCCTAAGTGACAGGGTCACATACAAAGTTCCCGACTTACTGTGTCCATCTGGACACCTCGTCAATGTTTCAAGACGTTCACTCTTTGGCTCTGCTCTCAAACACTCCTAACTTCCAATCTTAGTAAATGCAACACCCAATTCCTCAAGACAAACACAAGAAACGGTTCTTGGTCTTCCTACTTCTCTGCCTCCATGTCCAATCCAAGAGCAGAACACATGACTTCCATGTCTGGAATTTATCCACTGCTCTCCAACTTCCTTCTCACAGTTCATGCCCAGGATACTCCCATAGTCTCAAGACACTCTCAGCTGACCCTAACTAGTCTCCCCATTTCTGTGTTACCCTCCTTCTTCCCATCTTGCACACAGCAGCCAAATGTTCTTTTTAAAACATACATTTGACTTACGTTAGCCTCCTGCTAAAATTCTGCAGTGACTTCCCACTGCCCATGGGATAAAATTCCATTCCTCTGCAGTGCCAATGATCAGATCTGATACACCTCTCCACCGAATTCACTCACTCCTCTTCATTTGCTAGAAGAACATACTCATGCCTGACATCTTCATCTCTTAATTCTTCCCAGGGAGCTCTGTACATGCCTGGACAGTCCTCCTTGAACTCTCACTGCAACCCCTGAGCCACTGTCCAATGAGGGTTCTCCAGGGATGTCCCTCTGCCTGCCACTCTGGGTATTTCCTCCATATGACTCATCATTATACACAGATCATGATCAGTTCATCATCTCCTTATGTAACAACCAGAGCCTTTGTGTTATTTACTTTCTCTCCCTGATAGACTGCAGGATCCTTGATTGAAGGTATATCTATTTATTCATAGTCTGACCCCCATTCTTTGTGCCTGATATAGACAAAGCATTCAATTTGGACGTACTAATTTTTTTATTTACTTTCCTTACTTCTATTTTTACTTTAAGTAACTATGTATATTGCACTCAGAAAATACGCAAAACCAGGAGGTAAATTGATCACTCTCAAATGCCAGTAGATATCTGGTTAAAGAAAATGGTATTTGGAGCCAATCCCCCATCTTCTGTACAAGGCACCCCTGAATAGTTAGAACTGTCTACCAGCCATTCCTGGCTCAACACACTTTGAATGAGCATTTTGCATCCCAGCTTCCACATGTCTCTTCACAAATGATTGGCATATTAAAGTGAAAAGACCCCCCACCAGCACCTACCAGAGTGAAATGTGAGAAATGGCCATTTGGACACATGGAGACATCACGTGTAGTCTCATGACTCTCAAGTAATCTCTTGCCAGAATTCAGACAAAGAACCCACAAACACTACCTCACTTCCCACAGTAACGAGGCCAGAACATCAGAGTGGAGTTCACATCACTGAAGCTACTCTTAGTTTGGAAAATAACTGGTTGGGAGGGCTTGGACAAGACTTCTCTTTGAACCCCATAATCAACTGCTGGAGGCCAAAGGATCAAGTTGTATGATGACCCCTTAGCTTCAACATCTTCTCATTATTGTTAACCAATTTACTCTTCCCTAGACGCATAGCAAAAGAGGGTGTTTTTCCATCTATGAAGCACCCAGATTCTATAATTGCTCTCTTCTTTGTCCAATTTCCAAATTAATATATAAAGTTTTCAGGTCCTCAAATACTGGTGTGTCACCTCCTCTACAGAAGCCGACTTCTTCCCAGAGTTGAAAGAGCAATGAGTGCAAATGAACTGAGGAGACCCTGTAGCAAAGGCTGTACTGCCGTGTCCTACCACCTTGATGCACACTCACAGTGTTCCTTCAGAATATTCCATCTACAAGAGGGAACAAGAAAAATGCACATGGTGGACAAAGGTCATAGGAAGCATGAAACACAGATATCAACTTAGAAATCTGTGAAGTATGTTTAGTCATAGACCAAATAAACAAAATGAAAGTGCTGATCCTAGGCAAGAATAATGAGGATGGAGAGTTGATGCCTTCTTCTAAGCACCGTAGACACATACACAGAGAAAGAGAGAGAGAGAGAGAGAGAGAGAGAGAGAGAGATCCATACACATAAATTTAAAAGTAGTAAAATGGTTTTGTAACTACATTTATGACCCTTTTCTCCCATGGAGTTGCCTCCTCTAGCGTTAATAGGAGAGGATGTGCCTAGCCTTACACCAACTTGATATGCCAGGGCTGGCTGATATCCATGGGAGGCCTTCCCTTTTCTGAGAGAAATTGAAGAGGAGTGGAGGGGGAGGAAGTTTGGGGAAGAGCTGAGAGGAGAGGAAGGAGAGAAAACTAAAATCAGGATATTTTAATAGTTAATTAATTAATTAATTAAAAGCTAGACTTGCAGAATTTAAATAATGTGATGAAGGGCCATTGCACAAAGATTCCAAGCCACCTCTGTGATGTCTGCTGTGTGTCATCTTGTGGCTTGACGTCTGTGTCTGTGGAAAGAGAATGCCCACAGATGAGCACTTTGCATCCACCCGGGAAACACTGAGTGAGTAAGGGAAGAATCCCTTATGAGACAAATGCCAGCAGCTAAAGAAACTGAGTCACAAAGACTCAGGTCAGTTACCCAGGGTCATGAGTCAAGCCATAGAAGAATAACCAGCATAGCAGTCATCAACAGTGACCATCAGGGGGATCCAAGATGGCGGCGGCCTGCACAGACGTATTTTGATTTCGGGGGTAACAGTCACAAGGCGACAAGTGTTGCAGGACGCTGTACAAACAGCTCTACCCCTTCTAAACCTCACCCAGCTACCCAGGGACCACTGAGGGTCTCTGGGCAGGATGCTCCTTCCCACTCTCAGACACGCAAGGAAGCCACTGGACCCAGGAATCAGGATCTCCCATCCCCCACCAAGAGAGACTCCCGGAAAGTTCTAATCTAATACCCAGCGGGTAGATTCAGATCCCACACAGAGATAATCCCCACCCTGCTGGGCACCCCCAGGTCTCACACAGATGATCCAACTATCTGGCAAAAGGTTGGGACCCTAGGAAGTGAGCGCAGCTCAGCTGCAAAGTGCGTTCAGACTGCAGATCGCAACCCACTGCTGTGACATCACTGGCCAGTTTCCAAGCCGCGGGAGTGACAGGGCTATTGGGGCTGAAGGGCAGATTTACCCACTACAGGAACCAACCCCGGGCAAACTGCAAGATATTTGAAACTGTCGTATATCGGACTTTTGTACTAGTACTGGCCCTTCTGGTGGGGAACCAGAGCTTACTTGTACACAGCTCCACCAACTGGATTAGTTAGGTCTCCACCTAGGAGGTGGGGCTGAATGACTCACCTTATAGGGGTGGAGTAAGGCAACTCGAATCCTACACCAAAGTGCCCCCTTTGGACCCAAGTCAAGAAGACAACAAAAAAATTCCACATGACCAGAGGCCCCAGACAAAAAAAAAAAAAAAACCAGAGTGAAATGTCTCCAACAAAAGAAAGCAACGCTATTCCATCCAGCCCAAACCACCTCACCACAACTGAAACACATGAATATGATGACATTTCTACATTATGGAAAGTGATAAAGTCCCTTCAAGAATAACTTAAAACTGTGAAGGAATTCAAAGAAGTCACAATTTTACAAGTCAAAACAATGAAAATGAATAACACCATTAAAGAACTCCAAGCCAAGGTGACTCAGCTTGAACAGGAAAAGGACAGAGCAATGAAAGATGTCCAGGCAAAAACAAGCAAACTAGAGAAGGAAATGTACAAAATGAACACTACCATTCAAGACATGAAAATAGAAATGGAAACAATAAAGAAAACACAGTCAGAGTTAAAAGAGGAAATGGAGAATCAAGGTAAGAGAACAGGAACTACGGATGTGAGTATCAAAAATAGGATACAAGAGATGGAAGACAGGATCTCAGGCATGGAAGATTCGATGGAAGAAATTAGTACAACATCCAAAGAAAATGAGAAAGCTAAAAAATTCTCTCACCCACAACATCCAAAAAATCAAGGACTCAATGAAAAGACGGAACCTAAGAATTATAGGCATAGAGGAAAGAGAAGACTCTCGACTACATGGTCCAGGAAATATCTTCAACAAAATCATAGAAGAAAACTTCCAAAACCTAAAGAAAGAGATGCCAGTAAAAATCCAAGAAGCTTACAGAACACCAAACAGATTAGATCAGAAAAGAAACCCCTCTCGCCACATAAAAATAGAAACTCCAAATGTAGAGAAAAAGAAAGGACAATAAAGCTGTAAGAGAAAAAGGCCAATTCACATACAGTGGCAGACCCATCAGAATCACACCTGACTTCTCCTCAGACACTTTAAAAGCTAGAAGGGCCTGGACAGATGTCCTACAAGCCCTGAGAGAATATAGGTGCCCAGCCAGACTACTATACCCAGCAAAACTCTCTATCAACATAGATGGAGAAAAAAGATATTCCATGATAAAATCAAATTCAAACAATATCTCCTCACAAACCCAGCCCTACAGAAGATCCTAGAAAGAAAATTCCAAACCAGAGAAGATAACTACACCCAAGAAAGCAGAGGAAATAGAAACCTCCACAGCAACTAAACAAAAAGAAACACAAGACAACCAGCTATACAAAAATAATGGGAAATAACAACCTCTGATCACTAATATCCATCAACATCAATGGACTAAACTCGCCAATAGAAAGACACAGACTTACAGACTGGATCCGTAAACAAGACCCATCTTTTTGCTGTAACAAGAAACACATCTCACTATTGAAGATAAACACTATCTCAGAGTAAAGGGCTGGGAAAAGGTTTTCCAAGCAAATGGAACCAGGAAACAAGCTGGAGTAGCCACCCTAATATCAAACAAAATAGACTTTCAATTGAAGTTAATAAAAAAAGACAGAGAAGGGCATTACATACTCATTAAAGGAAATATCCACCAAGAGGTCATCTCAATATTGAACATCTATGCCCAAATACAAAGGCACCTGCATTTATAAAAGAAACACTTCTAAAACTTAAATCACACATCGTTCCAAACATTTTAATAGTGGGAGACTTCAACACCCCACTCACAACTATGGACAGATCATCAAGACAGAAGCCAAACAGAGAAAAAATGAGTCTAACAGAGATCATGAACCAAATGGACCTAACAGATGTCTACAGAATGTTTCACCCAAACACAAAAGAATACACCTTCTTCTCAGCACCTCATGGAACCTTCTCCAAAATCGACCATATAGTAGGACACAAAGATAGCCTCAACAGATACAAGAAAATTGAAATAACCCCTTGTATCTTATCAGACCACCATGGAATAAAGCTGGACTTCAATACCAAAAGAATCAACAGAAAGTCTATGCTCACATGGAAATTGAACAACTCTTTAGAAGAGGACCACTGGCTCAGGGAACAAATAAAGAAGGAAATCAAAGACTTCTTAAAATCCAACGAAAATGAAGAAACAACATACCCAAATCTATGGGACACAATGAAAGCTGTGCTACAAGGAAAGTTCAAAGCACTAAGTGCCTTCAAAAAGAAAATTGTGACAGCTCATATTAGCAAATTAACAGCTAAATTGGGTGAATTGGGAAAAAAAAGAAGCAAACACTCCCAAGAGGAGCAGAAGGCAGGAGATCATCAAACTTAGGGCTGAAATCAACAACTTAGAAACAAAAAGAACTATACAAAGAATCAATGAAACCAAGAGTTGGTTCTTCGAGAAAATCAACAAAATAGACAGACCCTTAACCAAATTAACTAAAAAACAGAGGGAGAAAACACAAATCAACAAAATCAGAAATGCAAAGGGAGAAATAACAACAGACATTGAGGAAATCCAGAGAATATTTGGAACCTACTTTAAAAATCTATACTCCACCGAATTTGAAAACTTAAGTGAAATGGACAATTTTCTTGATAGATTCCACATACTGAAGATAAATCAAGATCAGATAAACAGATTAAAAAGCCCTATAACCCCTAAGGAAATAGAAACAGTCATTATAAATATCTCCCAACCAAAAAAAGCCCAAGGACACAGGGCTCTAGCATGGAATTCTACCGGATGTTCAAAGAGGAGCTAACACCAATACTTTTCAAACTCTTTCACAAAATAGAATCTGAAAGAACATTGCCAAACTCATTCTATGAGGCCACAATCACCCTGATTCCTAAACCACACAAAGACCCAACAAAGAAAGAGACCTTCAGACCAATCTCCCTCATGAACATAGATGCAAAAATACTTAATAAAATACTAGCAAACCGATTTCAAGAACACATCAAAAGTATCATATGCCATGATCAAGAAGGCTTCATCCCAGGAATGCAGGGATGGTTGAACATACTAAAGTCTTTCAACGTCATTCACCATATAAAGAAGATGAAAGAAAAAAACCACATGATAATCTCACTGGATGCAGAAAAAGCATTTGACAAAATCCAACACCCCTTCATGCTAAAAGTTCTGGAGAGAACGGGCATACAAGGACCGTACCTAGATATAATAAAGGCAATATACAGCAGGCCAGTGAACAACATCAAATTAAACGGAGAGAAACTTGAAGCATTTCCTCTAAACTCAGGGACAAGACAAGGATGTCGACTTTTACTATATCTCTTCAATATAGTATTTGAAGTTCTTGCTAGGGCAATAAGACAACTAAAGGAGATCAAGGGGATAAACATCAGAAATGAAGAAGTCAAATTATCCCTATTTGCAGATGATATGATAGTAAACATAAGTGACCCCAAAAATTCCACCAGAGAACTCTTACAGCTGATAAACACCTTCAGCAAAGTGGCTGGATACAAAATTAATTCAAAAAAATCAGAAGCTCTTCTTTATACAACAAACAAATGGGCTGAGAAAGAAATAAGGGAAACAACCCCATTCACAATAGACACAAACAACATAAAATACCTGGGGGTAACTCTAACCAAGCAAGTAAAGGACCTGTAAAACAAGAACTTCAAGCCCTTGAAGAAAGAAATGGAAGAGGCCTTTAGAAGATGGAAAGAACTCCCATGCTCATGGATAGGTAGGATCAACATAATAAAAATGGCCATCCTACCAAAAGCAATATATAGATTCAACGCAATTCCTATCAAAATACCAACACAATTTTTTATAGACTTGGAAAGAGCTATTCTTGGTTTCATATGGAACAACAAAAAGCCCAGAATAGCTAAATCAATCCTATACAATAAAAAAACATCTGGAGGTATCACCATCCCAAATTTCAAGCTGTACTACACAGCAATAGTTGTAAAAACAGCATGTTTTGGTATAGAAACAAACCAGTAGATCAATGGAATCGAATTGTATATCCAGAAATAGACCCACACACTTATGGCCACCTAATTTTTGACAAAGAAGCCAAACAGCACAATGGAAGAAGGACAGTATCTTCAACAAATGGTGCTGGTCCAACTGGATGTCCACTTCTAAAAGAATGAAATTAGACCCATATTTATCACCTTGTACAAAACTTAAATCCAAGTGGATCAAAGACCTTAACGTAAGGCCTGTCACACTAAATCTACTAGAAGAAAAAGTGGGAGAAGCCCTCGAACTCATTGGCACAGGAACAAATTCCTGAAAAGAACACCAACAGCTCAGGACCTGAGATCAACAGTCAATAAATGGGACCTCATGAAACTGAAAAGCTTCTGTAAGGCAAAAGACACTGTCATTCGAACAAAACGGCAGCCTACAGACTGGGAGAAAATCTTCACCAACCCCACATCTGACAGAGGGCTAATATCCAAAATCTACAAAGAACTCAAGAAATTAAATGCCAACAAACCAAATAATCCAATCAAAAATGGGGGACAGAGCTAAATAGAGAATTCACAAAGGAGGAATCCCTGATGGCTGAGAGACACTTGAAGAAATGCTCAACATCCTTAATCATCAGAGAAATGCAACTCAAGACGACTCTGAGATTCCATCTCACACCTGTCAGAATGGCTAAGATCAAAAGCTCAAATGACAGCACATGCTGGCGAGGGTGTGGAGAAAAGAGTACCCTACTCCATTGCTGGTGGGAGTGCAGGCTTGTGCAACCACTATGGAGGTCAGTCTGGCGATATCTTAGAAAACTTGGAATAGCTTTGCCTCAGGACCCAGCCATACCACTTCTGGGTATACACCCAAATGCCTCTTCGCAGAATCATAAGGAAGTTTCCTTATCTATGTTTATAGTAGCCTTATTTGTAATAGCTAGAAACTGGAAACAACCCAGATGTCCCTCAACCGAAGAATGGGTTAAAAAACTGTGGTACATCTACACAATGGAATATTATTCAGCTCTCAGGAACAATGTAATTATGCAATTTGCAGCCAAATGGATGGAACTAGAAAAGCTCATCCTGAGTGAGCTAACCCAGACTCAGATGGATGCATATGGCATCTATTCACTTATAGTAGGATTTTAGCTATTTAGTAGAAGGTATCGATCCTACAACTAACACACCAAAGGGAACTTGGACACAGACTTTTTATTTTTATTTTTTTCTATTTTTTAGTCTTTTTTATCTATTTGTCTGCTTATTTGTTTGTTTGTTTTTTAGTTCTCTCTCCAGGACAATGAGACACTTTTCACTGATGGTACTGCCTTGTAGATCCCCAATGAATGAAGAGGCTCTTGGCCCTCATACGACCTCTCAACTGAGATGAGGGACTGTTATATAAGGACACCCCACCCCAGAGAAATGGGATGAAAGGGTTAGGAGGTAAAGAAAAAAAATGAAATGTGATGTTTCAGCCTTTTACCACTAATTGTCATAAATTGTTTAGGATAATTAAGAAGTGCAAACTAAAGGTTATGCAAGCCAGTCATTCTAGTAGGTACTATGACAGCCTATTATAATTACTTGCTAAGCTAATCAGAAATAAACCTGCTAAGAGACAAGCAACATCTGCTTACCCTAATATAAGAGATAGATAGGGCCTCTTCAAAAACCTCAAGAGATCTGTAGAATATGGCATTCAAAGATGTTTTCGTAACTTTAGATTTTTTTATATCAAGACATATCAACTCCTGACAGCACCCCCTATTCTACCCCAAGTAGAAGATGAGCATTGAAGAATCTCCAGTGGGAGATGATTGAATTAGTCGCAAGCCTATCTCTTGGTAGGAAAAGCCCCTTGCTCCAACCGTAGACAGAATGCTGTCCAAAAAGGACAAAACCTGGAAGCAGGTAAGTCGACAGCCTAGCTCTGCCAAGACAGGGTAGGCAAGTCCTTCATAACCCCTGCTCTACAATCAATGTCTGTCAGAGAAACGGGGCCAAGTGACCGAAGATCGATGCTGTAATGTATGGAGAGAAAATTGGAACTGTCCAGGCAGCCACTGGTATGTCATTTTTTAGTTTGGGAAGCTGCAGGCCCTGTACTTCCTATAAAATCAGATATATTTATCCCTCTCAGGTCTCTGAGGTGATTGAAGAACAGATAGATAGAGTCTCATAATTAAATTTTGAGTTGTTTAGGAGTCAAGAGAGTGTTATAGATCTAAGAAGATACTTTTAAAATTGTGTTGCAAGTTAGTATGAATGTTGAGTTAGATATAGAACTTTAAACTCATGGAGATGGTTAGATAGTAGAATGTTAAGTCAGGTACCAAATACATATGGGCTGGACATTGGGAATGTATGCTAAGCCATATAACTCTCATAACTTTGGCCTAATTACCTCTGTTGTTTTGTATTGTATTTATTATTATAAGAGAAAGAGCCATTTGTTGGACTGAAAGGGGAAACTGTAGGGGAAATAAGATATACCTTAAACTTAAAAAAAAAGGGAAGAGGATGGGGGGTTGAGGGTGGTAGGGTGGGACTGGAGGGGGAATTAGGGAGGGGACTGCGATTGAGATGTAACTTGAAGAAATAAAAAATAAAGGAAAAAAACAGTGACTATCAGCCCCCTGGCAATCAAAAGATCCAATCACTCGATTAATAAAGGTGATCTTGTCTACAAAGTCCTGAATAAAGCATAAGAAAGGGTCTGAGCAGTACCACTCACAACCCCAACCCTGTTGAGACAAAGTGCACTTCAAAAGTAAGCTGCCTAAGGGACAATTAATCTAGATGAGCATCCCAATTCATCCATTAGGGAATGGTGCCTAGGGAACCCTACCACACATGGTACTAATCAATCTTTGTAATTACTATTTGACTCAATCAAAAGGCATCCCAGTGCCCTCATAATTTCACTAAGGAGAGAGGATGTGTGAGGCAGCTGAGCCCTCCTACATACTTGGTGATACAAGCAGGAAAAATGAACACAGTCCAGTCTCTGTCCCAAGACATTAACTAACTTTATAGACTGCCTTTCCATACAGCCTCAACTATTCCATCCCCATCACCCCACCTCGCCTCAGAAGGAAGTAAATACAGAAGAGAGGTATGAACGCCTGACCACTTGACTCCTGAGACAGGAAAACACAGAGGAGACTGATACATGGTTTCTACAACATGAGTAACACTTTATTATTTAACCAAAAGCTATCTAACAGTAGGAAATGAATAATTAAATGATGGTATAGACACCCAATGGAAAATTACATATGATAATATCACAGTGGCACTGAGATGGGGAGATAATGAAAGAACTGTTTAACTAATCCTGTCCAATGGTGACCAAAATGACACAGATGTTTAGATGTATGTCTATATTCCTGGTACGTATTTAAGACAGAAATGAGAGGACTACACAAGTTTGAGGCCAGCCTAGGCTACTTAGGAAGTTCAAAGGCAGCCTTAATTGAGTCCATGGTGAGACCCTGTCTCAAAAACGCCCAAGAGATGAAGATGTTGGTCAGCATTAGAATGTTTGGCTGGCCTGTGCATTCCAAGCACTACATATGCATAATATATACATAGTCATATTCACAACATGAAATCAAGTGTATCTAGTTATTCACACAGACAGCAACAGGGTCTTCAGTTGATACTAGCCATTGCAAGGGGTAGGTAAACTATTTCTTCTTTCCATGTGCCTGAATTTCTGAAAATCTTCTCTGGAAGTTATTATAAGGAATAAAAGACATTTTTCTGGAATATAAAATCAATATAAAAAGTGTGTGTCTGTGTGTGTATATGTGTATGTATGTATGTGTGTGTGGCATGGTGGGGTGTGTGTGTGTGGTGTGTGTGTGTAGTGTGTAGTATGTGTGTGGTGCATGTATGTCTGGTATGTAGTGTTGTGGTAGTGTGTGGGGTATGTGTGTGTGTGCTGTATAAGCTATGTGTGTGTGTGTGTGTGTGTGTGGTATATAAGCTATGTATGGTGTGTGTGTGTGTGTGTGTGTGTATGTGTGTGTATGTTATGTGTTGTATGTAGTGTGTGTGGTGTATAGGCTATGAGTGTGGTGTATATGTGTGGTATGTGTGTGTGTGTGTGAGTGTGTATGTATTCATGGTATGTAGTGTATGTGGAGATGTGTGGGGTGTGTAGGTGGTGTGTAGGCTGTGTGTGTGTGTTGTATGTATGTATGTGTGTGTGTGTATATGTGTGTGTGGTGTGGTTGATTCTGGGGTTTAAATTCAGGGCCACACACATTCTAGACAAGCAATTCATCACTGATGTACCTCTGCATCACTTTTCTTCCATTTTCCTTTTACTACCAGGTTCTTCATAAATTTCCTGGGCTGGCCTTGAACTTGTGGTTCTCACCTGAGTAGCAGGGGTTACAGGCCTGCTATGACCCACCATGCCCAGCTGACATTCCAGGGTTATCTAGCAGGTGTGTGGCCTTGGCCCATTAACCTCTCTATACTTCACATCCACTCATCACCCAACTGAGAATAAACTGCACGTACCCGATGGAGACTGAACAGCTAAGATAATCAAATTAAGTTGTAAATTTTAGCCCTTAAGATAGTGTTTCCCCACAAAAAAACACACGGTGCTTGACACCTGGATTCATGGCCCAGATCCTATAGGATATGTAGAGTGCCAAACTACATCCACAGCTAGCATTTGATGGCCCTGCAGCCTGAGAAGCCCAAAGATGTCAGTGTTCTTGTATCACCCCATCAGCAAGTTAGAGAGCAAAGATGGCTTTGTGGAGAATTCAAACTCTGATCCACTTAAGGCCAACTTCTCTCAGACATGCCAGGATCTGGCTCCCAGCGCTGCCCTGCACACACTGTGGATAGCTCAGCTTCCTTTCTCCATCCTTAAGTGACCTTGTCTGTGACAGGATTGGGATATCCTCCCACTCAGAGTTCTGTCACAAATAAATGAAAGAATGAGTCCACAGGCAGTGCTGTCCTGTGAAGCAGGAGTTTCTGGGATGTTTGCAAAGGAGAATTGGAAAGTCACACACTTTGCTCTGAGCAGGACAGCTTTTCATGTGTCTCTGTATATGTCACACATTCCATAACTGTAAACCCCCAGTGCATGAGCCAAGAGAGACTCACTTGAAAGAGAACAAATGTCTGACCCAAAGAAAGTGAAGGACTTAGCCAAGATCCCATCTCTAGCAAACAGCAAAGATGCAAGTGCTGGCTACATCAGCAGTTCTTTCGTGCATAGCTTCCCTAACCCCAGATCCCTGAAAGTCCTAGAAACTCACTCCACACCCATGCCAGGGTCAGCCTCCTCCAAGAGCCTCAGCCACCCTGTGTACTGAGTGTAACCTTGAGCTTGCATTCAAAGTTTGGATCAGTGGCTGACCTAATTATAATTAATCCTCTTTTGTGTGCAGTCCTAATTTTAGGAATGAAAGAGACTTTTTAAGCACTGCATTGGCCTTGACCTCACTACATCTTCTC
Source organism: Lophiomys imhausi (assembly GCA_907164525.1). Taxonomy (NCBI): domain Eukaryota; kingdom Metazoa; phylum Chordata; class Mammalia; order Rodentia; family Muridae; genus Lophiomys; species Lophiomys imhausi. Next base: position 12,762 of record CAJQZJ010032071.1, on the reverse strand, counting down.
ACTTTCAATATTAAACAGCGGGACACCGTGTTGAATAGCCAAGCTCTCCAATCCATGATCGTTCATCATAAATCATTTTTTACATGTTGCTTCGAACGCTGCTTTTTCAAGAATAAAAATCTGCCTGCATTGAAATTCAGGGCGATTTTAATATGCAAACCTCCTACAGAGATGATGTCTCATTTTAATTATTGTTTCAGTTTAATGGGTTTTCATTGAATTAGAGGCTGGAACAATTACTAGGGTGAACAGCTCATGGTTTAGAGGTAAGTTCCTGAGACTCCAGAGCAAGAAGACAGTTGTGACACACTTAAGCAGAAAGCTGAGCCCTGGGAGATATGCTTGTATCTGACTAATAGAAGCCAGGGCAGATGATTTCCTTGCCCAGCTTCAAAATACAACGAGAGTCCCCTCTCTGTGCTACCCAGACAACTCTAAAAATGGGTTTTACTGGGGAGGGGGAGGCTCTTAATCACTTAACTTCCATCAAGAATCCAGATGCTCCTATCATTGAACCAGAGAGCACTTTCAAAAGTTCGGAGCCTGTAAAGCAAGGTGTCAAACCAGAGACAGACACTTCTGATGAAACTGTCTTACCCACACAAGTAATTCAGTTACTTTCGTGGATTAATGTCTGACTCTCCACCCCTGATAAATTGGTCCAACTTCAGTATAGGATGCAGTGACCAAAATCATATTAATTAACAAACTGTCAGGGAGACATAAAAGAAATGGCTTGAGTGACCAAAACAGCATTTCACTCCAGAAACTACACAAATGTGTTATTCTGGGACCAACAAGGCAGTGTGGTCACTGACAGATAGGAAGCGAAGAAAAATGAGGGGAAGGGGGAGGTCTGAGGTTAGAGGTGAGGGTGTGGCTCTTTGCTAGAGGGTGAGACTGATCCTGGAGAAGAAAGGGACTTTTTTTTCTTAATTAGCTAAGTGAGAAAGAGAGGGGAATATAGAGGAGTCCTTCCTGAGAAAACTATCCTATTCCAGTCATGCAAGCTTGGTTCCTGTGCAGGCCCAGTTAAACAGTGAAAAGATCTTTCCCCTTGCTACAGGAAGGAGGGAAGAGAAACTTTGCACAACATAAGGAATCTTGAAGCAGCATGAAACCCATACAGCTCGGGAGCCACCAAGTGATGGCACCTTCATCCTCACTCTCACCCCAGGCCCAGTCTCGTATTTCAGTGCTCATGGGATAACATGTAACAACAATTCTATGATGTATACACTGTGCAAATATCAAATCAGAGTAGTTAGCAGCTGTGTCTCCTCAAACACTTTTAAATATTTCAATAGCAGAGTAATTGAACTTATTTGTGGGATGTGGTGTGGTATTTTAATACCCATGCACAAAGTTCTAATTAATCAGGGTAACCAGTGTATCAGTGTCCTTAGCAAGACTATATGTGGAAGCTACCCACTCCTTTTGTCTGGTTATCCATAAAACATGTACCAGGTTCACTTGTGACGGGGCAGTAAATGGGACTCGTCCAGGTAATGCTTGCTTCCATCTTATTTCCACTGTTCTAAAAAGTGCACCATCAGCTCTTGGCTCCAAAGTATTAATCTAATTACACGCCTTGTTAGCTAATGAGTTCTGGACTCACCACAGGGGTGTTCTGCCTCGCTATTCATCTATATGTCTTGACCATAGGGTATCTGCGTTTTCAGACTCCCCAGGGAAACCATGCATCACTGGCCTTTTAACCCAGAGTGAGCAGGGATAGTAATGCTTTCCTACCAAGAAGTAGGCTGCCTGACACTCCAGGCTTCTAAGAGGAGCTCTGAGAAATGTGAGCATCTTTACAGAAAGTGGGGGCACTGGGTGCTTCTTTTTACCATTTGTCACAGATCTTATTCCAACTGCATTAAACATTAATGTCACCCTTAAGATGAACCATGCATATGTCATTTGCTTCTTGAGATCAAAGCCAGTGACTCTAGCACAGGATCTTGTTTAGCCAGTATCCCACCTGCACCCTTTAAAACAAGTCACAGTCATGAGCTGAAACTGCAAGCCCTATTTTGAAAATCTTGAGGCATTTTCAAAATAAATAAATAAACAATGGATTGGAGTAAAGGTTTGTCTTTGACCATTGTTGCAAAGAGCCTTGCTTTTGCCTGGCATGGATGTCCAAATGCAATGGTCCCCTTCCCTCCAATTTCCTACTTCATTTCAAAGGCCTTCTGTTAGGTCCCGGAGGTATTGTCTCTACTTGTATGTGATCTGACTTTAACAGTAGTTAAAGTTCCCTACCGACCACACTGAGAAAGGTAGTTATTTAATTCTTCCATATCCACAATCGGACCACCTAGAAGCTCTCTGAGGAACAGACAAAGAGTGTCCAAAGTACTCACCATCTCCATGCAGGACATTTGCAGGACAATTCTCCTCCTACTTGGAATTCTAGCCATCTCTTGTCCAAATCCCACCCGTGTTGAGGCCCAATCACACTTCTCTAATGACCCAAGGCTCTGGAACCCCAGCTGAGAATGATTTTCCCTTTCAACTCCTAAGTTCAGTCATCTGCTCACCCACACAGGGGTCTGTGGTCACAGTTATCTGTGCAGGGCTCTGGGGCTCCAGACTCGGCCTGAAAAGACACATCTACCCAGCACATTTAGCTGAATAGACACATCATACTACTGACATCTTGATGAACGGGTGGCCAGGTGGCAGCCTGACTTCTAAGTGCCTCTCACAACCTGCCCAGTATTGTCCTCTCCGCCTCTCTCTGGCTAGCTCTGCACTTCTCTGGTTTTCCTCCATGGCTGATCCATCTTGAAGTTCCTTCATTACATCCTGCTTTACCTGTCACTAATGAGACCACCTCAGAAAGCTCCATCCATCAGAGTGAGTCCTGGGTTCCATCCCAGTTTCCAGGATGACCCTTGACCCTACAGACCTTCTACATAACTCCTCCCTCTTGCACCTTTCTTCCATCCTCTTGCCTACTTTCTCTCTCCTCTATTAATCCTTGCTCCTCTCCTTCTTTCTCATGTGGATACTAGAGAATCCAAGAGATCCATACTTTCCAATCACCTCAGCCCTCATTTCAAACTCTCAAACAGTTGACTGTAGCAGCTTTCTGAAGCTGCTCTAAGAAACCATTAAACACTGGTTAATGGGACATGCTTGTTTGATCTCAAAGCTCTCGGGGGGCTAGGGAGCTTATGAGGCAAGGCCAAGTTTGTAGGGATAAGGTTATTGAGTAATTCAAAGGCTGATATCTGTAAACCCCTCATGTCTGGTTGAAATCCTTGTTCTGAGAATCTCCTGTCTCAGTTTTGTGTAAACACGGCTCCCCAACTGTCCCCTGAAATGCCAATATAGCAGTTTACAGCCAATTGTTGAGCAGAAGAAAGAATAGCTGGACTTCCTGCCCTCCAGGGGAGGAGGAGTTAGAGGATGAGAAGTAGGGGATTCAGTCACCAGCAGAGGTCCAGGAAAGGTGAGGAAGCAGCAGCAGCTGGAGCAGATAAAGTCCTAAACTTCCAAGTATCTTGGGGATTTTGGAAAAGAGGGAGTGAGACTACCATAGAGGGTTAAGAATAGGTTAAAGGGGGGGAACCAAGATGGTGGCGGCCGGTACATTTTAATCTTGGGGAAAACAGACACAAAACCACAAATGTTATAAGATGCTGTAGAAAAAAATCTAAGAACCTCGAACCCCCCTGGGTCTCACCCAACTACCCAGGGACCACTAAAAGTCCCCGGCTGGATGCTCCCTCCCACTCTCAGACACGCACGGAAGCCGCTGAATCCGGGAATCCGGGTCCCCCTCCCCACCAGGAGAGACACGCTGGGTAAGTTCCAAGCTAATACCCAGTGGGCAGATTCAGACCCCACATAGGGATACTCTCCAGCCTGCTCCCCCCGCACCAGGTCTCACACAGACGATCTGGCTATCTGGCAAAGGCTTGCAGACCCACGGAAGTATGCATGACTCGGCTGCAGAGTACCCATCAGGCTGCAGATTGCGACCCACTGCAGTGTACAGGAACTTGGTCGACCATGACACCACCTGCCAGTTTCCAGAGCCGGCTCCAGGGAGGGAAGGCAGATTACCCACCACAGGATACAACCCTGGGCAAACCGTGAAGTCTTTACCATTATTATTGGACTTTTTTGCTACTACAGACACTTCCAGCAGGGAGCCAGAGCTTAAGTGTATATAGCTCCACCCTCTGGATAAGTGAAGTCTCTTCCAGAGAGGCAGGGCGGAAAAACAAACTTTATAGGAGTGGAGTCAGAGAATTCAACTGCTACACCAAAGTGCCCCCTTTGGATCCAAGACTAGAAGACAACAGGATCCCACAGCTAAGACTTCCAAATGGCCAAAGGCCCCAGAAAAAGCAGAAATCAAGGTGGAATGACTCCAACAAAAGAAAGCGATGCCATTTCAGCCGACTCAGATCACATCACCACAACTGAAACACATGAAAACGATAACAATTCTACATTATGGAAAGTGATAGAGTCCCTTCAAGAAGAACTTAAATTTATGAAGGAATTCAAAGAAGCCACGATTTCACAAATGAAGGCTATGGATAATACCATTAGAGAATTTCAAAACAAGGTGGCTCAACTTGAACACGAAAAGGACAGGGCAATGGAAGACTTCCAGGCAAAGACAAGCAAATTGAAGCAGGAAATGTACAAAATGAATAAAACCATACAAGACATGAAATAGGAAATAGAAACAATAAAGGAAACATAGTCAGAGTTAAAAGTGAAAATGGAGAGCCAAGGGAAGAGAACAGGAACTATGGATATGAGTACCAAAAATAGGATTCAAGAGATGGAAGACAGGATCTCAGGCATGGAAGAAATCAGTACAACATCCAAAGAAAATGAGAGAGCTAAAAAATCTCTCAGCCACAAAATCCAAGAAATCAAGGACTCAATGAAAAGATGGAACCTAAGAATTACAGGCATAGAGGAAAGAGAAGACTCTCGACTCCATGGTCCAGGAAATATCTTCAACAAAATCATAGAAGAAAACTTCCCAAACCTAGAGAAAGAGATGCCAATAAAATTACAAGATGCTTACAGAACACCAAGCAGATTAGATCAGAAAAGAAACTCTTCTTGCCACATAATAATTGAAACTCCAAATATAGAGAACAAAGAAAGAATATTAAAAGCTGTAAGAGAAAAAGGCCAAGTCACATACAATGGCAGTCCCATGAGAATTACACCGGACTTCTCCTCAGAAACTTTAAAAGCTAGAAGGGCCTGGACAGATGTCCTACAAGCCGTGAGAGAACATAGGTGCCCAGCCAGACTACTATACCCAGCAAAACTCTCTATCAACATAGATGGAGAAAACAAGATATCCCATGACAAAATCAAATTTAAACAATACCTACCCACAAACCCAGCCCTACAGAAGATCCTAGAAAGAAAATTCCAATTCAGAGAAGATGACTACACCCAAGAAAACAAAGGAAATAGAAATCTCCACAGCAACTAAACAAGAAGAAGCACAAGACAACCACCTATACCAAAATAATGGGAAATAACAACCCCTGGTCACTAATATCCATCAACATCAATGTACTCAACTCGACATTAAAAGACACAGACTTACAGACTGGATCCATAAACAAGACCCATCTTTTTGCTGCATACAAGAAACACATCTCACTATTGAAGATAGATACTATCTCAAAGTAAAGGGCTGGGGAAAGGTCTTCCAAGCAAATGGACCCAGGAAGCAAGCTGCAGTAGCCATCCTAATATTGAACGAAATAGACTTCCAATTGAAGTTAATAAAAAAAAAAAGGCAGAGAAGGGCATTACATACTCATTAAGGGAAATATTCAACAAGAGCACATCTCAATATTGAACATCTATGCCCCAAATACAAAAGCACCTACATTTGTAAAAGAAACGCTTCTAAAACTTAAATCACACATCGATCCCAGCACTTTAGTAGTGGGAGACTTCAACACCCCATTCACAACAATGAACATATCATCAAGACAGAACCCAAACAGAGAAATAATGAGTCTAACAGAGATCATGTACCAAATGGACCTAACAGATATCTACAGAATGTTTCACCCAAACACAAAAGAATACACCTTCTTCTCAGCGCTGCATGGAACATTCTCCAAAATTGACCATATAGTTGGACACAAAGATAGCCTCAACAGATACAAGAAAATTGAAATAACCCCTTGTAGCCGGGCGGTGGTGGCGCACGCCTTTAATCCCAGCATTTGGGAGGCAGAGGCAGGTGGATATCTGTGAGTTCGAGGCCAGCCTGGTCTACAAAGTGAGTCTAGGACAGCCAGAGCTGTTATACAGAGAAACCCTGTCTCGAAAAACCAAAAAAAAAAAAAAAAAAAAAAAGAAATAACCCCTTGTATCTTATCAGACCACCATGGAATAAAGCTGGACTTCAACAGCAAAAGAATCAACAGAAAGCCTACACGCACATGGAAATTGAACAACTCTTTACTAGATGACTACTGGGTCAGGGAACAAATAAAGAAGGAAATCAAAGACTTCTTAAAATCCAATGAAAATGAAGAAACAACATACCCAAACCTATGGGACACAAACAAATCTGTGCTACGAGGAAAATTCATAGCACTAAGTGCCTTCAAAAAGAAAATTGTGACAGTTCATATTAACGAATTAACAGCCAAACTGGGTGAATTGGAAAAAAAAAAAAAAAGAAGCAAACACTCCCAAAAGGAGAAGAAAGCAGGAGATCATCAAACTTAGGGCTGAAATCAGCAACTTAGAAACAAAAAGAACTATACAAAGAATCAATGAAACCAAGAGTTGGTTCTTTGAGAAAATAAACAAAATAGACAGACCCTTACCTTAGCCAAATTAACTAAAATGCAGAGGGAAAAAACCCAAATCAACAAAATCAGAAATGAAAAGGGAGAAATAACAACAGACATTGAGGAAATCCAGAGAATATTTGGATCCTACTTTAAAAATCTATACTCCACCAAATTTAAAAACTTAAGCGAAATGGACAATTTTCTCGAGAGATTCCACCTACCGAAGCTAAATCAATATTAGATTAATAGATTAAACAGCCCTATAACTCCTAAGGAAATAGAAACAGTCATTAAAAATCTCCCAACCAAAAAAAGCCCAGGGCCAGATGGCTTTAGCAAGGAATTCTACCGGACCTTCAAAGAGGAGCTAACACCAATACTTTTCAAACTCTTTCACAAAATAGAATCTGGAAGAGCATTGCCAAATTCATTCTATGAGGCCACAGTCACCTTGATTCCTAAACCACACAAAGACCCAACAAAGAATGAGAACTTCAGAGTTCTCCCTCATGAACATAGATGCAAAAATACTTAATAAAATACTAGCAAACCGAATTCAAGAACACATCAAAAGTATCATACACCATGATCAAGTAGGCTTCATCCCAGGAATGCAGGGATGGTTCAACATACAAAAGTATATCAATGTAATTCACCATATAAACAAGATGAAGGAAGAAAAACCACATGGTAATCTCGCTAGATGCAGAAAAAGCATTTGACAAAATCCAACACCCCTCCATGCTAAAAGTTCTGGAGAGAACAGGCATACAAGGACCGTACCTAGAAATAATAAAGGCAATATACAGCAAGCCAGTTGCTAACATCAAATTAAATGGAGAGAAACTTGAAACATTTCCTCTAAACTCAGAGACAAGACAAGGATGTCCACTTTCACCATTATCTCTTCAATATAGTACTTGAAGTTCTTGCTAGAGCAATAAGACAACTAAAGGAGATCAAAGGGATAAACATTGGAAACGAAGAAGTCAAATTATCCCTATTTGCAGACGATATGATAGTATACATAAGTGACCCCAAAAACTCCACCAGAGAACTATTACAGCTGATAAACACCTTCAGCAAAGTGGCTGGATACAAAATTAATTCAAAAAAAGCAGAAGCCTTTCTTTATACAACAAACAAATGGGCTGAGAAAGAAATAAGGGAAACAACTCCATTCACAATAGCCACAAACAATATAAAATACCTGGGGGTAACTCTAAGCAAGCAAGTAAAGGACCTGTACAACAAGAACTTCAAGCCCTTGAAGAAAGAAATTGAAGAGGCCTTTAGAGATGGAAAAATCTCCCATGCTCATGGATAGATAGGATCGACATAAAAAAAAATGGCTATTCTACCAAAAGCAATATATAGATTCAATGCAATTCCTATCAAAATACCAACACAATTCTTTATAGACTTGGAAAGAGCTATTCTCAATTTCATATGGAACAACAAAAATCCCAGAATAGCTAAATCAATCCTGTACAAAAAAAAAAAAAAAAAAAAAATCTGGAGGTATCACTATCCCAGATTTCAAGCTGTACTACAGAGCAATAGTAGTAAAAACAGCATGGTATTGGTACAGAAACAGACCAGTAGATCAATGGAATCGAATTGAAGATCCAGAAATAGACCCACACACTTATGGCCACCTAATTTTTGACAAAGAAGCCAAAACAGCACAATGGAAGAAAGACAGCATCTTCAACAAATGGTGCTAGTCCAACTGGATGTCCACTTGTAAAAGAATGAAATTAGACCCATACTTATCACCTTGTACAAAACTTAAGTCCAAGTGGATCAAAGACCTTAACATAAGGCTGGTCACACTAAATCTACTAGAAGAGAAAGTGGGAGAAACCCTTGAACTAATTGGCACAGGCAACAACTTCCTGAACAGAACACCAACAGCTCAGGACTTGAGATCAACAATCAATAAATGGGACCTCATGAAACTAAGAAGCTTCTGTAAGGCAAAAGACACTGTCATTCGAACAAAACGGCAGCCTACAGACTGGGAAAATATCTTCACCAACCCCACATCTGAGAGAGGGCTAATATCCACAATTTACAAAGAACTCAAGAAATTAAATTCCAAGAAACCAAATAATCCAATCAAAAAATGGGGGACGGACCTAAATAGAGAATTCACAAAGGAGGAATCCCTAATGGCTGAGAGATACTTGAAGAAATGCTCATCATCCTTAATCATCAGAGAAATGCAACTCAAGACAACTCTGAGATTCTCTCTCACACCTGTCAGAATGGCTAAGATCAAAAGCTCAAATGACAGCACATGCTGGCAAGGGTGTGGAGAAAGGGGAACCCTACTCCATTGCTGGTGGGAGTATAGGCTTCTGCAACCACTATGGAGGCCAGTATGGTGAAATCTCAGAAAACTTGGAATAATAGCTTTGCCTCAGGACCCAGCCATACCACTTCTGGGTATACACACAAATGTCTCCTCACGGAATCATACAGAAGTTTCCTCATCTATGTTCATAGCAGCCTTATTTGTAATAGCTGGAAACTGGAAACAACCCAGATGTCCCTCCACTGGGTTAAACCAAGAATGGGTTAAAAAAAAAACTGTGGTACATCCACACAATGGAATATTATTCAGCTATCGGGGACAATGAAATTATGCAATTTGCAGCCAAATGGATGGAACTAGAAAAGCTCACCCTGAGTGAGCTAACCCAGACTCAAAAGATGCATATGGCATCTATTCACTTATGGTAGGATTTTAGCTATATAGTAGATGATATCGATATTACAACTAACACACCAAAGGGAACATGGACATAGACTTTTTATTTTTATTTTTATATTTTTATTCTTTTTATCTGTTTGTCACTTATTTGTTTGTTTGGTTTTAGTTCTCTTTCTCTGGCAACAAGACACTTTTCACCGGTGGTACTGCCTCGTAGACCCCCATTGTATGAGGAGGCACTTGGCCCTCATATGACCTCTGAACTGGGATGAGGGACTCTTATATAGGAACACTCCTTTACAGAGAAGTGGGATGGAAAGGTCAGGGGGTAAAGGAAAAAAATGAAATGTGAAGTTTTGGCCTTTTGCTACTAATTGCCATAAACTGTTTAGGATAATTAAGAAATGCAAACTCATAGTCATGCAAGCCTGTCATTGTTTTAGTTACTATGACAGTCTACTCTAGTTATTTTCTAAGCTAATCAGAAATCAAGTTGCTAAGAGACAAGCAACATTTGCTTATCCTAATATAAGAGACAGATAGGGCCTCTTCAAAAACCTCAAGATATCTGCAGAATATGGCATTCAAAGATGTTCTCTTAACTTTAGATTTTTTTTGATATCGAGACATGTCAACTCCTGACAGCACCCCCTATTCTACTCCAAGTAGAAGATGAGCATAGAAGAATCTCCAGTGGGAGATGATTGAATTAGTCGCAAGCCTATCTCTTGGCAGGAAAAAACCCCTTGCTCCAACTGTAGACAGAATGCTGTCCGAAAAGGACAAAACTTGGAAGCAGGTAAGTCGACAACCTAGCTCTGCCAAGACAGGGTAGGCAAGTCCTTCATAATTCCTGCTCTACAATAAATGTCTGTCAGAGAAATGGGGCCAAACGACTGAAGATTGATGCTGTAATGTATGGAGAGAAAATGGGAACTGTCCAGGAAGCCACTTGTATGTCATTTCTTAGTATTGGAAGCTGCAGGCCCTGCACTTCGTATATAATCAGATATATTTATCCCTCTCAGGTCTCTGAGGTGGTTGAAGGATAGATACCTAGAGTCTCATAATTAAATTTTGAGTTGTTTAGGAACCAAGAGAGTGTTCTGGATCTAAGAAGATGTATTTAAAATTGTGATGCAAGTTAGTATGAAGACTGAGTTAGATATAAAACTTTAAACTCATGGAGATGGTTAGATAGTAGAACATTAAAGTCAGGTGCCAAATACATATGAACTGGACATTGGGAATGTATGCTAAGCTATATTACTCTCATAATTGTGGCCCAATTACCTCTGTTGTTTTATATTGTATTTATTATTATAAGAGAAAGAGCCATTTGTTGGACTGAAAGGGGGAGCTGTTGGGGAGAAAAAGATATACCTTAAACTTAAAAAAAAGGAAGAGGATGGGTGGGTTGAGGCAGAAGAGGGTGGGAGGAGGGAACTGGAGGGGGGACTAGGGAGGGAAATCCAATTGAGATGTAACTTGAAGAAATAAAAAATAAAGAGGGGAAAAAAAGAATAGGTTAAGGGCTGGAGAGATGGTTCAGCCATTAAAGGCTAGGCTCACAACCAAAAATATAAGAATAGGTTAAAACTGCTCAGTATTGGGCTGTAAAGCTTATTAAACAAACTTTTAATCCAGTCTCAATTATTTTGAGTGTTAGCCAGGTTAAGAGAAAAACTGCAAAGCAGATACAACATTATATAATTTACACTAACAAAGGTTCAAACAGTGCTGAGCAACAATTGAATGTGAAATTCCCCAGACCCTGCCATAAATATTTGAATATGACTGAATTCAGTTGACTAGAATTGTTTAGGGGCTGTGGAACATTCAGGACATGGAGCCTAAATGGATGAAATGTGTCCCTGGAGAGGCCTTTGAGGTTTTTACACTTCAGCATACTTCCTAGTCCCTCTACATGTGTGGTCCCAGACATACGCCATGGTGGTCATGAGCTCCACCATGCCATCCCCACCAAAGATGGACTGTATGTTCACAAACTGAGAGCCAAAGTAATTCTTTCTTCCCTTAAATTGACAGCAAGAAAAATAACTGGTGTACATAGTGCAGTTATTCCTCTGGGGTCTTTGGGAAAATCTATTTCTATGTGCTTTCCAGCTTTCTGGGTGTTGGATCTCCTTCCCCCATCTTTAGAAGCACAGCCTCTAATAGAATCTCTCTGCATCTGCCTCCTCAACTCTTCTCTCCCTGACTTCCTATTTCCATCTCATGAGGCCTCTTACTATACTGGGCTCTCTGGAGGACCTAGTATGGGATGCCTTCTTCTAGCTCCTTAATCACTTCTACAGAGTTCCATAACACAGTCTAGATTGTAGAATTTATCATGCAATCTCTTTCTGGAAGCAGGGCATTATTCTGCCTACAACACCACCTGCTACAATATGAATAAAACCCCAATTCTTTTTCCTGACCTGAATGATCTCACATGATCTAATCCTGGTCATGCTCTTCTGGAATCCTCTGGAACATCTACCCTCCCAGGACATCTGTGTTTCCTTTAAAGTTGCCTGGATCTGAGGGACTTTTCCCAGATGTTCCAAGAGTGTGGGCTCTGGAGCAAAGTAACTTGGGCCAATTCCTGACTTTGCATTCAGCAAAGAACATTTAGCCTTGACCAACTGAACCTTTATTTCCTTTTCTGTGCCTTAGTTTTCCCTCCTATAAAAGGGGCCTTATATTATATCTCCTTTTTCAGACTGAGAGAAAAGATGTAAAGGATTTAAAACAGTGCCTAGCAGAGCCATCAATAAGACTATCAGTAAATACTAAGAATATGCTTTTTGATATACCTTAAACTTTAAAAAAAAAGGAAGTGAATGGGGGGTTGAGGGGGAAGAGGGTAGGAGTGTGGGACTGGAGGGAGGAGTAGGGAGGGATTGTGACTGAGATGTAACTTGAGGAAAAAAGAAAGAAAGAAAGAAAGAAAGGAAGGAAGGAAGGAAGGAAGGAAGGAAGGAAGGAAGGAAGGAAGAAAGAAAGAAAGAATGAATGAATGAAAAAGAATGAATGAATGAAAGAACTTTTTGCATATCTGGCTCCTTCCTTTAGCCATCACTCCAACATCACATCTTCAGGAATGCCTTCATCAACATTTCTATTTAAAGGCAACTGTCATCCTAGGTCATTTAATCATTCTCAGCCCCCTGCCTGTGTGTGTGTGTGTGTGTGTGTGTGTGTGTGTGTGTGTGTGTGTGT
>CAJQZJ010032069.1:0-11717 GCA_907164525.1 Lophiomys imhausi | reverse complement strand
ATTACCTCTGTTGTACTGTATTGTATTTGTTATTATAAGAGAAAGAGTCATTTGTTGGACTGAAAGGGGAAACTGTAGGGGGAGACAAGATAAACCTTAAACTTAAAAGAAAAAAAAATGGAAGAGGATGGGGGGTTGAGGGTGGGAGGGTGGGATTGGAGGGGGAATAGGGAGGGGACTGTGATTGAGATGTAACTTGAAGAAATAAAAAATAAAGGAAAAAAAAGCATATAAAAAAGAAAATGAAAAACATAACTACAACGTTAAAAAATGTCAGGGATTTGCAGTGCAGTGGTTGCTTCAACAGCACATATTTTAAAATTGGCACAGTACAGATGTACAGATGGGTTCTGTGTTTAAAGATGCCCAAATTTGTGAAAACATTTTAAATCAACGTTACCTCCTGCAGAAAAAAAACTTCCCGCCTTGTTAATAAATTGATACAATTCACAGTTCGAAGAAGAATAAGAGGAGGAGGAATTTGCAATGCAGGGGACAGGCAGTAGCCAATTTCTATACCTGCAAAATTACTATTAAAATAACATACTATTAAAATTAATAATACAACTACTTTTTAAAATTGCTGGGAGCTGGGCGGTGGTGGCACACACCTTTAATCCTCAGGTTCAGGTTCAATTCTCAGTACCTACATGACAGTTCCTAACTGCCTCTAACTCCAGTTACAGAGGATATGACATTCTTACACCATTACACATGCAAGTAAAACACTAATGCACATGAAATAAAAATAAATAAGTTATTTATTTTTTTTAAAAAAAGAATACTCACAGAATGAGTACTGAAACTTTCTTCCAAGAGTGGGTGAACTGTTTGGCCTTTGGATCTAATAAATCTCCTTCTAAAAATGCATTGTTGATAATTGGAGTCGTTGAAACAGTATATTTGTACAAAACTATTCTTTTTACTTTATACAGGAATTAGCTTTAAGAAAGACACTGATATGCTTTCCTCCTTTATATTCCTGACATTACATCTGTAATCTCAGCACTTGAGGGCGTGGAGACAGGAGGATCAGGAACTCTGACCATCCTCAAAATTAAAATAGTATCCACCACTACTAGGACCAGCTAGAAAGCTGTCGGCCTATGTGGGCCACCACCCCCTTGAAGCAACTTCTTCTCCCACTCTTACTTTATGGAAACTGTGGTACACAGACATGGAGACAGTAACCAAGGGAATCCAGATGAGCAGAGAGAGTACCAAAATTGGTCAACATCCCTGCTCCATCATGGGGTAATCACATGCTTGCTTTATAAAAATGCTTTGCAGCATCCAATACAAGGTAGCCACTGGCCTACCACAGAACAATTTCTTCAGTTCTCCTGATTTTTTTTTTAAATCTCAACACAGAGTCTCACTAAACAGTCATGGCTGGCCTTCAACTCACTCTGTGTAGCACAGGCAGGCCTTGAACTGCAACCCTTCCTACCTGAGTCTTCCCAGTAGCTAAATTATAGGCCTGTACCACTAGAGCAGAAACACCAGGCCTGATCTAACTCAGTCATGTAGTATGCAAAGAGAATGATACCTTGAAGAAATCAGGCACACTATCAAGAAAACAGGTCATTTGTTCAACAGATACCAATGTTGAGAGCACATAGTTATTCCAATGCTGGGCTGAAAATACAATGGTAAGCATGCAGAAAGCAAAACAAGTATGGTACAATCCTTAGGCACAAATCTTTGATTCATGACATTGACATGAGGAAGGAAACCAGCTATTGGATGATTCTGTCACAGTTGGAAAAAATGTTGAAGACTTTTTGTCATTTTAAGATTCATTTTTGGCAGATCCAAGATGGCAGCAGTTGGCAGGGACACATTTTGAGCTGGGGGGGGGGGGGAGAATAGCTACAACATCGCAGAAATATAAACAAGCTGAGCAACATCCTGAGAAGCGTGAACCCAGGGACTAGTGGGGGTCCCTCGTGGGACCATCAGACACTCAGGTAAACAGACCTTCTCAGGCCATGGACCGTGGCCCAGCATGGTGGGGGCGCAGTGCAGCACAGAACCCAGAGGGGACACAGGCAGCGGGTCGCAGCGCAGCATGGACCCAGGCAGCAGGGAGCAGCGCACTGGGGAACTCAGGCAGCAGGACACAGCACAGCGTGGACACAGGCAGCGGGACACAGCGCAGAACCCAGACCTCAAGGAGCAGCACAGCAGGGACCCAAGGTAGCGTGATGTGGCGCAGAACCCATGGAGAGGAGGGAGCCCCAGAAGTGGGCAAGAGCCACTCAAAAACCCAGCGAGTAGACAGGCTCAGGCCCAAAGCAGAGGTTAGTGGCACGGGGCAAAGGCCCAGGGCCCAAAGCAGAGGTCAACAGCTAGGGTCACAGTCTCGGGGCCCAAAGTGGAAGTTAGTGGCGAGGGACACAGATTCAGGGTCCAAAGCACAGACCAGCGGCGTGGGGCAGAGGTCCGTGGTACAGAGCGGAGTCCACTGGCAGGGAGGCACAGGCATATCTGGGTTTACCCAGAAAGGTGTTGGACATAAAGATCACTCTACTGGATATAAAATCACTTGGAAGAACATTGTGCTCAGACAGGGCAGAGGGCTGCACTTTCTGCACCTGTACAGTGTCCTGCAAGTCGGATCACTGATCACTGCAGGGTCTTGGGAAGTAGCCCCAACTGCCAGATAGAGGTACCTCCTGGCTACCCGAGTGCCCAATATTTACGTGGTCACTGCAATACCCTAAAGAGGACCAGCAGTGCCACTGAAAGGGTCCAGAAGACATCAGGAACAATCAGATTAGGGCAACCTGATCGATGGCTAAAGGTCAGTGAAAGAGCAAAACTGACAAAAATCAGGGAAATATGATTCCAACGAAATTCAGTGAGGTTAACACAGCAAGCCCTGAACATCACACCACAGCTGAAACACATGAAAATGATGAAAAATCTATACATAGGAAAATGATGGAGTCCTTTCAAGAAGAAATTAAATCACTGAAAGCATACAAAGAATCCTCATTTTTACAAATGAAAGCAATGGAGAACACCATTAGAGACCTCTAAGCCAACGCAGCCCAACATGAACAGGAAAGAGACAAGGCAATGAAAGATTCAAAAGATTTGAAAGATTTGCAGACAAAGACAAGCAATTTGGAACAGGAAACATATAAAATGAACAAAATGGTTCAAGACTTAAAATTGGAAGTAGAAGCAATAACGAAAACACAATCAGAGATAAGCCTGGAGGTAGAAAATCAAGGGAAGAGAACAGGAACTACAGACATGAGTATCAAAAATAGGATACAAGAGATGGAAGACAGAATTTCAGGTGTGGAAGATTTGATTGAAGAAATCAGTACAACAACCAACGAAAATAAGAAATCTAAAAAAGTTCTCATCCACAACATCCAAGAAATCAAAGACTCAATGAAAAGACAGAACCTAAGAATTATAGGCATAGGGGGGACCCAAGATGGCGGTGGCCTGTGCGGATGCATTTTGATTTCGGGGTCAACAGTCACAAGGCGGCAAGTGTTGCAGGATGCTGTACAAAGGGCACGACCCCTTCTAAATCTCACCCAGCTACACAGGGACCACGGAAGATCCCTGGGCAGGACGCCTTTTCCCACTCTCGGACACGCTAGGAAGACGCTGGTCCCAGGAATCGGGATCACCCATCCTGCAACAGGAGGGACTCCCAGTAAGTTCCAACCTAATACCCAGCCAGCAGATTCAGAACCCACGCAGAGATAATCCCCACCCTGCTGGGCACTCCCAGGTCTCGAACAGAGGATCCAATTATCTGGCGAAAGGTTGCAACCCTTGGAAATGAGCGGAGTTCCCCTGCAAAGTGCCTTCAGACCGCAGATCGCAGTCTGTGACATCACTGGCCATCTTCCAAGCCACGGGAGTGGAAAGGCTATTGGAGCTGAACTGCAGATTTACCCGCTACAGGAACCAACCCCAGGCAAACTGCGAGATATTTGAAACTGTCCTATATTGGACTTTTGTACTAGTATGGGCCCTTCCGGCGGGGAACCAGAGCTTACTTATACACAGCTCCGCTACCTGGATTAGTTAGGTCTTCACCTGGGAGGCGGGGCTGAGTGACTCATCTTATAGGGGTGGAGTAAGGCAACGCTACTCCTACACCAAAGAGCCCCCTTTGGACCCAAGTCCAGAAGACAGCAAAAAAAAAATTTCACATGGCCAAAGGCCCCAGACCAAAAAAAAAAAAAAAAAAACAGCAAAATGTCTCCAACAAAAGAAAGCAATGCTATTCCGCCCAGCCCGAACCACCTCACCACAACTGAAACACATGAAAATGATGACAATTCTACATTATGGAAAGTGATAGAGTCCCTTCAAGAAGAACTTAAAACTATGAAGGAATTCAAAGAAGCCACAATTTTACAAGTCAAAACAACGAATAACACCATTAAAGAGCTCCAAGCCAAGGTGACCCAGCTTGAACAGGAAAAGGATAAAGAAATAAAAAAGATCTCCAGGCAAAAACAAGCAAACTGGAGAAGGACATGTACAAAATGAACACTACCATTCAAGACATGAAAATAGAAACGGAAACAATAAAGAAAACACAGTCAGAGTTAAAAGAGGAAATGGAGAATCAAGAGAAGAGAACAGGAACTACGGATGTGAGTATGAAAAATAGGATGCAAGAGAATGAAGACAGGATCTCAGGCATGGAAGATTCGATGGAAGAAATCAGTACAACATCCAAAGAAAATGAGAAAGCTAAAAAATATCTCACCCACAACATCCAAGAAATCAAGGACTCAATGAAAAGACGGAACCTAAGAATTATAGGCATAGAGGAAAGAGAAGACCCTGACTCCAGGGTCCAGGAAATATCTTCAACAAAATCATAGAAGAAAACTTCCCAAACCTAAAGAAAGAGATGCCAGTAAAAATCCAAGAGGCTTACAGAACACCAAACAGATTAGATCAGAAAAAGAAACTCCTCTCGCCACATAATAATAGAAACTCCAAATGTAGAGAACAAAGAAAGGATATTAAAAGCTGTAAGAGAAAAAGGCCAAGTCACATACAATGGCAGACCCATCAGAATCACACCTGACTTCTCCTCAGAAACTTTAAAAGCTAGAAGGGCCTGGACGGATGTCCTACAAGCCCTGAGAGAACATAGGTGCCCAGCCAGACTACTATACCCAGCAAAACTCTCTATCAATATAGAAAGAGAAAACAAGATATTCCATGACAAAATCAAATTCAAACAATATCTCCTCACAAACCCAGCCCTACAGAAGATCCTAGAAGGAAAATTCCAACACAGAGAAGATAACTACACCCAAGAAAACAGAGGAAATAGAAACCTCCACAGCAACTAAACAAAAGAGAAACACAAGACAGCCAGCTAAACCAAAATAATGGGAAATAACAACCCCTGGTCACTAATCTCCATCAATATCAATGGACTCAACTCGCCAATAAAAAGACACAGACTTACAGACTGGATCCGTAAACAAGACCCATCTTTTTGCAGTATACAAGAAACACACCTCACTATTGAAGATAAACACTATCTCAGAGTAAAGGGCTGGGAAAAGGTTTTCCAAGCAAATGGACCCAGGAAACAAGCTGGAGTAGCCACCCTAATATCAAACAAAATAGATTTCCAAATGAAGTTAATAAAAAAAGACAGAGAAGTGCATTACATACTCATTAAAGGAAATATCCACCAAGAGGTGATCTCAATATTGAACATCTATGCCCCAAATACAAAGGCACCTATATTTTTAAAAGAAACGCTTCTAAAACTTAAATCGCACATCGATCCAAACACTTGAATAGTGGGAGACTTCAACACCCCACTCACAACTATGGACAGATCATCAAGACAGAAGCCAAACAGAGAAATAATGAGTCTAACAGAGATCATGAACCAAATGGACCTAACAGATATCTACAGAACGTTTCACCCAAACACAAAGAATACACCTTCTTCTCAGCACCTCATGGAACCTTCTCCAAAATCGACCATATACTTGGACACAAAGATAGCCTCAACAGATACAAGAAAATTGAAATAACCCCTTGTATCTTATCAGACCACCATGGAATAAAGCTGGACTTCAATAGCAAAAGAATCATCAGAAAGTCTACACTCACATGGAAATTGAACAACTCTTTACTAGAGGACCACTGGGTCAGGGAAGAAATAAAGAAGAAAATCAAAGACTTCTTAAAATCCAATGAAAATGAAGACACAACATACCCAAACCTATGGGACACAATAAAAGCTGTGCTACGAGGAAAGTTCATAGCACTAAGTGCCTTCAAAAAGAAAATTGTGACAGCTCATATTAGCGAATTAACAGCTAAACTGGGTGAAATGGAAAAAAAAGAAGCAAACACTCCCAAGAGGAGCAGAAGGCAGGAGATCATCAAACTTAGGGCTGAAATCAACAACTTAGAAACAAAAAGAACTATACAAAGAATCAATGAAACCAAGAGTTGGTTCTTCGAGAAAATCAACAAAATAGACAGACCCTTAGCCAAATTAACAAAAAAAAAAAGAGGGAGAAAACACAAATCAACAAAATCAGAAATGAAAAGGGAGAAATAACAACAGACATTGAGGACATCCAGAGAATATTTGGATCCTACTTTAAAAATCTATACTCCACCAAATTTGAAAACTTAAGTGAAATAGACAATTTTCTTGATAGATTCCACCTACCAAAGCTAAATCAAGATCAGATAAACAGATTAATCAGCCCTATAACCCATAAGGAAATAGAAACAGTCATTAAAAATCTCCCAACCAAAAAAAGCCCAGGGCCAGATGGCTTTAGCACGGAATTCTACCGGACCTTCAAAGAGGAGCTAACACCAATACTTTTCAAACTCTTTCACAAAATAGAATCTGAAAGAACATTGCCAAACTCATTCGATGAGGACACAATCACCCTGATTCCTAAACCACACAAAGACCCAACAAAGAAAGAGAACTTCAGACCAATCTCCCTCATGAACGTAGATGCAAAAATACTTAATAAAATACTAGCAAACCAAATTCAAGAACACATCAAAAGTATCATACACCATGATCAAGTAGGCTTCATCCCAGGAATGCAGGGATGGTTCAACATACAAAAGTCTATCAATGTCATTCACCATATAAACAAGATGAAAGAAAAAAACCACATGATAATCTCGCTAGATGCAGAAAAAGCATTTGACAAAATCCAACACCCCTTCCTGCTAAAAGTTCTGGAGAGAATGGGCATACAAGGACCGTACCTAGAAATAATAAAGGCAATATACAGCAGGCCAGTGGCCAACATCAAAATAAATGGAGAGAAACTTGAAGCATTTCCTCTAAACTCAGGGACAAGACAAGGATGTCCACTTTCACCATATCTCTTCAATATAGTACTTGAAGTTCTTGCTAGAGCAATAAGACAACTAAAGGAGATCACGGGGATAAACATCGGAAACGAAGAAGTCAAATTATCCCTATTTGCAGATGATATGATAGTATACATAAATAAGCGACCCCAAAAATTCCACCAGAGAACTCTTACAGCTGATAAACACCTTCAGCAAAGTGGCTGGATACAAAATTAATTCAAAAAAATCAAAAGCCCTTCTTTATACAACAAACAAATGGGCTGAGAAAGAAATAAGGGAAACAACCCCCTTCACAATAGCCGCAAACAACATAAAATACCTGGGGGTAACTCTAACCAAGTAAGTAAAAGACCTGTACAACAAGAACTTCAAGCCCTTGAAGAAAGAAATGGAAGAGGCCTTTAGAAGACGGAAAGATCTCCCATGCTCATGGATAGGTAGGATCAACATAATAAAAATGGCCATCCTACCAAAAGCAAATATAGGTTCAATTCAATTCCTATCAAAACACCAACACAATTTTTTATAGACTTGGAAAGAGCTAGCCTCAATTTTATATGGAACAACAAAAAGCTCAGAATAGCTAAATCAATCCTGTACAATAAAAAAACATCTGGAGGTATTACCATCCCAGATTTCAAGCTGTACTACAGAGCAATAGTTGTAAAAACAGCATGGTATTGGTATAGAAACAGACCAGTAGATCAATGGAATCGAATTGAAGATCCAGAAATAGACCCACACACTTATGGACACCTAATTTTTGACAAAGAAGCCAAAACGGCACAATGGAAGAAGGA
Organism: Lophiomys imhausi; assembly: GCA_907164525.1. Classification (NCBI taxonomy): domain Eukaryota; kingdom Metazoa; phylum Chordata; class Mammalia; order Rodentia; family Muridae; genus Lophiomys; species Lophiomys imhausi. The sequence continues at coordinate 3,540 of CAJQZJ010032069.1, read as the reverse complement.
CAGCATCTTCAACAAACGGTATTGGTCCAACTGGATGTCCATTTGTAAAAGAATGAAGTTAGACCCTTACTTATCACCTTGTACAAAACTTAAGTCCAAGTGGATCAAAGACCTTAACATAAGGCCGGTCACACTAAATCTACTAGAAGAAAAAGTGGGAGAAACCCTCGAACTAATTGGCACAGGCGACAACTTTCTGAACAGAACACCAACAGCTCAGGACTTGAGATCAACAATCAATAAATGGGACCTCATGAAACTGAAAAGCTTCTGCAGGGCAAAAAGACACTGTCATTCGAACAAAACGGCAGCCTACAGACTGGGAGAAAATCTTCACCAACCCCACATCTGACAGAGGGCTAATATCCAAAATCTACAAAGAACTCAAGAAATTAAATGCCAAGAAACCAAATAATCCAATCAAAAATGGGGGACAGAGCTAAATAGAGAATTTACAAAGGAGGAATCCCTAATAGCTGAGAGACACTTGAAGAAATGCTCAAGATCCTTAATCATCAGAGAAATGCAACTCAAGACGACTCTTAGATTCCATCTCACACCTGTCAGAATGGCTAAGATCAAAAACTCAAATGACAGCACATGCTGGTGAGGGTGTGGAGAAAGGGGTACCCTACTCCATTGCTGGTGGGAATGCAGGCTTGTGCAACCACTATGGAGGTCAATCTGGCGCTATCTTAGAAAACTTGGAATAGCTCTGCCTCAGGACCCAGCCATACCACTTCTGGGTATACACCCAAATGCCTCTTCATGGAATCATAAGGAAGTTTCCTCATCTATGTTTATAGCAGCCTTATTTGTAATAGCTAGAAACTGGAAACAACCCAGATGTCCCTCAACTGAAGAATGGGTTAAAAAAAACTGTGGTACGAAAGATAAACATGGTATGTATTCCCTTACAAATGGATATTAACCATACATCAGAGGATAACTATCCTACAACCCACATACCCAAATAGATAGGAACCTAGCATATCTATCCTAGGAAAAATTCTACCCACCAGTGAGTCATGGAATCTGCTGCAGGTTAGTGGAACACCACACCCTAGATGGTGTGCCTTATCACACTCCAGTACAAGTGGAAGCTCTTGGGCCTCACATGACGCAAGATCTGAGGGAGTATGATATGTGAGGGCCCACCTCATCTGAGGAGAAGGAGAGTAACAAGTAGAGGAACACGGAGGGAGGGAGGGAGGGAGGGAGGGAGAGACAGAAACAGGCAGATCTCAGAGCTCAAGGCCACCTGATACAAAACAAGCTCTAAACAGAGAAAAAATTTGATCCAGGGGTGGAGGAGCACATCTTTAATCCCATCAGTTGGGAACCACATGTCTTTGATCCCAAAACATAGAATGCAGAGACAGGCACATAGGATTTGGAAAGATTTAAGTTTAAAAGCTACTTACAAAAGGCAGGCTGCAATTCAAACAAATTGTCCTTTGAGATCTCAAAATATATACACTAAAGGTTTGTTTAGCTCCAAAGTATCAAAATAATTTCTTCTTTAATCCGGATTGAAAGGTAATAATTTATATATTGTCAAAAAACCAAATTTGCTCCAGGAAAAATATTACCTGACCCCCCCCCCAAAAAAAAAGTAATTGTCCCAGAGTTAGGATTAGGGCAGGGCTCTGTTCTTATCTTTCCAGGAGATTTAAAGCATCCATTCAAGGAATTCAGGGACAACTGGACAATGGAAACCTCAGCAGAAAACATATCAGACACCAAAGAAGATGAGTGGCCCAGATGATCCAGCCTTGCAGACTTCTTCAATAGCAGTTTCCTCAAAAGTCTACAACCACAACAACTCAAAATCGCTAAGATCGTTCAGCTCCACAGACTATTCCAGCCAGATCTTCAGTAAAGCTCTGAAGATCAGCTTCTGTCTATGAACTTCTTAGGACATCTAAATAGCTGAGCACAAAAGGACTGAACATCAAATGATTCTATTAACATTTTTTAACCATTTTTCCATTCTTATTTGGGCCCCAAACAGGTTTACTACATCCCAAATCAGCAGGAAGTCATTTTAAGAGAACAAAGGCCCATCCCCAGAAGGTGGGGAGGGTGTTCCCCCCACTTTGGTTATTTGATAGATAATAGAAAATTTTGTTATTTAGGGGAAAAGACTACAAGCTGTTAAATGGTCTTGTTAAATGGGTTTTGGAGGTTAGACCCAGGGACTTCTCTCTTTTTCTTATCTGTATCCTTCTTTCTCTCCTATATAGGAGTGAACAGACTTGAGAAAAATGGGACATAGACATAGTATAGGAAATATCAAGAAAAAAGGACATATTATTGAATATGGCCTTATACCTTTGTATACTGATACAAAATTAATATTATATTTGGCTAAATTGGTATTGATCATTGTATATTAATGCAAAATTAAGATTGTATAGGGCTACATCGGTATTGATCTTTGTATATTGATACAAAATTAAGATTATATTTGGCCACAATGGTATTGACCCTTGTATATTGATGTAAAATTAAGATTGTATTGGGCTACATCGATATTGATCTTTGTATATTGATACAAAATTAAGATTATATTTGGCCACATTGGTATTGATCTTTGTATATTGATACAAAATTAAGGGTAACGCTTCTTAAAGGTATTGTTCCTAGTAATACTTAAAAATGAAATGTCAAGTTTTGACCTCTTGCTACCAACCGACATAAACTGTTTAGGATAATTAAGAAATGGAAACTAATAGTCATGAAAACGTGTCGTTTTGTTAGTTACTATGAGTCTATTACTGTTATTTTCTAAGCTACTCAGAAATCAAGTTGCTAAGAGACAAGCAATATTTGCTTATCTAAATATAAGAGATAGATAGGGCATCTTCAAAAACCTCAAGAGATCTGCAGAATATGGCATTCAAAGATGTTTTCTTAACTTAAGTTTTTTTGATATCGAGACATGTCAGCTCCTGACAGCACCCCCTATTCTACTCCAAGTACAAGATGAGCATCGAAGAATCTCCAGTGGGAGATGATTGAATTGGTGGTAAGCCTTTCTCTTGGCAAGAAAAAACCCCTTGCTTCAACTGTAGACAGACTTCTGTCCAAAAAGGACAAAACTTGGTAGCAGGTAAGTCGACAGCCTAGCTCTGCCAAGACAGGGTAGGTAAGTCCTTCATAATTCCTGTTCTACAATCAATGTCTGTCAGAGAAACGGGGCCAAATGGCTGAAGATTGATGCTGTAATGTATGGAGAGAAAATGGGAACTGTCCAGGCAGCCACTGGTATGTCATTTCATAGTTTTGGAAGCTGCAGGCCCCGTACTTCCAATAAAATCAGATATATTTATCCCTCTCAGGTCTCTGAGGTGGTTGAAGAACAGATAGCTAGAGTCTCATAATTAAATTTTGAGTTGTTTAGGAGTCAAGAGAGTGTTATAGATCTAAGAAGATACTTTTAAAATTGTGTTGCAAGTTGGTATGAATGTTGAGTCAGATATAGACCTTCAAACTCATGGAGATGTTTAGATAGTAGAATGTTAAAGTCAGGTACCA
>CAJQZJ010032066.1:9566475-9586789 GCA_907164525.1 Lophiomys imhausi | reverse complement strand
CCCTAACCCTAACCCTAACCCTAACCCTAACCCTAACCCTAACCCTAACCCTGACCCTAACCCTAACCCGTCTAACCCTAACCCTGACCCTGACCCTGACCCTGACCCTGACCCTGACCCTGACCCTGACCCTAACCCTAACCCTAACCCTAACAACAACAACAACCCTAACGTATACTACTTTGTATTAATGAAATACAGGTGACCTGTGTAGATGTGTGTCCCAATAAAGATCTGAATGGCGACTTTCAAAGCTCATAGTGCATCTCGGGATGACTTTTGTGGGAGCCCTTTGGCTTCTACCTCCTTTAAAGGCACTAGCTGCACACGACTGTTCTCTTTACAAAGTCTAGTCAGGCTCATTTCATTTTCAGGAGTGATGACCAAAGATGTTAGCTTTCAGGGTGTTGATGATGGGAAAAAGTGTTCACAATATGGAGTGTAGTAGAAGTTTAATTTTTTTTTAAACATTGATGTGTTATATGAATGAGCAGGGTCAACTTACCATAAATGTGGATGATATCCACATGGGTTGGGGACCTAGACTTCACAAAAATAAGAAAATGAGCTGACCTAATGGTCGCTTTTCTTTTTCTTGTTTGTGGGTACAGTATGAACAGACACCTCACACTCCTGTTACCATTATATGGCATTTACAAGATACTAGATGCATAAAGTGTGAACAAAACCAAATGTTTCCTTCTTAAGGGTTTTTTTGTTTGTTTAGGAATTTTGTCACAAGAAAAGTAACTGCTATGGGAACTGGTGCCAAAGAGCTATCTATAAATCAGATGTGATAAATCTGAATTTGTGGTTCATTGGCCTTGGGAACTAGATTGCTAAGAGAATGTAGATGAGTTTGAAACTGTGAGCTAAAGAAACCCTACAATGCTTTAAGCAGAGATTAACGATCCAGTCTAGTGGGAATTTCGAAGACAAAAATTCTGAGAACTCAAGTGAGGCTACATTTAAAAATAATGAACTAATTTATTTGATGGGGATTTCATGACAGAATTGTATTCATGCTGGTGCATGGCTATTGTTTTCCACTCTTATTAAGATCTACAGTTAGAAAGTGACAAGATAAAGAGATGCAAAAATGTGCAGTTTGAAAAGGAAAGGTGCACGAGAACATTTGACACTATGAATAAGATGAGTGCAGACAAAGCAACCTTGTTCTTCCCTAGATCCAAAATCAAGACTCCAACTGCTAGAGCGTGCAAATTATAACAATGTAAATATATTTGCAAGGAATGAGCATGGATTGAGAATGCTACTAAAAGGATTCTCTGCTCTAAAATGGCCATCAGGAAAACGCTATCCCAGAGTTTGCTGCAACTGTGATTCAAGGGGGCCTGCCTTTATCTTCAGTTACAGCAGAGCCTGGTCAGGGTTAGGGTCACCCACATGGTATTGGGTTTCAGAAATGAAAGATGCAAGGGTAAGAGGCCATGGAGGCTAGCACCAAGATTGAAGAAAGTTATGGAGGCAAGAGAATTTGTAGGGTATCAGATTCCTGACAAGGAGACCTTCAATTGTCAGCGAACAAAGTTGAAAAGGTGATACCTAAATTGCCATGGAGATCCCAGGACTTTGAATATTCTAGGACTATGAGACATCTGCTAAGAAAAGCTCATGCACAGAGTGGGACTAGATGTGTAAAAAAAAAAAAAAAGTAGTCTAAACATGTTACAGATGGCAGAGCTGAAGAGTCAGGCTGTACAAGGCTGTTGGGGCCCAGATGATTATTTCAAGACTACCAGAGGAGCTATAGAATTTTATGTTTTCCCTGCTGGGTTTTGGTCTTGATTTCTCTGGTCTTTCCATACTTTTCTCCTTTTTCTAGATTTTATAATGAGTATTTTATGCTACTAACACAGTAGTGTATATTGCAGTTTTTGGAACCCAAGACTCATTGATTTACCTAGGCTGGTTGGTTTAGGATCTGTATGTTTCTGCTTATTCAGTTCTGGGATTATAAACACATGCCAGCACTCCCAGCTTTACATGGGTGTGGTATCAAGTCAGGTCTTCATGTCTGCATAGCAAACACTTTGCAGGGTGAGCTGTCTCACCAACTCCCTCAGTAACTACTCCATAACTACTGATGAGTAAAATAATATTCAAGTTCTTTTAGAAGATATACAATTACTTAGTTCTTTTCATAGTTCAAATCATTTTGAGTTGTTCTCTATGAATAAAACACTAATGTTTTTGTTGTTGTTTGGGAGAACATTAAGATATAATCTTTTGAAATATCAGAGTTGCCTTACTTTTGTTCAATATAATCTCACTGTTCATCATCAGAAAATAATGTTCATCAAAAAAGGAAATCAATATTTTTATATGCCTGTGAACACAAAGTGCTATTAGATCCTAGAACATTTTAAGTGGACAAAAGAGTGACCAGGCATGTGAGTTGGCTTCTTCTTTTGAAAATTTCCCACTTATAGGAATATTTGATTTATAACCCAAGCTGAAAGGATTTATTAATCTCCCTGGTAATCAGATAATTATAGTAAGGAGAAGAATTAGAATTTAGAGTTGGATATTAGAAGCTGAGAATAGGGTGAAATCATAGGAAAGAAGATGAAACTTAGGTAGAAAATCATGAAAGCATACTTTTTACCTGTTGATCAGTAGTTCCTTTGGTCAGACACTGGCATGCTTGTCACCAAATACATTATTAAGGCCACAGCATTTATTGAATGTCCATTTGTTGGGTATTCAGTGAGATGAGAGTGAGAATAAAACAGTTCCTTTTGAACTCATGGTGTTCTAAAGAGGACAAGCATGACCTATCTATGTAAGATGATGAGTGTATGATTCTACCTTGAGAGAAGACCAGCCCCAGTACTTAAAAACCAAGGCTGTTTATAGGCCCTTGGGTCTGTATGGAAGAGAGTAATAACTTGGGGCTACTAGAAGTGGACATTTTGCTGTCAGGGGATGAGAGTATACAAGTGTGGTCAGAGTCTAAGAGCTAGCAGACATAAGGTATAACAGGAAGTAAACAAAATGGCCAGGAACAAGCTGAGAACCTGTAATTATGGCCAAGTTAGGTCTCACCTATCAAAGCTTTCCTTTCTTTATTAAGACATTTTATCTTAAAGTATAACAAAGAGAAAAGTACACAAATCATAAAATATACCAGTGAGCCATTATAGAGCAAGCATGTCTATGTCTTGTCTAGCTAAGTTAGAGACTTAAAAACATCAGACATCAGAATATTACCAACACTTCCTACCAAGCCACCCTGTATCACCCATGTTCCCCTCCCACTATTTCCCTGTTCTTGAATTTTTGCATGTGGTTAAAGTGTGCTTTTTCACAAATTGCTACATTATGTTCTACAATATAAATATAATTTTAAAAATCTATTCTTCTATTGATTAACGTTTAGGTAATTTGGGACTTATGATGGCTAATTTTTGTTCTCAACTTGGGACACTCTGAAAGAGGCAATCTCAACTGAAGAATGCCCTTTTGGAATATTTATGTGGCATTTTGCTGATTGATGTAGAAGGACCAAGCCTAATGTGGGCAGTCCCATAAGCGGGGAGGTGGGCCCAGGCCATGTAAGAAATGTAGCCAAGCAAGCCAGGGAAACAAGTCAGTAAGCAGCACTCTGTGGGTTCTGCTTCTGTCCCTTCTTTGCCTTCCCTCAGTGATAGACTGTGGTCAGTAAATTAAAAAAAAAAAAAACTCTTTCCTTCCCAAGTTGTTTTTTGTCAGTGTTTTGTCACAGTATTAAATGAGACTGGTACACTGTTGTATTATTAGTACTAATAACACTCTTGACCATGCTTTTTGAGAGATATGGAAGTAATTTGTATCCTGAGAAAAATGGCCTAGAGTGGGGTTTCTGATCATAAGGTATATGTGTTTAATTTATCATCTGATGCTAAGAGATTTTCCCAAGTAGTTATAGTAATTTATACTTTCATCAGTAGTATATGAAAGTTCCTATTACTTCACATCGTTGTTGACCATTTTCCTTTGTTTAGGCCACATGGGAGCAGTTCATAGTAGTACATAATGGCAGCTCAGTTTGATTTGTGTCATATGGCCTTGATTGCTAATCAAGTGAGAATATTTTCATTTCCTACATGCCTTCACCAAAAAGTCTCAGGGAATGTAGGGCTAGAGGAAACATACCTCTGTAAATGTTTTTATTTCCTCAGATGAGGGGATGAGATGAGAGCCATTCCCTAGCCGTTCTAGTTCTTTCTAAACTCACTGGTTGATTCAACTCAGCTTTTCTGGCCTAAACTCCTCTCCAAGATCACTGGTTCAAATTGGCTTGTCTTGCTTCTGGCTGAATTGCTCTGCCTGTCCTCAAACTAATTCTAGCAATGGGTTTTCATTTTTTGTCTTCTTCTCATTCTCTGGCTCATTCTGTCTTCACTTGTATCTAGCTTGTTCTCCATGCAACCTGTCTCTGTAAAACTGTCTCAGTAAGAAATTATCATCAAAACCATCCCTCTCTCTTCTCTGTGCTGCGCTTAAATAACCTCTCTTTCCTGTCCTATTCTCATAAGAGTTGGGCATATCCTGTCGCTGACTCATTCTGTCAAATATTTCTTTGATTCATAACTTTGACTGTCCTCAATTAGACTTCACTTTCAAACATGGCTACTTCCTTCTATAAACTAACCTTACCTTCATTGTTTGGGATTAAAGGTGTGTACTTAGGGAATGTCTGGCATTCTAGCCAGATAATACTATAATCTAGAGTGTGTCTGTATTGCATTCAGATCACATAGATCTAGAAGGTCTTTGGATGTGATCCCTTGCCAGAGCAGCCATATTGATGGATTAAAATTCCTCTACATACCTCAACATGATAAAACATATTTCACATTTTGAATTTTACTCTCATTACCCAGGATTACAGACTGAAATTCTCTAGCCTCATTTTCTTTGGAACAATTGGGAAGATTCCTGTAAGATTTGTCTTTCAGTGTTTTAATTTAAGAGAAATTTGAATTAGTAAAAATCCATAAATGTATTTACCTAATATTTTTGTCCTTCATGCACTAGTAAAAAGGTTATATGGGTACTTTGATTTACATCAAATATTAGGTAAGATGCTTTCCTAAGTCTGTTGCCATCATATGACCATATGAGTGTTTTGCTATGACTCGTGAAGGCAAGAAACAACATCAACAACATGAACAGCAACAATAAAAGCCTCTGTTATATCAGGCTACAAAAAGGTTTGCTATGATGGCACAAAGATACTACTTAGACCCATAGACAAGAATGGCCCTGAGTCCCAGAAATGCATAGAACAAAAAATACAACTCAGTGAAAAATAATGTGAATCAAAGATATGGGACTAATGTGCAATCTGATCTTTCATTTTTGCCTTTTTAATCTATAAATTTAATTTTAACAATATTGATTTAAATTCACTATATCCAAGCATCATCTTTTATATTTTTGGTTGTGAGCCTAGCCTTTAATGGCTGAGCCTTCTCTCCAGCCCTAAGCATCACCTTTTCAACATCTCACAAAATATTAATGAAATATTTTATATTATTTTATATTGGTACTGTCAGAAATGTCATTTCCTTTTTTTACATGTATAGCATATTTTTATGTTTTTTTCTTTTTATATGTATTGGTGTTTTGCTAGGATGTATTTCTGTATAACACGTGTTTGTCTGGTATCCATAGAGGCCAGAAAAGGGCATCAGATCCTTTGATCCTCTGGGAGTTACAGATAGCTGTGAGCCACTCACTACATGGGGCCTGGGAATAGAACTCATGTACCCTAGAAGAGCAATCAGTGTTGTTAACCACAGTGACAACTCCTCCATACCCGTGTATTTTAATTAGAAATAGTCTCATTTTGATGCTCAAGTGCACCAAAGGGTCATAATCTATCACTGAACAATGTTAGCCTAAAATGGATATATAGATTTAGGGAACCCAGATACTTCTCCCTCAATTCTAAATTTCAAGTTATTTAAATTTGGTGCTAGAAAAATTAAGTCTATTTCAAACTAATTGAAAAATAAAGACACATGGTATCTAAAAATAATTGGATTTTTGTATTTTCAGAGGTTTTAACAAGTATAAGCAATGAAGTTTGAGAAACAGGGACATAAAAATTTGGCAGGCAAGTACAAATTAAATGAAACAGGATGTTAAATGACACGGACTTCAGAATACAGATAAGTATAACATAACCATCAGAATTTCAGTTTGGTGAGAATATGTAACAGTTTCAAATCATGTATATAACAGCACCTATCAACTGGTCCCTCACTCTATTGCATTGTTCCAAATTCCTGGCTTCTTCTGTCCACCATTGCAATTGAGAACCAATCCCATCCTGTCTTAGGGAATAATTCTATTTCAAGTATCCCAATTATTTAGTTTGTTTCATATAGAGTGAGTGCATCCAATGAGACATAGTTGACTCCTTAAAAACACCCCAGGTCTGTCATTTCTGTGGGACACCATCTGATTACATCATAACCTGGTGGATTGTCCCCATTGGCGGCATGTGCTGTATAACGACTGCAAATGTTATTGGTCATTTTGTGATTCAAGACTGCCTGTCCTCAAAAGGTAGTGTGGTTTAACCTTGTCTCCCGAAAAAGGCTGTCTCATCTGGTCATCCTCCTGTTTTTCATTTCTCTGATTTGACACAGACCCTTCCCTCTTTCTACCTGGGGGAAACTCCATCTCTGGTTCAGTCACTAGAAATAAACCTATTCTCATTTCTCTTGTGTTTGACTTTTTTCTTCTGTTTTTTTACTTCAAAGCTTCTCTAATTCCATCAGTATTTTGTGCAGTTGTTCAGCCAGTCTTTAAGTCTTTTTATAAATAAGATAAAGGAAAAGGAAAAAAGAAAAAAAGAAAAACTGCTGTTAACAACCATGAAGGAAATGCCACAACAACTGGTTCTGCAAACACTCTGTCTGCTTTTTGAAACTACCTACCTCTCTTTTTCCAGCCTTTTGATCTATGATACTTGAAATCAAGCCTCTCTTTATGCCTAGCCATCTTGGTGACCACCTGTAAATTATGTGTGTTTTTTATTTTCTTTTAATGTTTCTTTTTCATACAAACAGCCTGCTACATTGGGCACCAGGTGTAGCTTTTGTCTTTATTTTTAATTTCTTCACTACTTCATGTGGGTTCTTTTCTTGTCTCCTAATAATATCTCTGGTTCGGTTCAGCTTCTTCTGGATCAACTGGCCACCAAAAATCTTCTCGTGGTGCATTTTACTTTCAACTGCCTCCTATTTTCTCTCTGCTCAATCTCCTTTCCTTTCTTCTCTAGCCCTACCCAGTCTTCTTTCTTCCTGCACCTATTGTCTTCTCTGATTCTGCTCTTTTGACAGTTGGACCCTATTCAATCCCTCAGCCTATGCTGGCTTTTTATATTTATATTTATTATATTCCCAGAAATCCAAGAGCCAAATGACACTGAAGGTCATAGGATACTTTAAAGGGCAAGGTGCGCAAAATAAATCACACTACAAATACACATGTAATTATTATATATGAGGATATGTAGCAAGTACTACAAACCTGGGCATGGGGGCTCATGCTTGTACCTCAGTGATGTGGAAGTGGAGGCGAGAGAAATTTTAGGACATCTCTAGCTACGTAGTGAGTTGAAGCCCAACACCATGTTTCAAATAATCAATACATCTATAAATTAATTAATAAAACCAGATAAAGATAAAAGCCTTGAGGTGTGTGACAGGGCTAAGACATTCTTCAGTGTATTTATTTTAAAACCAATGATAACAACAATTAAAGAAGACCCCAAGAAATCACTTATCTTCTTATTTTCTAGAGATGTTTCAGTCAAAACATTTGATGGCACTTCTGTTTGTCCTTCACTGAACTTCTGTCCTTTTAGGAAGAGAATCTCCACATGGAGGTAGTCACTCATAAAAATTTTAGTGACGGAATCCTGTTACCTGCTGGAGCTCCTCACAGTGTTTACTTTGCACACAGCCCTCAGGCTTTGGGCTGAGACCATCTGTTGGTTGTGAAGCCAAGTTTTCAGTTTCTTGGTGAAGGGACTCATCACATGCTGTCCTGTTGTTGGCAGAAACTGCTACAACAATCTTCTCAGAATTTAGAAAGATGTCCAAGTGTTTCACTATTTTTAGGCCTGTTCTGCTCCATGCACTTCACAGGCTGCTGACTCCTGGTTCTGTGGTGAGTGGACTGAGCCCTGATGCTTGTACTGAGAAGCACAGATGCCTTTGTAGATGAATAACTACAGGTTCAATGGGTTCCCTGGTAGAAAAATAGATTAACAGCCTGAATGAGGCTATTCTGAAATGATTATTATCATATAGACAATAACTTCACATTTCCAGGACCACTTAACTTCGATTATAATTGTGGTTTTACAAGATTTCAAAAAAATGTCAGAAGTAGAATGATATACAGAGTATATTTCCATGATTCTGAGTTTTTGCTTGGATAAAAGGAAAAAAAACAGAGAGAAAAACTTTCTGACATACCACAGTCTTTTCTAAAGATGTGTTAATAAGTTTCATGTGACAAAGAAAGTTACAGAATCATGTACATGTGAAGATAGGACTTCTCATAACATACTGCACCATAAACATTTCAAGATGAAAGCCAGGCCAGGCAGTCCAACAGTCTGATAAAATCTATTTCATGCTCTATATTTGTGTTCAAGATAAAACTAATTTTGTTTACACTTTATTGATTTTGAAAAAGATCACAGATTGCCTCCAGATTTTCAAAAATTTGGGCTAGAGAGAGATGGTTCAGCAGTTGAATGCTTGTTGCTCTTTCAGAGAACCCAATTTTGATTGGCAGCAACCATATTGGTCAGGTTACAACCATTAAAAACTCCAGATCCATGGAATCAGATGCCACATTTCTGGTCTCTATTAGTGCCTGCAAACATGTGCATACATACCATCATACAAACATAAGCATAAACACATTAATAAAAATGAAATGTTTTTAAAAATACTTAAGAGCTCAAGAAAGGGGACTTGATGTTCCTGTAGAAGACTTAAGTTTATTTCCCAGAACATACATGGCAGTTGACAACAATCCAGGACTCCAGTTCCAGGAGATCTGACACCCTCCTCTGAGCTCCCTTGGTGTATGTGTGTGTGTGTGTGTGTGTGTGTGTGTGTGTGTGTGTGTGTGTGTATGTTCAGGTTGTGGTAGTTTGAATGAGAATGACCCACATAGGTTTATATATTTGAATGTCTGTTTCACAGTTGGTGTAACTGTTTGAGAAGGATTAGGAGTGTGGCCTTTTTGGAGGAGTTATGCCACTGAGGGTGGGTTTTGAGGTTTCAAAACACAGTGCATTCTCAGTTGACTCTCTCTGCTTTGTGTCTGTGAATCAGGGTGTAAGCTCTCAGCTACTGCTCTGGCACCATGCCTTCCTGCTTGTTGCCGTGCTCCCCACCATGATTGCCATGGACTCTAACCTTCTGTAACCATGATCTCCAATAATGTTTCCTTTTATAAGACACTATCTTGGTTGTGCTATCTTATCATAGTAATAGGAGTGTAACTAAGACAAGTCAACACACTCAAATACATAAAACAAAAAAACCTTAAAAACTATTTAAAAAATAAAAATAATATTTAATAGATTTCTCTTTAGGGAGAATCTACTTTTTACAGAATTTACAGCAAAAAATATTTGCTGATCACTCATATAAAAAGCACTGCTGATTTGGAGAGATGGCTCAGGGTTTGAGAATACTGGCTGTTTTAGCAGAGGACACATGCTCAATTCCAAGCATGCACATGGCCTCTTGCAACCCTCTGTAAGTCTAGTCCTATGGGATCTGATAACCTCTTCTGGTACCAGCTACACATATGGTGAACAGACAAATGTCCAAAAAAAAGTTCATACATGCTTTAAAAAGTAGTGCTACTGATGCTAATTTCAGAAGTGCTAATTTCACAAATATGAAATGGAAATTAAATTAGTTTAACTAAAGTCTCACTGAAAATACTATTGTATATGTATCATTAGGATTTTATTTCACAATTATTAAGTGAATCAAATAGTGGAAGTTTATTATTCTTCACATGAAATAGACATGATTTATGGGACAGATATTTATTCACAATTACAAATTCCAGCACAACTCAAGGAAATATCTAAGGTGGCTTAAAGTAACATGTTATATTCTGATAGATTTTCTGAACTTGTGGTGGATTTGTACTCAGATACATGTAGTTTGACCATCCTTTTAACTGATTTTCCTTCTTTAGTGCATTTAACAATGTACTTATATTCACTTTTATTCCTAGATAACTCTTGCTGATCTTTTGTATTTCAGAGGGAGTCCCACCCACCTTAATCCTGTAAAACCACGTATTTATTGCAAATATTTTCACAATATTCATGACCTGTCATTGGATTTATCATGGTTACATTATATTATGTGAGTACAGGTTTATTTACTCACATTTCAGAGGCAGAGACCATCATTTACACACCATTAAAAGCATCACACAGTGTCTAGTACTCACTATATACTCAGTTACTCCTGGTTGAGTAAAGGACAAATAAAGATAAACTGGATAAAAAATAAAATTTAATCCATGTACATCATAGAAGACACCCAGTTATATATATATATATATATATATATATATATAATATCACCTCAATTCATAGTGTTCTAGAAGTGTAATTATATTGGCATCTCAATATTTTTGAAATTTTAAATATTATTTAAATAGAAATATTCATCTATTTAACTAAACTTCTTTAGACTCAGTTGGAACCCTTGTTTCTTCCTCATCTTTTCAACTATAATTTCAGCATATAGACATAAGAATTTGATGTAACTTGAGCTAACTTTCTCACAAAATAATGTCACCTCACCCACTTTTAATTCTCTACCTGGAAATGGTTATGTAGACACTCTGGGATCTTGCATTAAAAAGTAAAAGAATGATACCAATGTAGCCTAATACAATCTTAATTTTGCATTAATATACAAAGCTCAATACCAAATTAGCCAAATATAATATTAATTGTGTATCAATATACAAAGGTATAAGGGCATATTCAATAATCTGTCCTTCTTTCATGATCTTTCCTATATTATGTCTATGTCCCATTTTTTTCTCAAGTCTGTTCACTCCTACATAGGAAAGAAAGAAGGATACAGAAAAGAAAAAGAGAGAAGTCCCTGGGTCTAACCTCCAAAACCCATTTAACAAGACCATTTAACAGCTGGTAATCCCCTAAATAACAAGATTTTCTATTATCCATCAGATGGCCAAAGGAGGGGGGACACCCTCCCCACCTTCTGGGGATGGGACATCACTCTCTTAAGTATATTGATACAAAATTAAGATTATATTTGGCCACATTGGTATTGATCTTTGTATATTGATACAAAATTAAGGGTAACTCTTTTTAAGGTATTGTACCTAGTAATGCTTAAAAATGCAATGTAAAGTTTCGGCCTTTTGCCACCAACTGTCATAAACTGTTTAGGATAATTAAGAAATGCAAACTAATAGTCATGCAAGCTTGTCATTTTGTTAGGTCTCTCAGTTATTTTCCTAAGCTAATCAGAAATCAAGTTGCTAAGAGACAAGCAACATTCGCTTATCTAAATATAAGAGATAGATAGGGCATCTTCAAAAACCTCAAGAGATCTACAGAATATGGCATTCAAAGATGTTTTCTTAACTTAAGATTTTTTTTGATGTCGAGACATGTCAGCTCCTGAAAGCACCCCCTATTCTAATCCAAGTAAAAGATGATCATTGAAGAATCTCCAGAGGGAGATGGTTGAATTAGTGGCAAGCCTTTCTCTTGGAAAGAAAAACCCTCTGCTTCAACTTGAAGAAATAAAAAATAAATTATAAAAAAGTAAAAGATTGAGTATCTGTATCACTTCAAAGGGCACTTTTATAAACACACTGTCACATTTGCATTTCTTCAAAGCATTGTCATTAGTAATTACCAAGTACTCACCTGATTTTGATGAAATAAATCAAAGTCCAATTATTGTTTAAAGAGACTATAATGTGATGCTGCGAGAACAAAGAGAAAAACTTTACTATTGGCTATTTTGGTTGGTACAAGAAAAACTTATGATCAGGTCTACAAAAAACTTCCTTTATTCTCTGCACACTAGTTTGTAGACCTATATAGAGATCTTGAGCATAAATCAAGTAGCTTTTTTTTTTGCATGTGATAATTTCCTTATTCTTTTTTTCTTTATTTTTTTACTTCTTCAAGTTACATCTCAATTGCAATCCCCTCCCTACTCCCCCTCCAGTCCCCTCCTCTCACCCTCTTCCACCTCAACCCACCCATCCCCTTCCTATTTTTTTAAGTTTAAGGTATATATTTTCCCTCCAACAGCTCCCCGTTTCAGTCCAACAAATGGCTCTTTCTCTTATATCAATAAATACAATACAAAACAACAGAAATAATTAGGCCACAATTATGAGAGTTATATGGCTTAGCATACATTCCCAATGTCCAGTCCATATGTATTTTGCACCTGACTTTAACATTCTACTATCTAACCATCTCCATGAGTTTAAAGTTCTATATCTGACTCAACATTCATACTAACTTGCAACACAATATTAAAAGCATCTTCTTAGATCCAGAACACTCTCTTGATTCCTAAACAACTCAAAATTTAATTATGAGACTCTAGATATCTATTCTTCAACCACCTCAGAGACCTGAGAGGGATAAATATATCTGGATATATAGGAAGTGCAGGTAGCTTTTCTTAGTTTGCTCACCTACACAAATTGTATGTGAGTCTTCACGGATGAGTAGTAGGCTTTTTATTATGTGTCCAACATGACAGGACACTATGCTCATGGCATAGGACTGAGGTCTAATGTTGAAGGTATTTATGAAGCTATGCAAGATATTTCATTTGTTGTAGTGGGTCTGATGTTTTCTGATATTCTAAAAGGAGTTCACAGACTGGCAATGAAGTTCAGTAGTTTAGCACTTGCTTAGCATGAAGAAGGCTCTGAGTCTAACTCCTATCAGTTTAGAAATTCTCAAATTCATTCACATTATATATTTATGTATCTATCATTGATATCTATATTTCTAACTATCCATGTATCTATCTACACACACACACACACACACACACACACACACAGAGAGAGAGAGAGAGAGAGAGAGAGAGAGAGAGAGAGAGAAAGAGAGAGAGAGAGAGAGAAGAAAAAGGAGAAGCTTTGTGTGTGGTAAATTTTAGTTAGGCAAACACTCTACAACTTCATTCCTTAGTTCTTTTAAGTGATAGAATTCAAACTTAAGCAACGTGAGTTCAGAACCTACAAGGTTAAGCATAACACCTTAGAACAGACAGGTATCAAACATGAATGAAATGTAAATTTACAGGAGGAAAAAGGGGAAAAAATAAATTTCAGGTTTGTCAATAAGTTAGAGATGTGATGCATCGCTTGTATAACCCTCAGGGGTGATGTGGGGATTTGGGTCTGAGTCTCAGGGAAAATAAGAATCTCTCTCTCAGGCAATGTTTTTTTTTTTCATTTTTTTAATAATTTATTTTTATTACTTCAAGTTTCATCTCAATCACAATCCCCCCTCCAGTCCCACCCTTCCACCCTCTTCCCCTTCAACCCCTCATCGTCTACCCCCCCCTTTTTTAAAGTTTAAGGTATATCTTTTTCCCCCCAACAGCTCTCCCTTTCAGTCCAACAAATGGTCCTTTCTCTTTTTTTTATTAAATACTTTATTTTTTTTTCTTCAAGTTACATCTCAGTCACAAACCCTTCCCTATTCCCCCTTCCTATCCCACCCTTCCACCCTCTTCCCCCCAACAGCTTCCCCTTTCAGTCCAACAAATGGTTCCTTCTCTAATAACAGTAAATACTATACAAAACAACAGAAATAAATATGCCACATTTATGAGTGTTAAATGGCCCAGTATACCTTTCCAATGTTCAGTTCATACATATTTGGCCCCTGACTTTAACATTCTACCATCTAACCATCTCCATGAATTTAAAGTTCTATAACTGACTTAGCTTTCATACTAACTTGCATCACTATTATAACCATCTTCTTAGATCTAGAACGCCCTCTTGATTCCTAAACAACTCAAAATTTATGTATGAGACTCTAGCTGTCTATTCTTTAACAACCTCAGAGACCTGAGAGGGATAAATATATCTGATTATATAGGAAGTGCAGGGCCTGCAGCTTCCAATACTAAGAAATGACAAACCAGTGACTGCCTGGACAGTTCCCATTTTCTCTCCACACATTCCAGCATCAGTCTTCAGCCTTTTGGTTCTGTTTCTCTGACAGACATTGATTGTAGAGCAGGAATTATGAAGGACTTACCTAACCTGTCTTGGCAGAGCTAGGCTGTCGACTTCCCTGCTACCAAGTTTTGTCCTTTTTGGACAGCAGTCTGTCTGCAGTTGAAGCAAGGAGTTTTTTCTTGCCAAGAGATAGGCTTGCCACTAATTCAACCATCTCACACTGGAGATTCTTCGATGCTTATCTTCTACTTGGAGTAGAATAGGGGGTGCTGTCAGGAGCTGATATGTCTCGATATCAAAAAAAAATCTTAATTTAAGATAACGTCTTTGAATGCCATATTCTGCAGATCTCTTGGGGTTTTTGAAGATGCCCTATCCATCTCTTGTATTTGGATAAGCAAATGTTGCTTGTCTCTTAACAACTTGATTACTGAGTAGTTTAGAGAATATCTGTGATAGACTGTCATAGTAGCTAACAAAGTGACATGTTTGCATGACTAGGAGTTTGTTTTTCTTAACTGTCCTAAACAGTTTTAGATGGTTTGTATTAAGAGGCCAGAGCTTCACATTTTATTTTTAAGTATCTCTAGGTATGATACCATTAGGAAGTGTTACCTTTAATTTTGTATCAATATACAAAGATCTATTCAATTGTGGCTAAATATACTCTTAATTTTGTATCAATATACAAAGATCAATGCCTATGTAGCCCAATACAATCTTAATATTACGTCCATATACAAGGGTCAATACCATTGTGGCCAATTATAATCTTAATTTTGTATCAATATACAAAGATCAATACCGATGTAGTCCTTCCTGTGCTATGTCTATGTCTCATTTTTCTCAAGTCCATGCACTCCTACATAGGAGAGAAAGAAGGATACAGAAAAGGAAAAGTAGGAAGTCCCTGGGTCTAACCTCCAAAACCCATTAAACAGGGCCATTTAACAGCTTGTAATCTCTTCCCCTAAATAACAGACTATTCAGTTATCCTTCAAATAACCAAAAAGTGGGGGCGGAGAAACACCCTCCCCACCCTCTGGGCATGGGACGTCGCTCTCTTAAAATGACTTCCTGCTGATTTGGGTCGTAGTAAACCTGTTTGGGGCCCGAACCAAAATGGAAAAATGGTTAAAAATGTTAGTACAATCCTTTTATGTTCAGTCCTTCTATGCTCAGCTGTTTAGATGTCCTAAGGAGTTTGTAGGCAGAAGCTGATCTTGCAGGCTTTACTGAGGTTCTGGCTGGGGCATTGTGTAGAGCTGAACAGTCTTAGCGATATTGAATTGTTGTGGTTGTAGGCTTTTGATGGAGACAGCTATAGAGGGAGTCTGTCAGGCTGAATCAACTGGGTCACTCGTCTTCTTTGGTGTCTGATTCTATTTTCTGCTGAAGGTTTCCGTTGTCCAGTTGTCCCTGGGTTTCTTGAATGGTTGCTTTGATTCTCCTGGAATGATAAGAACAGAGCCCTGCCCTAATCCTAACTCTGGGACAATTACCCTCTTTCTTGGGTGGGGGGGTTAGGTAATATTTCTCCTGAAGCAAATTTGGTTTTTTGACAATATATAAAGTGTTATCTTTCAATCTAGGTTAAAGAAGAAAATTATTTTGTTATTTTGGAGCTAAACCAGCTTTAGTGTATATATTTTGAGATCTCAAAGGACAATTTGTTTGTATTGAGTAGGCCTCTTGTAAGTAGCTTTTAAACTTAGGTCTTTCCAAATCCTATGTGTGTGTCTCTGCATTATAATTATTGGGATCAGAGACCTGTGGTTCCCATCTGAAGGGATTAAAGATGTGTTCCACCACTCCTGGATCGAAGTTTTTCTCTATTTAGAGTTTGTTTTGTATCAGGCTGACCTTGAGCTCTGAGATCTGCCTGTTTCTGTCTCTAGTGTGTTGGGATTAAGGGTGTACTCTTCTTGAATGATGGGATTAAGGGTGTGCATCCTCACCACCCTGTTCCCTGTAACTCTAGAATTTATGGTGCTCCTCCCGTCTCTGCTGAAGTTAAAGGCATGGTTTAACACCACAATTCTCATGTATTTTACCTTAGCTCTATGTTTTTTCGACACTTGGAGGTTTATAAAACCTGGTTGAACGGCTGTATCCTTTATTTTATTTACAGTGTTTTAGCATTGTTACCTGCTTTTTTTGAATTAATAAATTTATTTGTTTGTTGCTTCAGGTTACATCCTTATCATATTGTCCTCTTTTCCCGCTTCCCAGTCCCACCCTCCCATGCTCTACCCCTGACCCTTCCATCTTGTTCCTCTGGGGTGGAGTGTCCCTGCATAACAGTCTCTCACCACAGATCAGGAGTCATATGAGGGCCAAGAGCCTCTTCATACACTGGGGGCCTACGAGGCAGTACTGCCAGTGAAAGGTGTCTCCTTGCTACTGGGGGAAAACTAAAAAAAGACCAACAAACACACAAACCCACAAAAAAAGAATAAAAACAAAAAAGAGAGGAAAAAGAAAAGGGAAAAGGAAAAAGAAAAAGAAAAAAAGGAAAAGGAAAAACAAAAAGAAGAAAAAAATATGTCCATGTTCCTTTTGGTGTGTTGGTTGTAGTACAGATAAGTGAATAGATGCCATGTGCATCCTTCTGAGTCTGGGTTAGCTCACTCAGGATGAGCTTCTATAGATCCATCCATTTGGTTGCCAATTGCATGATTTCATTGTTTCTGATAGCTGAGTAATATTCCATTGCATAGATGTAACACAGTTTTTTAATCCATTCTTCAGCTGAGGGACATCTGGGTTGTTTCCAATTTCTAGCTATTACAAATAAGGCTGCTATGAACATAGATGAGGAGACTTCCCTATGTCTCCGTGAGGTGTCCTTTGGGTGTATACCCAGAAGTGGTATGGCTGGGTCCTGAGGCAAGGTTATTCCAAGATTTCTAAGATATCGCCAGACAGACCTCCATAGTGGTTGCACAAGCCTGCACTCCCACCAGCAATGGAGTAGGGTTCCCCTTTCTCCACACCCTCGCCAGCGTGTGCTGTCATTTGAGCTCTTTATCTTAGCCATTCTGACAGGTGTTAGATGGAATCTCAGGGTCGTCTTGAGTTGCATTTCTCTGATGATTAAGGATGTTGAGCATTTCTTCAGGTGTCTCTCGGCCATTAGGGATTCTTCCTTTGTGAATTCTCTATTTAGCTCCATCTCCCATTTTTTGATTGGATTATTTGGTTTCTTGGCATTTAGTTTCTTGAGTTCTTTGTAGATTTTAGATAATAGCCCTCTATCAGATGTGGGGTTGGTGAAGATTTTCTCCCAGTCTGTTGGTTGCCGTTTTGTTCTAATGACAGTATCCTTTGCTTTACAGAAACTTTTCAGTTTCATGAGGTCCCATTTATTGATTGTTGATCTCAGGTCCTGAGCTGTTGGTGTTCTGTTCAGGAAGTTGTCACCTGTGCCAATGAGTTCGAGGGTTTCTCCTACTTTTTCTTCTAGTATATTTAGTGTGGCTGGCCTTATGTTAAGGTCTTTGATACACTTGGATTTAAGTTTTGTACAAGGTGATAGGTATGGGTCTAATTTCATTCTTTTGCAAGTGGACATCCAATTGGACCAGCACCATTTGTTGAAGATGCTGTCCTTCTTCCATTGTGCGGTTTTGGCTTCTTTGTCAAAAGTTAGTTGGCCATAGGTGTGTGGGTCCATGTTTGGGTCTTCAATTCGATTCCATTGATCCACTGGTCTGTTTCTATACCAGTACAATGCTGTTTTTATTACTATTGCTCTGTAGTTCAGCTTGAAATCTGGGATGGTGATACCTCCAGATGCTTTTTTATTGTACAGGATTGATTTAGCTATTCTGGGCTTTTTGTTGTTCCATATGAAGTTGAGACTAGCTTTTTCCAGGTCTATAAAGAATTGTGTTGGTATTTTGATAGGAATTGCATTGAATCTATATATTGCTTTTGGTATGATAGCCATTTTTATTATGTTGATCTTACCTATCCATGAGCATGGGAGATCTTTCCATCTTCTAAAGGCCTCTTTCATTTCTTTCTTCAGGGACTTGAAGTTCTTGTTGTATAGGTCCTTTACTTGCTTGGTTAGAGTTACCCCCAGGTATTTTATATTGTTTGTGGCTATTGTGAAGGGGGTTGTTTCCCTTATTTCTTTCTCGGTATATTTGTTTGTTGTATAAAGAAGGGCTTCTGATTTTTTTGAGTTAATTTTGTATCCAGCCACCTTGCTGAAGTTGTTTATCAGCTGTAAGAGTTCTTTGGTGGAGTTTTTGGGGTCACTTATGTATACTAACATATCATCTGCGAATAGGGATAATTTGACTTCTTCATTTCCAATGTTTATCCCTTTGATCTCCTTTTGTTGTCTTATTGCTCTAGCAAGGACTTTACTATATTGAAGACATATGGTGAAAGTGGACATCCTTGTCTTGTCCCTGAGTTTAGAGGAAATGCTTCAAGCTTCTCTGCATTTAATTTGATGTTGGCCACTGGCTTGCTGTATATTGCCTTTATTATTTCTAGGTATGGTCCTTGTATGCCCGTTCTCTCCAGAACTTTTAGCATGAAGGGGTGTTCGATTTTGTCAAATGCTTTTTCTGCATCTAGCGAGATTATCATGTGGTTTTTTTCTTTCATCTTGTTTATATGGTGAATTACATTGATAGACTTTCGTATATTGAACCATCCCTGAATTCCTGGGATGAAGCTTACTTGATCATGATGTATGATATTTGTGATGTGTTCTTGAATTCGGTTTGCTAGTATTTTATTAAGTATTTTTGCATCTATGTTCATGAGGGAGATTGGTCTGAAGTTCTCTTTCTTTGTTGGGTCTTTGTGTGGTTTAGGAATCAGAATGACAGTGGCCTCATAGAATGAGTTTGGCAGTGTTCTTTCTGTTTCTATGTGGTGGAAGAGTTTGAAGAGTAATGGTGTTAGTTCCTCTTTGAAGGTCCGGTAGAATTCTGTGCTAAAGCCATCTGGCCCTGGGCTGTTTTTGGTTGGGAGATTATTAACGACTGTTTCTATTTCCTTGGGTGTTATTGGGCTGTTTAAGCTGTTAATCTGATTTTGATTTAGTTTTGGTAGGTGGAATTTATCGAGGAAATTGTCCATTTCGCTTAGGTTTTCAAATTTGGTGGAATATAGATTTTTAAATAGAACCCGAATATTTCCTGGATCTCCTCAATGTCTGTTGTTATTTCTCCCTTTTCATTTCTGATTTTGTTGATTTGTGTTCTTTCCCTTTGCCTTTTAGTTAATTTGGCTAGGGGTCTGTCTATTTTGTTGATTTTCTCAAAGAACCAACTCTTGGTTTCATTGATTCTTTGTATAGTTCTTTTTGATTCTAAGTTGTTGATTTCAGCCCTAAGTTTGATGATTTCCTGCCTTCTGCTCTTCTTGAGAGTGTTTGCTTCTTTTCTTTCCAATTCACCCAGCTTAGCTGTTAATTCAGTAATATGAGCTGTCACAATTTTCTTTTTGAAAGCACTTAGTGCTATGAACTTTCCTCGTAGCACAGCTTTCAATGTATCCCATAGGTTTGGGTATGTTGTGTCTTCATTGTCGTTGGATTTTAAGAAGTCTTTGATTTCCTTCCTTATTTCTTCCCTGACCCAGTGGTCATCCAGTAAGGAGCTGTTCAATTTCCATGTGTGTGTAGGCTTTCTGTTGATTCTTTTACTGTTGAAGACCAGTTTTATTCCGTGGTGGTCTGATAAGATACAAGGTGTTATTTCAATTTTCTTGTATCTACTGAGACTATCTTTGTGACCAATTATGTGGTCGATTTTGGAGAAGGTTCCATGGGGTGCTGAGAAAAAGGTGTATTCCTTTGTGTTTGGGTGAAACGTTCTGTAGATATCTGTTAGGTCCATTTGTTTCATGATCTCTGTTAGACTCAATATTTCTCTGTTTGTCTTCTGTCTTGATGATCTGTCCTTTGTTGTGAGTGGGGTGTTGAAGTCTCCCACTACTAATGTGTTGTGATCGATGTGCGATTTAAGTTTTAGAAGTGTTTCTTTTACAAAAGTAGGTGCCT
>CAJQZJ010032066.1:9488522-9550878 GCA_907164525.1 Lophiomys imhausi | reverse complement strand
TTTTTTTGTCTCTGGCCTCTGGCCATGAGGAATTTTTTTTTTTTTTTTGCTGTCTTCTGGACTTGAGTTCAAAGGGGGCACTGTGGTGTAGGAGTTGCCTTACTCCACCCCTATAAGGAGAGTCATTCAGTCCTGCCTCCCAGGTGGGTACCTAATTAATTCAGGTGGCGGAGCTGTGCACAAGTAAGCTCTGATTCCCCACCGGAAGGGCCCTTACGAGTACAAAAGTTCAATATTGGACAGTTTCAAATATCTCACAGTTTGCCCGGGCTTGGTTCCTGTAGGGGGTAAATCTGCAGTTCAGCTCCAATAGCCTTGCTGCTCCCGAGGCTTGGAAGCTGGCCTGTGATGTCACAGACTGGGATCTGAAGGCGCTTTGCAGTGGAGCTACTTCACTTCCAAGGGTTGCAACCTTTCCCAGATAATTGGATCGTCTGTGTGAGACCTGGGAGTGCCCAGCAGGGTGGGGATTATCTCTGCGTGGTTTCTGAATCTGCAGGCTGGGTATTAGGTTGGAACTTACTGGGTATTTCTCCTTTTGGGGGGATGGGTTGTCCTGATTCCCGGGTCCAGAGGCTTCCTAGCGTGTCCGAGAGTTGGAAGGGGCGTCCTGCCCAGGCATCTTCCGTGGTCCCTGTGTAGCTGGGTGAGATTTAGAAGGGGTCATGCCCTTTGTACAGCGTCCTGCAACACTTGCCGCCTTGTGACAGTTGACCTAGAAATCAAAATACGTCCACGCCAGCCGCCGCCATCTTGGATCCCCGTGTCCTTGATTTTCTGAAGGTTTTGTGTCAGGACTTTTTTAGATTTGACATTTTCTTTGACAGATGTATCCATTTCTTCAATTTTATCCTCTGAGCCTGAAATTCTTTCTTCCATCTCTTGTATTCTGTTGGTGATGCTAGTGTCTACAGTTCCTATTCTTTTCTTTAAGTTTTCCAGTTCTATGGATATCTCAGATTGGATTTTCTTCATTGCTTTAACTTCCCTTTTCATGTCTTCCATTCCTTTAAGCACTTTATTCATTTCTATCACCTCCTTTGCAGTACTTTGTTGTTGCTCTCTGAGGTATTTGATTTCCTCTTTTAGGCCTTCTATTATTAATATAAGCATAGGATTAAGGTCATTTTTTCTTGTTTCAATCGTGTTAGGATGTCTAGAGTTGTCTGTAGCATTATTGCTAGGATCTGGAGACATCATATATATATATATTTTTTTACCATGTTCTTGCACTGACCTTTTGTCATCTGATTGATCTTGGGTGTTGTCTGTTTGTTTCTTTTGTCAGTTGACCTTGGTGCTCAGGAAAATTCCCTGCCCCGGGGGTTGGCTGATCCTGAGATCCTGGTGTCCACCTCCAGATGGTGGGCAGGTTCCTGTAATAGACTGGCTATAGGAGAGGAGAGTGGTTGTTGCTCTCCTGAACTGATTGTGACACAATTGGACCAATATACAGGGGATTGGAGTCAGGAGAGGGGCTATCCTCTGAGGACCTGGAGCTGGTAGGTCTCCTCAGAAAGGCAGGTAGAGTTGTGATTGGGCCTGTGTTCTCTCCTCACTGACACAGTTGATCTGGTCAGCTAGGCTGACCATGTAGGCAGGGAGCTCCACCCCAGACCAGTGCCAGCCTCGGTGTGCCTGTTGCTGACTGACTCAAATGCTTGGGTGCTAGATTGAGTGACCCGCCCCAATATTTGTGGAGAACACACAGTCGCCGGCTCTGTTTGCAGTCAGTCTTGGCTCCTAATTGCTTTGCTGTGACTGGGTTAGGTCTCTGCCACTCAGCTACAGTGCACACTGTGCAGCCATATTGTATACTCCGGAAAAAAAATCTTACTTACCTTTGCTCTTATGGTCTGGCTATTTTTCCCTCTTGGTGTACAGGTTCACATGCAGGCTGGATATCAGGCCGACAGGCGGGGCTGTTGATCTGTGGCTGGAGCCGTGGGCTGGATCTACTCATGAGCTGGATCTGCTCTAGCCAGCGCTCCTCTCCAGATGGGTGACCGAGCTGGCTGATCTCAGGGTGGTGTTCCTGGGAATTGCATGAGCTGTTTTACCTGGTGACCAGTCTCAGTGTTCGCTGCAGGAATTCAGACACCATCTGTGTTTCACAGTCGGCTATGGGACCTCACATTCAACCACAGTGACTAATCTCATTCACCTACTACTCAGATGCACTGCTCTATGGTCGGTGCCATCTTGGATCTCTTAGTGATAATTTTTGTGTGGCTTTTTGTCCTCACTTTTTCTTAACACCTTCCATTACCCTCTGTTGTCACCTATTTATCTCCTTATCTTACTGTTTTCCTTTATTTTAGTTTGTCTGCTTCTATTCTTTTCTTTTATTGATTGGTTTTCCTTTTTTTTTTTTTTTTTGAAAAAGGAGAAAGAAAGAATGTGGGAAGGTGAGGGAGATCTGGTAGGAGTTGAGGGAGAGGAAATAATATGACCAAAATATATAGTGTAAAAATATCTTTTAATATTAAAAAACAAGGTTAAAGTGAATATGTTTTGTATTGCCAACTACTCCTGAGTACAATGCCCACCCTAGAATGAGGTTGATATACACAGTGCCATGCAGTGAAAAAGCCTTGTTTTCCCTCTCAGCAGATATCAATTAGAAATAGGTTCTTGGTTAGGGATGGAACTTTGGGTCCACTTGCCCTTCTCTGTGCTGAGATTTTTGTTTGTCTTGAACTCGTGCAGGTGTTTTTGCATGTTGTCACAGTGTCTATGTGTTCTTGTTTATATGTTGTATCTTGAAAAATTTTGGGGGCGAATGGACTTAAGTGGTATATTAAGAGCATGAAGTTGGGTGGGTGAGTGGTGGAGAATCTTGTAGCAATTGAGGAAATGAATATACAATAAAAATATATTGAATGAAATTTAAAAAAAATTAAAAAGTGAGAGGCTTCTTTAGTAGGACAGAACTTGAAAAGTTGTATGATAAGCTTGTGGTTTTCTGTTCTCCCAAAGGTATGTGCTTCCAATTCCATAAAACTCATCACATTCATGAGATATTGATTAGGTGATGACATGTGAGTGTCACAGTTGTGTCTTACTTTGAGAAGTAAGTTGTGCTTTACTTAAAGATAGCTCATGCTTTTCTAGGCTCATGTACCACCACTATATTGTTGCATTTATTCTATTTCTTGTCTTAAAAGGTCACTATTTGAAGACACACGTGAAGGAATTATTTGTAAAATGATTTTGAAGGCCTGGTAAGTCTGCTAAAGCAAATGGCCCTTAGTTTTCGATGCTCCCCCTATTCCCTCCCTTGTCTCCTCTTTCCTCTCCTTTCTTCCTCCCTGTTTGATCTTCCTGTTCCAATTCCCTGCTCCTTCCATCCATAACTGTCTATTCCATTTCCCTTTGGAAGACCCACCCCATCACTCCCTTATTCTATACATAACCTCTGGGTTATGGATGGCAGCTTGCTTATTGAAGACTTAACAGCTACCATCTACATAAAAGTGAATAAATACCACATTACATTGACATATATATTATATATAATATATATCATATATTCATTATTCATTAATATATCATATATTAATGAAAAAAAACAATCCAGCCTATGTATCTAAAGCCTTTACTGGAAAAGAGATTCAACCTACTGATAAAAATCTCTATCAATTATAATATGGCAAGAAAAAGAAATAAAAGATATCCAAACTGACAAGGGATTTAAATAATCTCTATATTCAATATAATATTATTTGTATAAAGTACTAAAGTACTCAGTAAAAAATCACCAGAACATTAAAATTGTTAAAATTAAGATTTCAGGTTATGGAACAGGGTGCATGATGTAAAATTCTCAAACTGAAAAAAAAAAGAGGAAAAAGAGATTACAGGTTATAATATCAATATACAAATAGTAATAATATTCATATTTTCTTTAATGAAAGTAGATTCTTTTCTCATACAATATGTCCTAATTATAGTTTTCCTTCCCTCTACTCCTCACAGTTCCTCCCCACCTCCCCTCCTCTGGATATGCTCCCTTTCTTTCTCTCATTAGAAAGGAACAAGCTTGTAAGAGATAACAACCAAACATTACAAAATAAAATATAATAATATGAAAAAAAATATTTATTTATTTATTTAAAATTTTATTTAAGTTGGACACAGCAACCCAACAGAGAAAAATGTCCCAAGAGCAGACACCAGTGTCAGAGATTGTTGTCATTGTCAGGAG
Source organism: Lophiomys imhausi (assembly GCA_907164525.1). NCBI lineage: Eukaryota > Metazoa > Chordata > Mammalia > Rodentia > Muridae > Lophiomys > Lophiomys imhausi. The sequence goes on along the minus strand of CAJQZJ010032066.1, from coordinate 9,546,671 downwards.
TCCAATAAAAATACTAAGTTAATTGCTATAACATATACACAGAGGACCTGTTGTAGACCCATATATGCTCACAGCTTAGTTGACTCAGAGGGCCTTGTTCTCCGGACATTCTCCGTCCCCTATGACTCCTGTATTTCTCTCATCCACAAGATTCCTTGAGCTCTGGGTGGAGGAATTTGATGGAGAATGCCAATTTAAACTCTCTATCCACATAATGTCTGACTGTGGGTCTCTACATATGGTCCCATCTGCTACTAGATAAAGCCTCTCTGATGAGTGGGTTAGACACTGATCTATGAGTATAGCAGAATATCATTAGGAACTATTTTATTGATTTTTATTTTTAGATCAGTTGTGTTTGGTTTTACCTTAGGTATCTGAGTTACCTAGTCCCTGGTTCTTAGTTACCTAAGCAGTGTCAGGTATGGATTACTTCTAGTGGAGTAACTCCTAAGTCAAATCAGACATTGGTTGGCTACTCTTACAATTTTGTGCCACTATTGCCCCAGCATATTTTCATACCAGGGCAGATTATAGATCAAAAGCTTTGTGGCTGGGTTGGTGACCTGTATCTCATTTAATAACCTGCAGAATACCTTCCTGGAGAGGGATTTTAATTTAGCAACATGGTTACTATGGCTGGAATAGAGACATGCCCTTAGCAGACACCTTTAATCCCCAAAAATGAAGATAAAGTTAGTTTGTAGAAGGAAGCACCTATGTTTGAAAGTGATGTCTAATTGAGTGGCAGACAAAGTAATGAATCAGAAAATGACTTGAAAGAATAGGATCTGCCCAACTCATGAGGAGAGCAAAGTGCAGGTACGTAAGGGAGCAGCACAGAGAATGAGAGGGGAGGAGGTAGTTTTACTGGGAGAGTTTTACAGAGAAAAATTGAAGAGAGAACAAGCTAGACACAGGTAAATCCTGAATGAGCAAGAGACTGAGAAGGAGCCAGAAGATTAGAAAAGATTGCTAGAGTTAGTTTGAGTCCAAGCAGAGCAATTCAGAGAATCTGAGAGAAACCAGATTGAATCACTCATCGTGGAGAGGAGTTTGGGTCAGAAAAGCTGCGTTAAACCAGTTAGCCAGAGTTCAGAAAGAGCTAGAAAGTGTGGGCTCATTCAGCAGTAAGTCTCAGAGGCTGAAAATATTCTAGGCCTAGATTAGATTGTATGGAGGCTACAACCTTCCAGGATTAGACCTAGGTTAGCAGACAGAGGCAGTATGCCTCCATGGAATAAAAGTTACTTTTATGCCTTCCCATCCCAAAGGGACTAGAACATAAGGATAAAGGTTCTATGCAGGCACCAGCTCAATTTCTCCATGTTCATGTGCAAGTTGTCCTCAGCAATGGGTCCCTTTTGTCAGTTTACAGAGAGTAACCCTCTATTGCTGGTGGGAGTGCAAACTTATACAGCCACAATGGAGATCAACATCGCAGTAAATACTACTCTTGGGCATATTCCCTAAGGGTATTCCATCCTACCACAGGGACACTTGCTCAATTATGCTCATTAAGGTTTTATTTATAATAGCCAGAAATTCGAAACAACCTACATGTCCCTTTACAGAAGATTAAAAAGCTGTACGTTTACACAATGGAGTATTACTCAGCTGTTAAAAAAAAGAAATTTGACACCATGAATTTTGCAAACAAATGTATGGAGCTAGAAAAAAATTTCATTCTGAGTGATGTAACCCAGATCCAGAAAGAAAAATATGGTATGTATTGACTTATAAGTATATATTAGCCGTTAAGTAAATGATAACTACACTACACTAGAGAGGTTATATAAAGAGGAAGGGTCTAGTGGGGCAGTAAGGATCTCTCTGGGAAAGGGAAATAGATTATACCTTACAAGTGGACTGGGAATGAGTGTGGATGGGAGTGGGTAGGATCAAATGGGAGATGGACTGGAGGGAGAGAGTGGGAGGAGAGAGAGAGAGCTGGAATTGGGGGTCTTTTGGGGGTGTGGAAATCTTGTGTAGTGGATGCTTACTGGTATCACAGAGGTCATGCAGGAAAAGCTTCGGTAAGCAAGTGAGTTTTGTGGAGGTGGCCCACTGTTTTTCCATGACTGCAATGGGTGTATTCTGAAGAGACATGGGTCCCAGGGGCTTTATCTCTGGATTGCTTCTTGCTGCTGATATACCTTTTCTTGATTCTCATTGCTATATCCCTCATACATCTATCATGGTGCGGAGAGACCTTCACTGCCTATTGTTTCCTGCATATTGTTACCTACTCTTTGGGCCAGAATTCTGATTTCCTGCAGAATCAATATGAAGGTATACTTTCATGAAATAATGCTGCTTAGACAAATTGATGATTTATTAATTCCTGACAATGATTTTATAGAACTCATGAATTGATTCAAGTAATTTTAAGCACCTCTTCAGAATAAGAAAGCTTCAAAATAGTTCTGTGAACCTTCATGTGTCACAAGAATGTAAATTGCACTAGAAAGAGAAACAGGCTTGGGGCAGACTTACTAACAAGGTAAACATTCACTCTAGGTTAGGACCAAGGATAAGATCACAAGCCTCAACATACACATTGATAAGTAAAAACTGTTACTTTGAGCTTTCAATGAATTTGTGGAATGAAAATATATGTTTAGTTAGTTATGAGTCTTAATGGAAAAACATGTAAATTCTTTAAACATTGTTAACCTATGACATGAAAAATTGTTGATTTAAACTTACAATAAACTTCTGGATATAAGAATGCTTAGTTAGATATGAGTTTTAATGGAAAAACACATAACCAATAATCCTGCTGTAAATCTCTCTTATGTAACGATTTTATCTGTTTTTACAATAATTGATTTTATGGCTGTGAGGTAATTTTTCTTCTGACATAGAGAACTTTGTTTTGGATGGTATAAAAGGGGTAAGATAAAAATAAAATGTAGGAGATCACTGGAGTTTGCTCCATCCAGATGTGTGCATATATGTATATATGTATAATGTTGATGTCCATCTGTTTGGAAACCAGAAATGTTGAGGCTCCAGTTTCAACACCACAGGGAAACCAAAGTGGGGTGTAGACAAATGGCTGGCTGAGCAGCCAGATGACTTTCTTTAAGGGTAAAAGGGTTAGTTCTCCAGCGGGGAACTGGTTGCTACTGATGGGGGCTTTCTGTGGATGGAGGTAGGAAGTGGGGGTTGGAGCTGGTGGCTTCCAAGCAGGGGCTTCTACAGATGGTGGCAAGCACCGAAAGAAAATAAAAGGAAAAAAAGAGATAATATGGGGCACACATGCATGCATACACACACACACACTTACTTACACTAGATAATTAAGACAAGCTCCAGTGAATACATTTCAACAAGCTTCAGATACATGAATACATACATACAGACAGACAGACATACATACAGACATATAGACATTCAGATACATATACATTTATACCTTGAGTGGACAGGGCAGAGTCCCACCCAAATTACATATATACACATCTTTGGTGGATGGAGAAAAGTTCCAATTCCCACACTTTATTTTTTTCTTTCCCACAGCTTAAATATCCCAGAAAAATTTTTCAAGCAGTAAAAAAAGAAATAACAATGTGATTACATTCTATATTTCTCTAAGTGAATGACTAAAATGAACATATGTAGAAAAACACATGTTCCCCAATACCTTCACATGATCAAAAGTTTTACATAAAATCTTAAAAGAATCACAAATCTAAACTTTTATTTATAAAAGTAACCAGTTATTTCTACTTCAAATCCTCTAGGTGCACATCTACTCATTAACAATTTTATTAAATCATATCAGGGAGTTGAGGTAAAATTGGGTGCAAAGGATTAATCCGCACCCTGACTGACCATCAATGCAGCTTTAGCAGGAGAGAGACACGTCGTCAGTGTCATTCCAGCTGCTATACTTCTTGTTCTCTGGCCCTAGACGACTATTAAGAGTGCGCCCTTCCAAACTTTAAATTGTTCCTTAAGATTTTCTACATCACAGCCACTATCAAAAACATCTTAACCTTACTTCACTATTTCGTTCCAAATTCTTTCTAAAGATAGTGGTCATTGCTCACAATCTCTATTTCTGAGTTCTTTCTAAGGGTGGTGGTTGAATCATTAATCTTGTCTAGCAGCAGTGCCTGAAAAAGATCAAGCATTATTATTTTGAGTGCCAGTGATTCTGCCCAGTGAGGGACTGGAAGGCCCCTGAGAGTTTTCACACAACTCACAGACTGTGAGGGATGTGATGTGAGGGCAGCAAGCAGAGCAAACAGCATAAAGCCCTCAGGGCTCTGCCTCTCCAAGTCTCACCCATTGTGGTTGTGTTAACCAGTAGGTAGCATTCCATAAATTCTAAAGCTGTTCTACTGTTCCTCCCACATGGCCTCCAACATTATATGTATATATGTATATGTGTATATGATATGTGTATGTGTGCATGTGTATATGTATGTGTGTGTGTGTGTGTGTGTGTGTGTGTGTGTGTGTGTGTGTGTGTATGTAAGGCTAGGAGGAGCTTGTTAAACCTTTGCACTACCTGTCAAATATGTGTCTATCTATCTGATTGTCTGTGTATATGTATATATGTTTATATATATAAATGTGTATATATCTGTGTGTCTGTCCATCTATATGTATGTATATGTGTATGTGCATGTATGAAATTCATTGGTGCCTCCTTTGCTTCATCCATTGAATCATTGAATGTGTGTGTAAGTCTATAATTTTTTTCCTTTTTTTTTTTCTTTCTCACCAGCTCACAAAGAATTAAAGTGCCCAGGTAATTAAGTTTTTCTTTCTGTGTGCTGCTATCAGCAGGAGGCAATCAACAGAAGCAATCAGTTCTGGACCCAGAAGAGGAAAGAGAGTCCAGAGTTTCTTGTCAGTTACAAGCAGTACTGTCCCCAAATCACCAGTAGCTTGCCAACTCTACATTCTGCCTCAGTTTACCCCTGGTGTCAAAGCCAGTCTTTGAGAAAGGTGATCCCAATGAGAACTCCTAGTAATAGGGATATGTAGTCTCAGCTGGCCATCCCCTATACCCAGGCAAGGCTTCCAGTAGTAAGACTAGACTGCACTGAATCAAGTTGCTGGCAAGGGAGTACCATGGAAATCCCCAAACAATTCAAGCTGATGCTAAGTAGTAATATTTCTATATGCTACTACCAAAAAAGAAATTAAGAAAATGATCCCACTTCTAGTGACTGCTAAAGAAAATACTTAGGAATAAATTTATTCAAAGAACGGAAATAATGTGCACTTAAAGGAACACAATGATAGAAGTTGAAGAACATGCAAATAATTTTAAATGTATCCCATGTTCATGGAAGGCAAAAACTAATATTGTTAAAATATGTACACCAACAGAGTGATTTAAATATTCAATAAAATCTCTATAGAAGTTCCAATGATATTTTTTATAAAGTAAAACATTCTTAAAATTGGTGTAGAATTAAAAATTACCGTCAATAACCAACTCAGAATTGAGCAGAAATAATAAAGCTGTAAATAAAGAATAAGATCTCATGCTTCAAAATACACTACAGAGAGGAGGACATCCAAACATATAGTCCTGGTGTTAAAACAAACACATAAACATTTGTAAGAGAATGGAATGTTCAGAGACATTATACAGTCATCTGAGTTTTGGTAAAATCTCCAATAACACACAGTTGGTAAAGAATAGTTTTTTTAATAAATGGTGTTGGGACAAAATAAATAACCACTTGCAGATTTGATTTTTATCTCATAAAATGTGTAAAATTCATCTTAAAAGTAAGTTAAAGATTTAAACAAATGACCCCAAAATTTTATTTATATAGGAGTACCTTCAAGAAATATATTATACAACATAGTGTTATAGTTAATGATAGTGTACTGCATTATTGACAATTGCTAAGAGTAGTAGATGTCAACTGGATGTCCCAGAAGAAACAAGCAACATATAAGTTAATTAATTTTTTTATATAAGTATTATATTTTTTTTCTTCAAGTTACATCTCAGTCACAAACCCTTCCCTATTCCCCCTTCCTGTTCAACCCTTCCACCCTCTTCCCCCCCAACAGCTTCCCTTTTCAATCCAACAAATGGTTCTTTCACTTATAACAGTAAATTCTATACAAAACAGCAGAATTAAATATGCCACATTTATGAGAGTTAAATGGCCCAGTATACCTTCCCAATGTCCAGTTCATACATATTTGGCCCCTGACTTTAACCTTCTACCTTCTAACCATCTCCATGAGTTTAAAGTTCTATAACTGACTTAGCTTTCATACTAACTTGCACCAATATTATATCCATCTTCTTAGATCTAGAACGCCCTCTTGATTCCTAAACAACTCAAAATTTAGCTATGAGACTCAAGCTGTCTATTCTTCAACCACCTCAGAGAGCTGAGAAGGATAAATATATCTGATTATATAGGAAGTGCAGGGCCTGCAGCTTCCAATACTAAGAAATGACAAACCAGTGACTACCTGGACAGTTCCCATTTTCTCTCCATACATTCCAGCATCAGTCTTCAGCCTTTTGGTCCTGTTTCTCTGACAGACATTTATTGTAGAGCAGGGATTATGAAGGACTTACCTACCCTGTCTTGGCAGAGCTAGGCTGTCGACTTCCCTGCTACCAAGTTTTGTCCTTTTGGACAGCAGTCTGTCTGCAGTTGAAGCAAGGAGTTTTTACATACCAAGAGATAGGCTTGCCACTAATTCAACCATCTCACACTGGAGATTCTTCGATGCTTATCTTCTACTTGGAATAGAATAGGGGGTGCTGTCAAAAAAATCTTAATTTAAGACCACATATTTGAAAGCCATATTCTGTAGATCTCTTGGGGTTTTTGAAGATGCCCTATCTATTTCTTGTATTTAGATAAGCAAATGTTGCTTGTCTCTTAACAACTTGATTACTGAGTAGCTTAGAGAATATCTGTGATAGACTGTCATAGTAGCTAACAAGGTGACATGCATGCATGACTAGGAGTTTGTTTTTCTTAACTATCCTAAACAGTTTAAGACGGTTGGTATCAAGAGGCCAGAGCTTCACATTTCATTTTTAAGTATCTCTAGGCATGATACCATTAGGAAGCGTTACCTTTAATTTTGTATCAATACACAAAGATCTATTCAAATGTGGCTAAATATACTCTTAATTTTGTATCAATATACAAAGATCAATGCCTATGTGGCCCAATACAATCTTAATATTGCGTTCATATACAAGGGTCAATACCATTGTGGCCAACTATAATCTTAATTTTGTGTCAATATACAAATATCAATACTGACGTAGTCCAATACAATCTTATTTTTGCACAATAAACAATGGTCAATACCACTTTAACCAAATATACTACTAATTTTGTATCAATATACAAAGGTATAAGGGCATATTCAATAATCTGACCCTTCTTCTTGGTCCTTCCTGTGTTATGTCTATGTCTCAATTTTTCTCAAGTCCGTGCATTCCTACATAGGGCATAAAGAAGGATACAGAAAAGGGAAAGAAGGAATACCCTGGGTCTAACCTCCAAAACCCATTAAACAGGACCATTTAACAACTTGTAATCTCTTCCCCTAAATAACAGAGTTTTCAGTTGTCCTTCAAATAACCAAAAAGGGGGGGGGCAGAGAAACACCCTCCCCACCCTCTGGGTATGGGACGTCGCTCTCTTAAAATGACTTCCTGCTGATTTGGGTTGTAGTAAACCTGTTTGGGGCCTGAACCAAAATGGAAAAATGGTTAAAAATGTTAGTACAATCCTTTCATGTTCAGTCCTTCTGTTGTGTAGGCAGAAGCTGAACTTCCAGGTTTTACTCAGGTTCTGGCTGGGGCATTGTGTAGAGCTGAACGGTCTTAGCGATATTGAGTTGTTGTGGTTGTAGGCTTTTGATGGAGACAGCTATTGAGGGAGTCTGTCAGGCTGAATCAACTGGGTCACTCGTCTTCTTTTGGTGTCTGATTCTATTTTCTGCTGAGGTTTACGTTGTCCAGTTGTCCCTGGGTTCCTTGAATGGATGCTTTGATTCTCCTGGAAAGATAAGAACAGAGCCCTGCCCTAATCCTCACTCAGGGACAATCACCCTCTTTTTTTGGGGGGGGGTAGGTAATATTTCTTCTGAAGCAAATTTGGTTTTTTGACAATATATAAAGTGTTATCTTTCAATCTGGTTTAAACAAGAAATTATTTTGTTATTTTGGAGCTAAACCAGCTTTAGTGTATATATTTTGAAATCTCGAAGGACAATTTGTTTGTATTGAGTGGGCCTTTTGTAAGTAGCTTTTAAACTTAGGTCCTTCCAAATCCTACGTGTGGGTCTCTGCATTCTAACTATTGGGATCAGAGACCTGTGGTTCTCATCTGAAGGGATTAAAGATGTGTTCCACCACTCCTGGATCGAAGTTTTTCTCTATTTAGAGTTTGTTTTGTATCAGGCTGACCTTGAGCTCTGAGATCTGCCTGTTTCTGTCTCTAGTGTGTTGAAGTTAAGGGTGTACTCTTCTTAAATGATGGGATTAAGGGTGTGTACCCTCACCACCCTGTTCCGTGTAACTCTAGAATTTATAAGTCCACTAAATCTATGGTGCTCCTCCTGTCTCTGCTGAAGTTAAAGGCATGGGTTAACACCACATTTCTCCTGTATTTTACCTTAGCTCTACGTTTTTTCGACACTTGGAGGTTTATAAAACCAGGTTGAATGGCTGTATCCTTTATTTTATTGACAGTGTTTTAACGTTGTTACCTGCTTTTTTTTAATTAATAAATTTATTTGTTTGTTGCTACAGGTTACATCCTTAACATATTGTCCTCTTTTCCCGCTTCCCAGTCCCACCCTCCCATGCTCTACCCCCTGACCCTTCCGTCTTGATCCTCTGGGGTGGAGTGTCCCTGAATAACAGTCTCTCACCACAGATCAGGAGTCATATGAGGGCCAAGAGCCTCTTCATACACCGGGGGCCTACGAGGCAGTACTGCCAGTGAAAGGTGTCTCCTTGCTACGGGGGGAAAACTAAAAAAAAGACCAACAGACACACAAACCCACAAAAACAAGAACAACAAAAAAAAAAAAAGAGAGGAAAAAGAAAAAGAAAAAAAGGAAAAGGAAAAAGAAAAAGAAATGAAAAAAAAAGTTTGTGTCCATGTTCCTTTTGGTGTGTTGATTGTAGTACAGATATCCTGTACGATATAGCTAAAATCCTACTATAAGTGAATAGATGCCGTGTGCATCCTTTGGAGTCTGGGTTAGTTCACTCATGATGAGCTTCTCTAGATCCATCCATTTGGTTGCAAATTGCATGATTTCATTGTTTCTTATAGCTGAGTAATATTCCATTGTATAGATGTACCAGAGTTTTTTAATCCATTCTTCAGTTGAGGGACATCTGGGTTGTTTCCAGTTTCTAGCTATTACAAATAAGGCTGTTATGAACATAGATGAGGAGACTTCCCTATGTCTCCGTGAGGTGTCCTTTGGGTGTATACCTAGAAGTGGTATGGCTGGGACCTGAGGCAAGGTTATTCCAAGATTTCTAAGATATCGCCAGACAGACCTCCATAGTGGTTGCACAAGCCTGCACTCCCACCAGCAATGGAGTAGGGTTCCTCTTTCTCCACACCCTCGCCAGCATGTGCTGTCATTTGAGCTCTTTATCTTAGCCATTCTGACAGGTGTTAGATGGAATCACAGGGTCGTCTTGAGTTGCATTTCTCTGATGATTAAGGATGTTGAGCATTTCTTCAGGTGACTCCAGGCCATTAGGGATTCCTCCTTTGTGAATTCTCTATTTAGCTCTGTCTCCCATTTTTTGATTGGATTATTTGGTTTCTTGGCATTTAGTTTCTTGAGTTCTTTGTAGATTTTAGATAATAGCCCTCTATCAGATGTGGGGTTGATGAAGATTTTCTCCCAGTCTGTTGGTTGCCGTTTTGTTCTAATGACTGTGTCTTTTGCCTTTCAGAAGCTTTTCAGTTTCATGAGGTCCCATTTATTGATTGTTGATCTCAGGTCCTGAGCTGTTGGTGTTCTGTTCAGGAAGTTGTCACCTGTGCCAATGAGTTCGAGGGTTTCTCCTACTTTTTCTTGTAGTATCTTTAGTGTGACCGGCCTTATGTTAAGGTCTTTGATCCACTTGGAATTAAGTTTTGTACAAGGTGATAGGTATGGGTCTAATTTTGCAAGTGGACATCCAGTTGGACCAGCACCATTTGTTGAAGATGCTGTCCTTCTTCCATTGTGCAGTTTTGGCTTCTTTGTCAAAGATTAGTTGGCCATAGGTGTGTGGGTCCATGTTTGGATCTTCAATTCGATTCCATTGATCCACTGGTCTGTTTCTATACCAGTACCATGCTGTTTTTATTATTATTGCTCTGTAGTACAGCTTGAAATCTGGGATGGTGATACCTCCAGATGCTTTTTTATTGTACAGGATTGATTTAGCTATTCTGGGCTTTTTGTTGTTCCTTATGAAGTTGAGTATAGTTTTTTTCCAGGTCAATAAAGAATTGTGTTGGCATTTTGATAGGAATTACATTGAATCTATATATTGCTTTTGGTAGAATAGCCATTTTTATTATGTTGATCTTACCTATCTGTGACCATGGGAGATCTTTCCATCTTCTAAATGCCTCTTCCATTTCTTTCTTCAGGGGCTTGAAATTCTTATTGTATAGGTCCTTTACGTGCTTGGTTAGAGTTACCCCCAGGTATTTTATATTGTTTGTGGCTATTGTGAAGGGGGTTGTTTCCCTTATTTCTTTCTCAGTATGCTTATTTGTTGTATAAAGAAAGGCTTCTGATTTTTTTGAGTTAATTTTGTATCCAGCCACCTTGCTGAAGTTGTTTATCAGCTGTAAGAGTTCTTTGGTGGAGTTTTTGGGGTCGCTTATGTATACTAACATATCATCTGCGAATAGGGATAATTTGACTTCTTCATTTCCAATGTTTATCCCTTTGATTTCCTTTAGTTGTCTTATTGCTCTAGCAAGAACTTCAAGTAATATATTGAAGAGATATGGTGAAAGTGGACATCCTTGTCTTGTCCCTGAGTTTAGAGGAAATGCTTCAAGCTTCTCTCCATTTAATTTGATGTTGGCTACTGGCTTGCTGTATATTGCCTTTATTATTTCTAGGTATGGTCCTTGTATGCCCATTCTCTCCAGAACTTTTAGCATGAAGGGGTGTTGGATTTTGTCAAATGCTTTTTCTGCATCTAGCGAGATTATCATGTGGTTTTTTTCTTTCATCTTGTTTATATGGTGAATTACATTGATAGACTTTCATATATTGAACCATCCCTGCATTCCTGGGATGAAGCCTACTTGATCATGATGTATGATATTTTTGATGTGTTCTTGAATTCGGTTTGCTAGTATTTTATTAAGTATTTTTGCATCTATGTTCATGAGGGAGATTGGTCTGAAGTTCTTTTTCTTTGTTGGGTCTTTGTGTGGTTTAGGAATCAGAAAGACAGTGGCCTCATAGAATGAGTTTGGCAGTGTTCTTTCTGTTTCTATGTGGTGGAAGAGTTTGAAGAGTAATGGTGTTAGTTCCTCTTTGAAGGTCTGGTAGAATTCCGTGCGAAAGCCATCTGGCCCTGGGCTTTTTTTGTTTGGGAGATTATTAATGACTGTTTCTTGTAGGGGCTGATAGATTAATATAAGTTAGATTTAGTGAATATATAGGTTTCTGATACAGTCTTTTAATTCGGGGCATGAAGATCAACTGCTGTGAGCAATTAGCTTATCAGCTTATGGATGAAGTCAGGTGAAATGAGGGGAGTCTCTTTGGACTGAAAAACAAGGTTGAAGCCAGGTGAAAGAAGGAAAGACTTTATGACCTGGCATTGCTTTCAACTGCTAAGTGGGCAGAGCCCAACTTAAGCTGAAGCAGGTGGAACAAGGAGTGATCCTATTTAAGGACAAGTGGATGACGCCAGAGAGGCGCGTGCGTGCTAAGGGCCCCCGATTTGAGAGAGCTCCGAGAGTCCTGCTGGAGTAAGTTCTGGTAGACCAATGGCCAGATCTCCCTGAGGCAGAAGGAAGCTGGTGAGCAGAGAAAGCCTCGGCAAGACAGCAAAAGGCCAAGGACTAAACCCTGTGGCTCAGCTTTTGCCTAGAGGGGTTTGACCTGTCCGAACAGTGGCCTGAACGGAACTGTGGCCAGCTTTAAAGACTGAGACAGAACGGCAGAGTTGCTGATACGAAGGAAGTAAGGTGGCCTACAGACGCTGAGGTCTCCCAGAGAGAAGAAAGCCTCAAGCCTTATTTAAAGTGAGACTTCGATAGCCAATTTACCCTGACGAACCTGCGTCTGAGCTATTCCAGAAAAAGGACTGCGAAGTGCGTTAAAGAGTCTACCCCCGAGACTGGTTTCCTGACGACTGAGGACCTGCCCCAGAGACTGTATCATTTTAAAAGGGTATGAAAGTAGTTGTTATGATTATCAATAGGTTTAGTGGATAGGTTAAAGGGGTTGTAGGAATTTATAGGATTAATAGTTAAGAAATTGTTGGTGTTTGTTATAAGTGAATTTAGTAATAAATAAGAGTTAAATAAATAATAACTTAAAAGTTCGGTTTCAGTTTCTATTTCCTTGGGTGTTATTGGGCTGTTTAAGCTGTTAATCTGATTTTGATTTAGTTTTGGTAGGTGGAATTTATTGAGGAAATTGTCCATTTCGCTTAGGTTTTCAAATTTGGTGCAGTATAGATTTTTAAAGTAGGACCCGAATATTTTCTGGATCTCCTCAATGTCTATTGTTATTTCTCCCTTTTCATTTCTGATTTTGTTGATTTGGGGTCTTTCCCTTTGCCTTTTAGTTAATTTGGCTAGGGGTCTGTCTATTTTGTTGATTTTCTCGAAGAACCAACTCTTGGTGTCAGTGATTCTTTGTATAATTCTTTTTGATTCTAAGTTGTTGATATCAGCCCTAAGTTTGATGATTTCCTTGCTTCTGCTCCTCTTGGGCGTGTTTGCTTCTTTTTTTTCCAATTCACCCAGCTTAGCTGTTAATTCACTAATATGAGCTGTCACAATTTTCTTTTTGAATGCACTTAGTGCTATGAACTTTCCTCGTAGCACAGCTGTAGGGGTTAGATAAATTAGATTTAGAAAATATATAGGAGTTTCTGATACTGTCTCTTAATTCTGGGCCTGAAGAGCATTATCAGCATGAAGTCAGCAAAAACAGGAAAGACTTAATAGACTTAAAAACAAGGTTGAAGTCAGGAAAAACAGGAAAGACTCAATAGACTTGAAGAAACAAAGTATATGGCCAACCCTTTTTTCAGCAGGACTCTTGGAGCTCTCTAGCATCAGGGGCCTCTTCTCTTCTGGGCTCCATGCACTGTCCTCAAATAGGAGGAACTCTGTTTCAGCTTAATTTGGGCTCTGCCCACTTAGCAGCTGAAAACAATGTCAGGCCAGATACTTTGTTTCTTCAAGTCTATTGAGTCTTTCCTGTTTTTCCTGACTTCAACCTTGTTTTTCAGTCTATTAAGTCTTTCCTGTTTTTGCTGACTTCATGCTGATAATGCTCTTCAGGCCCCGAATTAAGAGACAGTATCAGAAACTCCTATATATTTTCTAAATCTAATTTATCTAACCCCTACACACAGCTTTCATTGTATCCCATAGGTTTGGGTATGTTGTGTCTTCATTTTCATTGGATTTTAAGGAGTCTTTGATTTCCTTCTTTATTTTGTCCCTGACTCAGTGGTCATCCAGTAAGGAGCTGTTCAATTTCCATGTGTGTGTTGGCTTTCTGTTGATTCTTTTGCTGTTGAAGACCAGCTTTATTCCGTGGTGGTCTGATAAGATACAACGTGTTATTTCAATTTTCTTGTATCTATTGAGACTATCTTTGTGTCCAACTATGTGGTCGATTTTGGAGAAGGTTCCGTGGGGTGCTGAGAAAAAGGTGTATTCCTTTGTGTTTGGATGAAACTTTCTGTAGATATCTGTTAGGTCCATTTGTTTCATGATCTCTGTTAGACTCAATATTTCTCTGTTTGGCCTCAGTCTTGATGATCTGTCCATTGTTGTGAGTGGGGTGTTGAAGTCTCCCACTACTAATGTGTCATGATCGACATGCGATTTAAGATTTAAAAGTGTTTCTTTTAAAAAATAGGTGCCTTTGTATTTGGGGCATAGATGTTCAGTATTGAGATTTCCTCTTGATGAATATTTCCTTTAATGAGTATATAATGCCCTTCTTTGTCTTTTTTCATTAACTTCAGCTGGAAGTCTGTTTTGTTTGATATTAGGATGGCTACTCCAGCTTACTTCCTGGGTCCATTTGCTTGGAAAACCTTTTCCCAGCCCTTTACCCTGAGGTAGTTTCTATCTTTGGTAGTGAGATGTGTTTCTTGTATGCAGTAAAAGGACGGATCTTGCTGGCGGATCCACTCTGTAAACCTGTGTCTTTTTATTGGGGATTTGAGACCATTGATGTTGATGGATATTAGTGACCTGGGGTTGTTGTTTCCCATTAGTTTGGTATAGGTGATGGTCCTGTGCGTCTTTTGGTTTAGTTGCTGAGGGGTTTTCTATTCCCTTTGTTTTCTTGGGTGAAGTTTTCTTCTCTGGGATGGAATTTTCCTTCTAGGATTTTCTGTAGGGCTGGGTTTGTGGGGAGATATTGTTTAAATTTGATTTTGTCATGGAATATCTTGTTTTCTCCATCTATGTTGATAGAGAGTTTTGCTGGTTATAGTAGTCTGGCTGGGCACCTATGATCTCTCAGGACTTGTAAGATATCTGTCCAGGCCCTTCTATCTTTTAAATTTTTTGAGGATAAGTCAGGTTTAATTCTGATGGGTCTGCCATTGTATGTGACTTGACCTTTTTCTCTTACAGCTTTTAATATTCTTTCTTTGTTCTGTACATTTGGTGTTTCAATTATTATGTGGCGAGAGGAGTTTCTTTTCTGATCTAATCTGTTCGGTGTTCTGTAAGCCTCTAGGATTTTTATTGGCATCTTTTTTCAGGTTTGGGAAGTTTTCTTCTATGACTTTGTTGAAGATATTTCCTGGACCATGGAGTAGGGAGTCTTCTCTTTCCTCTATGCCTATGATTCTTAATTTCCATCTTTTCATTGAGTCCTTGATTTCTTGGATGTTGTGGGTGAGAGTTTTTTTAGCCTTCTCATTTTCTTTGGATGTTGTACTGATTTCTTCCATCGAATCTTCCATGCCTGAGATCCTGTCTTCCATCTCTTGCATCTTATTTTTCATACTCACATCCGTAGTTCCTGTTCTCTTCTCTTGGTTCTCCACTTCCTCTTTTAACTCTGACTGTGTTTTCTTTATTGTTTCTATTTCTATTTTCATGTCTTGTATGGTATTGTTCGTTTTGTACATTTCCTTCTCCAGCTTGCTTGTTTTTGTCTGAAAATCTTTCATTGCTTTGTCCTTTTCCTGTTCAAGCTCTGTCACCTTGGCTTGGAGTTCTTTAATGGTGTTGTTCGTTGTTTTGGCTTGTAAAATTGTGGCTTCTTTGAATTCCTTCATAGATTTAAGTTTTTCTTGAAGGGACTCTATCACTTTCCATAATGCAGAATTGTCATCGTTTTCATGTGTTACTGTTGGTGTGAGGTCATCCGAATTGGATGAGCTAGGATAATTCTGCTTTGTTGGAGTCATATTTCCTTGATTTCTATTTTTTCTTGGACCTTGCCCATTTGGATGTGTTTAGCTGTCTGTTCTTGTCATTTTCTGTGCTTGGATCCACAGGGGATGCTTTTGTGAAGGAGTTGAATTGCTTGGCTATCTGTCGTTGCTTACAGGGGGATCTCAGGGTCACTATGGTTTTAATAGCCTGAAGCGCTGTGAGCTGGTGCAGCCTATTCCCAGGTAGTGAGTAATGGTTCGGGATTGTTTCACTGGTCCCAGTTCAGACTTCTCTATGTTGCACACTGAGTGATCAGCCTGTAATGGTTCTGATGGTATAGACCTGTTTGCCCAGGCACAGATTTTGTGGGCTTTATTTGTCGTCACGGAGGCTGACAGGGCCTGGCTCCATACCTAATATGTCTGTGTTTACCAGAATATAGCTATGGTCCCCTGGCTTCTGGTTTCCCACTAGGCTTCTCCGCCACAGGCCTGGCCGCTTCCCTCCCTATCTGCTCTGCTGTGGGTGGGTGGAGTTTTGGCCCCTCCCACCACCTGAGCCAGCCTCCTTCCCTAGCTGCTTTGCCGTGGGTGCGCCAGGCTTTAGCCCCACCCGCCTGCGCCCGCTTCCCACCCGGACTGCTCTGCCCGCCCGCCTCCCGCTCCGGCTCGAGCGGTTGCGGTTCACCCGCCGAGCGCCCTGTTTCTTCCTTGTTAAGACTTCGACTATTCTGCAAACTTTCCTAAGTAGTTATAAGGTCCTCCTGAGGTGTGGGAAGTCCAGTAGGCTAGTGGGCGATTGCCATGTGGCCTTTGATTCTGCCTGCTGTGTGTTGGGATTGATCTTACCAGGTGTCTCTCCAAATGGGGGTTCCCGAATCCCGTATTTAGTGGCTTCCGTTTCTGTGAGAGATGGGGGGAGAGCCTTGCCCTGGGACTTTTAACAGTCCCTTTGGAGCTGTGAGTGTTCCCAGAGGGGCCAGACCCTCCGGTTTTTGCACAGTGTCCAACAACTTTGTGTTTTCTATGGCTCTTCTCTCCCACATTCAAAATGCATCCGTGCAGTTCGCTGCCATCTTGCCCCCCCCCAAGTTAATTAATTTTTGTTTCTACACAGTTAAAAATAACCTATTGCACATAATAAAAATAAACATATTTATTAATTAAAATTAAATAAATATAAAAAGGAGACACTTTATGAATCCAGCCAAGGCAAGAAAAAAAATGTTTCTTACATGTTAAAGAATAGTAAATAGAAACCATATAACCCAATGGAAATAATATGTCAAAATTTCATTTTATATGAAATCATACAATTAAAACAGACATATCTGATAAAATATATCTTGTTATTTAGAAAATATATGCACTTTGTTTAAAACCACACAAAGATATTAAGAGAGAATCCCAGTTAGAATATAGAGTGTAAAAATACCAACCTAGAAAAAGATATTGAAGGAATAGTAATATAAAGGTAACACTTATTGCAAAAGCCTTCAATTGGGACAACAGTCTTAAATTAAAAAAACATCCAGAAATTGTCAAAGTCATAAATCTTTCTGGACTGAATTGTAGTTTTTCTGATACTTGTGTAAGTTTTATATGTGTCTGTAAAATAGACAAACATATTGTCCTTAAGTACACATAAGATATTTGTAAAAAATAAGCCATATGTTCTTTTTAGAATGGAATACTGAGCAGACATCTACTGATTCACACAACCCTGTGGTGGAGCACAACAAACAACTGTGAATGAAAGAAGCTGGAAGGGGTCCGAGGTGAGGGAGAGGGCCTGAGGTGCTGATGGGGAGGGAGGAGCCCCGAGAGTGGTCATCTATGACAATGCACTGATTAGCTGGTGCATATAAAGACTCTGGGTGTGATTAAAATTCCATTTCTTGATAAAGATGCTGCCCGTGAAAGTTCACTGAAATTGGAATTACTTCGTGTGCATTTTCCATGATTATTATTTAATAAAATGTTTACTGAAGCAACTGAATTGTGTACTTTTTGGTGGGGTGTGCATATGTGTGCATGTGAGTGTAGGCCACAGGTCTATTTGGTGTGTCTTACTCAAATGCTCTCCACCTTATTGGACCATCTACACAGGTTCTTAATTGTGTATTAATCTTTATAAATCTCTTATAATTGAATATTTCTGGATGTAATAAATTGTACCTTAAATAAGAATATCAATAAAAAACAATAGTGTATTTCTCAAGAATATGAAAGATAAGAGGTGAAATTTGGGCATAACTAAAATCGAGAATTTATAAACTACTCTTTTGTTTTTATAAACTACTTTTAACAGCTTAAAACATACCTTATAGATCTTCCCCAAAAGTGAATATAATATTTTATAGACAGATGTTATATTGGAGAGTACAAAGGATTAATGAAGCATTTTTCTCCTGTTGTTCTTGTTGACTTTTTACATTCTATAATTCTAATATGAGTAAAGTTGGTAGAAAGCAAGCAGCAGACAATTCGTTAATCTTCATGAAAACATTTAAAACTAAACCATGAAAATTTTGTGGCAGTGGTCTAAAACTTTACCCACCTGTATGTCCCTAATGAAGGTGTTTTTAAAGAGTTATCCACAAAAGTCCTTTCCATGGGTAGTGCCCTATCTCTGTTTATTTAAAGATGACAAAAAATCACAAGGAACTAAAACAAAATTAATTTCAGACAATTGTCTTTATGTGTGTTATCCTTAATAAGATTAGAGAAGAAAGAGGGAACATAGTTGGGATATTCTGATTCTTAGGGTTTCCATTTGTTGAAATTATAGATCATATCTGTGAATTTCCAAAGTTCATATTAAGAAATTCTAACTCCTAATGTAGTGATATTTGGAGGTTGAGTTTCTGAGAGATAAATAATGTTTGGGGTGGCATAGCGGAGGGATCACATGGAGGAAATAGTACCCTAACCCTGAGTGTTGCCTTCCCCTGCACAGTCCCCAGACACCAGATGGAGGTTATGTGAGTGAGCGCACCATAAGTATATTAGGTCAGGAAGGAAACCCTCATCAGAAGGAAAGCCTCTTGGAACATTGAGCCAAGACTGCCTAGGCTCTAGACAGGTGAAAATAAAATCCTGCCTAATTCTCCTGGTATAAGTAGGTTGCCATGGTAGTTCAAGCAGACAACTGATCTCATTTAGACAAATCTGAATCTTTTAAAGACTAAGAAAACAGATTTCTTCACAATCTTAGAGATTTGCCAAACTCTAATGAGTCAGCTGGACAAGTGCCAGAAATTAAATTGAACAAACACATGATATAGTCTTGAAAATACTTTTTAATAAACAGAACAATTAATCTTTAAGTACATTAGCTACAGATCAGTGATTTAAGGTGCTTTGTGTTGAATGCCACCCAATGATGACTTTGGTACACTTTCCATAAATATTGCTCATGTGCTGAAGATGCCAGCTGTAGGTTAGAGATGTAGTGGCCAGAGACAAACATATAAAGAACTTAAATCTCTGCAGTGACTAGCCATTTGAAAGGAATGGTGTGTGTGTGTGTGTGTGTGTGTGTGTGTGTGTGTGTGTATGTGTGTGCGTGCGTGCATGCGTGTGTGTGTGTGTGTGTGAGTGTGTGCGTGTGTGTGTGTGCATGTGTGTGCGTGTGTGCATGTGTGTGTGTGTGTGTGTGTGTGTGTGTACATATGAATGACTAGCCATTATAACTGTTCCAGCTATAATACGTTCCCTGCTTAGTACATGTATTTCTCACCATGATGGACTCTATTTCTCTGGAACTGTTATACAGACACTGTGTGTCTGTGTGTGTGTGTGTGTGTGTGTGTGTGTGTGTGTGTGTGTGTATTTTAAATAAGTACATGGTCTGAACCTATGGCTTATCTTTAAAATCCATTTTGACAAATTGTAAAATACCTACCTCATTGTGTATGTTTGATACATGTGTGTGCAAGTGTGCTTACAAATATGTATATAGTGTTTATTTGTGTGTATACAAGGGAGGTCAGAAGACAACTTTGAGTATTTTTCCTCGTGTGCTATCTACCTTTCTTTCTTTTTTGAAACAGGTCTTACTGACCTGCAATTCCCCAAGTGAGGCTGACTGGCATATGTGCCCCAAGAACCCTTCCATCGCTACCTTTTCATCTCTGGCATTATGAAAGCACTACTCTGCCCAACTTCTTTTTTTTTTTTTTTCTTTTGGAAAAGGGAAGGTCAATGTGATTTATTTAATGCAGAGAATGACTGATAACACAGTAATATGTATATTAGCTGTATGCCTTCCTCAAGGGAACAGTGATAATCTTTTTTAAAATTAATTTATTTTTTCAAGTTACATCTTGATCACTGCCTGATCTCCTTTCTCCCCTTTCTCCCCTTCTGGTCCCATCCTCCTTCCCTCACCCCATCTCCATCCTCTCCTTCTCCTCAGATGACGGGAGCCCCACATGTCAAACCCCTTCAGCTCATCAGTCACATGAGGGCTAAGAGCTTCCTCTTGTACTGTTATGGCAGCCCAGCCAGGGCAAGGTGTTCCACTAACAACAAATAGGGTCCATGACACATGCTGGGTGGAGCTTTTCATGGGATGGTTATGCCAAGTTCCTGTCTCTGGGTCTGTATATTGTAGGATGGTTGTCCTGTGCTATATGGCTAATATCTGCTTATAAGTGAGTACATTCTAGTTCCATCCATTTGGTTGCAAATTGCATGATTTCCTTGTCTGGACAGCTGTGTAGTATTCCATTGTGTAAATGTATCATAGTGTTTTTATTATTTATTGGTTGAAGGACATCTGGGTTGTTTCCACTTTCTGATTATTATGAACAAAGCTGCTATGAGCATAGTTGAACTGATGTCTTGTGGTTTGGTGGAGAATCTTTTGGATATATGCTCAGGAGTGATACAGCTGTGTCGTGGGGTAGAACTATTCCCAATTTTCTGAAGTATCACCAGATTGATTTCCAAAGGTTGTACAAGTTTGCATTCCCAGCAGTGGAGGAGTGTTCCCCTTTCTCCACATCCTTACCAACATGTGCTGTCACTTGAGTTTTTGATCTTATCCATTCTGATGAGTGTTAGATGGAATCCCAGAATTGTTTTGAGTCGCATTTCCCTGATGACTATGGATGTTGAGCATTTCTTCAAGTGCCTCTCTGCCATTAGGGATTCCTCTTTTGTGAATTCTTGGTTTAGCTCTGTTCTCCATTTTTTGATTTGATTATTTGGTTTGTTGGTGTTTAGTTTCTTGAATTATATATATATATAATTTGGATATTAGGCCTCTGTCAGATGTGGAGTTGGTGAAAAATATTTTCTCAATCTGTAGGCTGTTCTTTTGTTCTAATGACAGTGTCTTTTGCCTTACAGAAGTTTTTCAGTTTCATAAGGTCCCATTTATTGATTGTTGGTCTCAGAATCTGAGCTATTGGTGTTCTGTTTAAGAAGTTGTCTCCTGTGCCAATGAGTGGGAGGCTTTCCCCCACTTTCTCTTTTATTAGATTTAGTGTGTCTGGGTTTTTTTGTTTGTTTGTTTGTTTTTGTTTTGTTTTGGGCTTTTTAAGATAGGGTTTCTCTGTGTAGCCCTGGCTGTCCTGGACTCACTTTGTAGACCAGGCTGCTGTAACCGAACTTTTAAATTATTATTTAACACTTATTTATTTATTACTAAATTCACTTAATAACAAACACCAACAATTTCTTAACTATTAATCCTATAAATTCCTACAACCCCTTTAACCTATCCACTAAACCTATTGATAATTATTTTTCTAACCTTTTAGAATGATACAGTCTCTGGGGCAGGTCCTCAGTCGTCAGGAACACAGTCTTTGTTGTAGATTCTTTAACGCACGTAGCAGTCCTTTTTCTGGATCTCTCAGATGCAGGTTCATCAGGGTAAGTTGGTTATTGCAATCTCACCTTAAATAAGGCTTCATGCTTTCTTCTCTGTGGGAGACCCCAGCCGTCTGCAGGCCAACTTACTTCTTTTGAATCAGGAACTCAGCTGCTCTGCCTCAGTCCTTAAAGCCAGGCACAGTTTCCTTTAGGCCACTGTTCAGACAGATCAAACCCCTCTAGGCAAAAGCTGAGCCACAGGGTTTAGTCCTTGGCCTTTTAGTGTCTTGCTCAGGCTTTCTTTGCTCACCAGCTTCTTTCTGCTTCAGGGAAATCTGGCCATCAAATGATGGCCAGCACTTTTTTCAGCAGGACTCTTGGAGCTCTTTAGCATCAGGGGCCTCTTCCTTTTCTGGGCTCCATGCACTGTCCTTAAATAGGAGGAACTCTGTTTCAGCTTAATTTGGGCTCTGCCCACTTAGCAGCTGAAAACAATGTCAGGCCAGATACTTTGTTTTTCAATCTATTGAGTCTTTCCTGTTTTTCCTGACTTCAACCTTGTTTTTCAGTCTATTGAGTCTTTCCTGTTGTTTTTTCTGACTTCAACCTTGTTTTTCAGTCTATTAAGTCTCCTGTTTGTTTCCTGTTTTTAGTCCACATGCTGATAATGCTCTTCATGCCCCGAATTAAGAGACAGTATCAGAAACCCCTATATATTTTCTAAATCTAATTTATCTAACCCCCTACAGGCTGGCCTTGGACTCAGAGATCCGCCTGCCTCTGCCTCCTGTGTGCTGGGATTAAAGGCGTGCGCCACCATGCCCAGCTAGTGTGTTTTGTTTTATGTTGAGGTCTTTGATCCACTTGGACTTAAGTTTTGTGCAGGATGATAAATATGGGTCTATTTGCATTCTTTTACATGTTGACATCCAGTTAAAACAGCACCATTTGTTGAAGATATTTTCCTTTTTCTATTGTATGGTTTTGGCTTCTTTGTCAAAAACAAAGTGTCTGTAGGTCACTTTATTTCTGAGTCTTCAATTTGATTCCATTGATCAACTGGTCTGTTTCTATGCTAGTAACATGCAGGTTGAAATTGGGGATGGTGATACCTGCATTTTTTTGGGGGGGGGGGTACAGGATTGTTTTAGTTATTGTTTTTTCCAAATGAAAGTGAGAATTGATCTTTCAAGGTCTGTGAAAAATTATGTTGGTATTTTGATAGGAATTGCACTTAGTCTATATATTGCTTTCAGTAGGATGGTCATTTTCATTATATTGATCCTACCAATCCATAATCATGGGAGATCTTTCCATCTTCTGATATTTTCTTCAATTCCTTTCTTCAGGGACTTGCTTGGTTAGAGTTACCCAGGTATTTTATATTATTTGTGACTATTTTGAAGCATGTTTCTTCCCTAATTTCTTTTTCAGTCCATTCATCTTTGGCATAAAGAAGGGTTACTGATATTTTAATTAATTTTTTATCCAGCCACATTGCTGAAGGTGTTTATCATGTATAAAAGTTCTATGGTAGAATTTTTGGGGTCACTTGTACATACTATCATATCATCTTCAAATACGGATACTTTGACTTCTTCCTTTCCAATTTGTTTCCCCTTGATGTCCTTTTGTTGTCTTATTGCTCTAGCTAGAACTTCAAGTACTATGTTGAAGAGATATGGAGAGAGTGGGGAGCCTTTCCTTGACCCTGATTTTAGTGGATTTTCTTTAAGTTTCTCTCCATTTAATTTGGTGATGGCTACTGACTTGCTGTATATTGCCTTTATTATGTTTAGATATGGTCCTTGTATGCCTGATCTCTCCAAGACTTTTAACATGAAGGGATGTTGGATTTTGTCAAATGTTTTCAGCATCTAATGAGATGATCATGTGGTTCTTTTCTTTTAGCTTACTTGTATGTTAGATTATGTTGATGGATTTCCTATGTTGAACCATCCCTGCATTCCTGGGATGAAACTTACTTAATCACAGTGCATGATACTTTTGATGTGTTCTTGGATTCAGTTTCTCAGTATTTTATTGAGTATTTTTGCATCCATGTTCATCAGGGAAATTGGCCTGAAATTTTCTTTCTTTGTTGGGTCTTTGTGTGGTTTAGGTATCAGGGTGAGTTTTGCAGTGTTCCTTCTGTTTCTATTTTGTAGAAGAGCTTGAGGAGTACTGATACTACCTCTTCTTTGAAGGTCTGATTGAATTCTGTGCTGAAACCATCTGGCCCCAGGCTTGTTTTGGTTGGGAGAATTTAAATGAGTGCTTCTATTTCCTTAGGGAATTATAGGACTTTTAATTTGTTTATCTGATCGTGATTTAACCTTGGTACTTGGAATCTATCAAGAAAATTGTACATTTTCCTTAGGTTTTCCAATTGTGTGGAGTACAGGTTTTTGAGTTTTTTTAAGACCTAATAATTATTTGGAGTTCCTTATGTCATTAGTGTCTGTAGTCATTTCTACTTTTTCATTGCTGATTTTGTTGATTTGGATGTTTTTCTCTGTGCCTTTTAGTTAGTTTGGCCATAGGTTTGTCTATTTTGTTGATTTTTTTCAAAGAACCAGGTCTTGGTTTTGTTGAATCTTTGTATTGTTCTCTTTGCTTCTAAGTTATTGATTAAAGCCCTGAGTTTGATTATTTCCTTCCTTCTGCTCCTCTTGAGTCTGTTTCCTTCATTTTTTTCTAGAGCTTTCAGTTGTGCTGTTAAGTTGCTAATATGAGCTGTTTCCATTCTCTTTTTGAAGGCGCTTAGTGCTATGAACTTTCCTGTCAGAACTACTTTCATTGTGTTCCATAAGTTTGGGTATGTTATGTCTTTATTTTCATTGAATTTTAGGAAGTCTTTGATTTCTTTCTTTATTTATTTCCTGACTCAGTTGTCACTGAGTAGAGAATTGTTTAGTTTCCATGATGTATTGAATTTTTATTATTTCTGTTGTGGTTGAAGTCCAGCTTTAATCCATGGTGATCCAATAAGATACAAGAGGTTATTTCAATTTTCTTGTATTTGTTGAAGCTTGCTTTGTGACCAACTATTTGGTTGATTTTGGAGAAGGTTCCATGAGGTGCTGAGAAGAAGGCATATTCTTTTGTGTTTGGGTGAAATGGTCTGTAGATATCTTTTAGGTCCATTTGGTTCATGACCTCTGTTAGTTTCATTATTTCTCCACTTTGTTTCTGTCTTGACGACCAATTCATTGGTGTGAGTGGGTTGTTGAAGTTTACCACTATTAATGTTTGGAGATCAAGGTGTGGTTTAAGCTTTAATAGTGTTTCTTTCACAAATGTGGGTTTCCTTGTATTTGAGGCATAGACGTCAGGTGTCTGTCTGCACAGGTCAGGAAGATCTGGGTCTCATTGGTCTTAGTTGCTCCCTGATTTACCAGCACTTCTTTCTGGCCCTGGTGGCTTACTGCTCCAGGATTGCTCCCTGCAGCTCACCTCCAGAGGTCTCGAGATGCGTGGACTGGAGGCCAGCTCAGTGTGTTGTTCCTTACCAGTAACCCTTCTCCAGACAGTGGGTAGTGAAACTGAAAATTAATTAGTTATTGTAGTTATTAGTAAGTATAAACTGTAAGAATAGGCCGGCAGAGGAGCGGGCAGCCTGGCCCGCATGCCTTAACTGGTTGCCTGATTTATCCTGGGGAAAGAGCCCCGAGACCAAGGGTTGCCTACACCACCTGTAACCTAAACTCTGTTAATTAATATAAGTTGTTATATTAGGCCAGTAGAATTACCAGCAGCTTGGTGGGAGTTTTGCTTGGGTTTGAGGGGAGTCTGGGAATCTGGATGTCCGAAGGCCTGGGACTGCTTGGACTGATGACCTAGAAGCCGCCATAGTCTTTTCCCTAATAATTAAATACACCAAGACCTTTTAATGTTTTAACGCTTAGCCCTTAGCTGGTCAGACTCTCAATTAGCTACTCTAAGTCAACCCAGATCACCTAATCCCAAACCGCCATGTGCCTGTGATTACCTTCCAGCATTCTCAAGATGTCTGTCTCCTTCTGTGTCCTGGCAGAAAGTGAGAGAGTCTCTATGTGTGCTCAGGGTTCCTGTCTAATCTCAGGAAGTTCTGCCTTCCTATACTCCTTCTGCCCAGTTAATTGGCCATAAGCGACTTTTATTAATCAATCAAGAGAATGCTCAGAAAGTGTGGTAACCAGACCTCAGCATTGAAATCAGCCTATCAGAAGCAATGATATTAGACCTTCCACAACATCTCTCCCTTTAAGTCTAATAAAAAGGCTCCTTTTCTTAATAGCAATAAATACAACAGTAAACACAACACAGTAACAATCACAACAAACACAATAAAAACAACATAATAAAAACAATTATGAAAACTAAAAGGTGTGACATACATTCTCAATGTCCAGTCCATATGTATTTGACTAGTCAACTAGGAAATATATTCTATTACATATCTCTCTTGGTGAGTTTAAGGATCTATTCATAATTCAACTTCCATACTAACTTACATTATTAACTAAACCATCTTAACCTTAAAACATCCTTTGAATTCCTAGATGACTTAAAATTTACTGTGATGCTATAACTATGTGCTCTTTAATCATATCAGAAACCTGAGAAGGATAAATATGTCTGAATAGATAGGAAGTGCAGAGCAAGCAACTTCCAAACTATAAAATAACAGACAACTGGCTGCCTAGACAGTCCCCAGTTTCTATATCTTTGGAGCATCATATTCAGCCTTCTGGCCAAGCATATCTCACAGACTTAGTTTTGGGGCAGGAAATAAGATTTGCCCATTCTGTCTTTGTAGAATCAGGCCATCAGTTTACCTGCATTGAATCTTTGGTCCATCTTGGACTGCATATAATCTGTTGAGAGAGCAGAGCAGGGGCGTTTCTTCCCAGTAAGAATCATCTCCTGATGGAGATTTTTTGATGTTCATCGTCTCCTTCCAAATCCAATGGGAACTGTCAAGAGCTGACTGTCTCATGTCAAATAATTTTTAAAATGATCTTTGTATATTGATACAAAATTAAGATTATAATTGGCCACAATGGTATTGACCCTTGTATATGGACGTAATATTAAGATTGTATTGGGCTACATAGGCATTGATCTTTGTATATTGATACATAATTAAGAGTATATTTAACCACAATTGAATAGATCTTTGTATATTGATACAAAATTAAAGGTAATGCTTCCTAATGGTATCATACCTAGAGATACTTAAAAATAAAATGTGAAGCTCTGGCCTCTTGATAGTTAAGTAAAACAAACTCCTAGTCATGCAAACATGTCACTTTGTTAGCTACTATGACAGTCTATCACAGATATTCTCTAAACTACTCAGTAATCAAGTTGTTAAGAGAGAAGCAACATTTGCTTATCTAAATACAAGAGATGGATAGGGCATCTTCAAAAACCCCAAGAGATCTGCAGAATATGGCATTCAAAGATGTTATCTTAAATTAAGATTTTCTTTTTTTTGATATCGAGACATATCAGCTCCTGACAGCACCCCCTATTCTACTCCAAGTAGAAGATAAGCATCGAAGAATCTCCAGTGTGAGATGGTTGAATTAGTGGCAAGCCTATCTCTTAGCATGAAAAAACTCCTTGCTCCAACTGCAGACAGACTGCTGTCCAAAAAGGACAAAACTTGGTGGCAGGGAAGTCGACAGCCTGGCTCTGCCAAGACAGGGTGGGTAGGTCCTTCATAATCCCTGCTCTACAACAAATATCTGTCATAGAAACAGGACCCAAAGGCTGAAGACTGATGCAGGAATGTATGGAGAGAAAATGGGAACTGTCCAGGCAGTCACTGGTATGTCATTTCTTGGTTTTGGAGGCTGCAGGCCCTGCACTTCCTATATAAGCAAATATATTTATCCCTCTCAGGTCTCTGAGGTGGTTGAAGAATAGACAGCTAGAGTCTCATGGTTAAATTTTGAGTTGTTTAGGAATCAAGAGGGTGTTATAGATCTAAGAAGTTACTCTTAAAGTTGTGTTGCAAGTTGGTGTTAATGTTGAGTCAGATATAGACCTTTAAACTCATGGAGATGATTAGATAGTAGAATGTTAAAGTCAGGGGCCAAATATGTATGGACTGGACATTGGGAAGGTATGCTGGGCCATTTAACTCTCATAAATGTGACATATTTATATCTGTTGTTTTGTATAGTATTTACTGTTATAGGAGAAGGAACCATCTGTTGGACTGAGAGGGGAAGCTGCTGGGGGGAAGAGGTTGGAAGGGTGGGATAGGAAGGGGGAATAGGGAAGGGTTTGTGACTGAGATGTAACTTGAAGAAAAAAATAAAGTATTTTAAAATAATAATAATAATAAATATACCTTTAAATGCCAAATTCTACAGATCTCTTGAGATCTTTGAAGACCAACTATCTATGTCCATTGTGTAAGCAAATGTTGTTTGTCTCTAACAACTTAATATCTGATTAACTTAGAAAACCTCTGAGATTAACTAACTTAATTATCTTAATAAAATCACAAGTTTGAATGATTATCAACTTGCATTTCTTAATTATCCTACACAGTTTGTAATAGTTGCTGTCAAAAGGGCTAGAACTTCACATTGCAATTTTAATAATTACATAGTTATAATACCTAATCACAATATAGTCTTAATTTTGTATCAATATACAAAGATCTATAGGAGTATATTTAATAATCTATCCTTTTATCTTATCAATTCTATATTATATGGATATTTTCCCCCTCTTTTTTTCTTTTCAAGCCCTCTCCCCTATATAAGAGAGAAAGGATGATAAAGAAAAAGAAAGAAATCCCTGAGCCTAACCTCCTGCACCTTGCTTAACAAGACCATATAACAATTTGTAACCATTCCTCCTAAATGACATCTATAAGCCATCAAATAACCAAATAATCATCCACCCCCACTTTTTGGGAATGGGACGACGCTCTCTTAAAATTGCTTCCTGCTGAACTGGGATGCAGAAAACCTGTTTAGGGGCCAAATAAAATGAAAAAAAAATGGTTAATAAAATTGATAGTTACATTTGTTGTCCAGTCTCTATGTGCAATGTCCTGAGCAATTTGTAGTTCGAAGTTGGACTTTGGTAGGAAAGTTCAGGGCTTTATTGAAGTCATGTCTGGAACAGTCCTTGAGGTTGGGCCATCTCAGCAAGCTGTTTGAAATTGTTCTGGATGCAGATTTTTGAGGAAACAGCTATTGAGGCAGTCTATGAGGCTGGATCATTTGGGTTACTTGTCTTGTCTTCTTTGGACTCTGGTCCCACTGTTCTAAAAATTTATAATTTCTCATAAGTAACATACAGTTTTGCAATTACCAATGCCTTGGATGTGCAGGATGCACAAATCAATTAAGGGATATTTTCTGTTCTTTAAAAAGAAGAAAGACATTTGTAAGTCTCCATTCATGTCATAAAAAGATGGCATGTAATATCTTTCCTAGGGCAAATTGTTTTTTGGCAATAGAATAACAAATTTTATCTTTCAAAAGAAATCTTGAAAAATTGAAACTAAAATTTATCTTTAAGTGTATATGAAACATAATAATCTTAACTTTCTGTCAATATCATAACAAAACAATCTTAAATTTCTATCAATATCTATTAATATAACAAAATAATCTCAAGTTTTTAATAATAAAAGAGACAAAGAATAGAGTGAGGGAAAGAAGAAAATCCCTGAATCCAATCCTTATTTTTTCACAGCATATATCATATATCCATCCATCTTAGATGACAACGATCACAACACATATCATATATCCATTCATCCTAGACGACAACCAACAATTACAACAGATATCATATATCCATCCATCCTAGATGACAACAAACAATCACAACTCATAACATTACACACAACAAAAACTCCTGTCTTATCTCTTGGGTACCCTCTGGGAGGGTAAATATTTTTGGTACTCTTCAAAAATTGAGATATTGGCCAATTCCCGGGAAAATTAGCTATAGCTTTTGTTGTCCAGTCTCTGTAGGATTGATCATTTTTGGACTAGCACTTTTAAAAATGATTTGCATGCAAAGTTTTCAGGAAAACAGTGATTAAAGCAGTATGTTAGGCTGAATCTCCTGGCCCATTTGTCTTGTTGTTATTGTCATTCAGTCCTTGGCTCTGAAAATAAATTTTTGCTCTAACTTTGAGCAAATGAAAGCATAGAACAACTTTGTAAGTCCTTTTTAAGACATAAACTCTATCCATCCTGGATAAAAGATTGGAATATCATGAACACCATACAATTAATAAAATACTCTTACCATGTGAAGACATTCATGTCTCAGCTAATAGGAGGTTCTCCCTGGTCAGATCTAATCTTTATAAGTTTTGTTGGTAACCACATTTTTTCATTCCCTGTAGACACATAGGCATAACCACATCCCCATCTTAAAGCCATTGCAGGTTTCCACTCTAAAGTTAAAATATCCTTATAATATATTGGTTGATTTAATTCCTAAGTTTTTTTGTATAACCCAATATCTCTCAGCTGCAGTGGTACCCTTTTCACCAGCATTTAGCCAATTCAAAGTTAGCAAAGCATTGTGTAATCTATCCCTAGGATTCTTTAATTCCCCCTTTTGTTTAAAAAGCATCTCTTTTAAGGTACGATTAGCTCTTTCTACAATTGCTTGTCCTGTAGGATTGTGTGATATACCAGTAACATGCTTTATATTATAATATGCAAAGAATTGCTTCATTTTATTAGATACAAATGCAGGAGCACTATCAGTCTTATTTTGCAGGTACACTCATAAATGCCATTATTTCTAATAAATGTGTGATAACACAATCAGCTTTTTCACAGTTGACCATTGAAATCCTGAGTATGTATTAATGGTATGATGTACGTACCTTTGTTTTCCAAATTCCGCAAAATGAAACAAATCCATTTGCGAAATTTCATTTTTTTTAGTACCTCTAGGGTTACTGCCAGCAGGTAATGGAGTTTGTTTGCACAGAGAGCATGTACGACATTTTAAAATTATTTCCCTGGTTTGTTGCCAGGTAATAGACAATTTTTTCTTTAAACCTGAACTGTTAACATAATGTTTCTGATGAATGTTTGAGGCTTCCAACACATTTCCTATGAGTAATTAGTCAATCTCCTTATTTCCTTGTGCCAGTGGACCTGGCAAACCTGTGTGAGATTGAGTATGGGTTATATATAATGGGTTATTTCTACTTCTGATGACCTGTTGCAATTGTATAAATAAGGAAGTTAATTCTGCATTATCGGGAATAAATACAGCAGTTTCTATATGCAACACAACTCTTTCTGCATATAGAGAATCAGTAATTATGTTAAGAGACTCAGGAAAATATAATAACACCATAAGGATTGCATACAATTCTGCTTTTTGAACTGAGGTATATGGACTTTTGATTACCTTGCTGATTTTGTCTGTCTTATAACCTGCCCTTCTCATTTTGTTAGCATCAGTATAGACGGTTGGTGAATCAGGAATTGGTGTTCCCTTTACAATACGAGGAAGAATCCAATTGGTTCTTTTTATAAATTATATATGTTTGCCTTTTGGAAATTTGTTATTAATTTCTTCCAAATAATTACTGCAAGCTCTTTTCCAATCTTCATTGATTACCAACAATGATATAATCTCAGCATTGGTAAGAGGCACTACTATTTCAGCTGGGTCCATTCCTGATAATTGATGTAGTCTTATTCTACCTTTTACAATTAATTCAGATATATTTTGTATGTAAGTCTTTAATTTTTTACTTTGTTTATGTGGCAAGAAAATACATTCCATAATACTATCTTTCCATTGCATAATGAGTCCTGTAGCAGAATGACTTGATGGTAAAATGACCAGATTGAAAGGGTGGAGGGTGAGTCTGAGGGAAGTGGAAGATGAGAGGGAATAGGGTGCATGATGTGAAATTCACATAATAAAATTTTTTCAATGAAAAAATACAGGGAAATACAATTAAACAGGTGAAGGGATGAATAAATCTCTTAAAGAAATTAAAGAAACACATGAAAATGAAATGATATCAGAGAAGGAAATGAATAAAACTATTCAAGACCTGAACATGGAAATAGAACCAATAAAGAAAGCACAAACTGAGGCAATCCTGGAGATGGGAAACCTAGCAAAGAAAACAGGAACTACAGACATAAGTATCACCAACAGAATACAAGAAATGGAAAAGAGAATTTTAGGTGGGAAGATATAAGAAATTGATACATTGGTCAAAGAAAATGCTAAATCTAAAAAACATCTAGCACAAAACATCCAGGAACACTATGAAAAGATCAAACTTAAGAATAATAGGAATAAGAGGAGAAGACTCCCAGCTCAAATGCCCAGAAAACATCTTCAACAAAATCATAGAAGAATACTTCCTTAACTAAAAAAGAAAATACCCTCGCCACATAGTAATGAAAACACTAAGTACACAAAACAAAGAATATTAGAAGTCACCAGGGACAAGGACCAATTAACATACAAAGGCAGACCTAAGCTCATCCTGAGTGAGCTAACCCTGATTCAGAAAGATGCACATGGCATCTAGTCACTTACACTTGGATTTTAGCCATATAGTACAGGATAACTATCCTACAACCAATAAGGGGACAATTTGTCCTGGGAGTGCCGCCATGTAGGCCCTTAGTGCAAGAGGAAGCTCTTAGCCCTCTTATGACTGTTGAACTGAGAGCAGCTGATCTGTAGGGACACTCCACATTGGAGGAGTGGGATGGGTGAGAGAGGGAGGAGAGGCTGGGAGGGTGGAAGCAGGAAGGGTAGAAATAGGGTACTGTGATGGAGATGTAACTTGAAGCAATAAATAAACAAACAAAGAAATGCCCAATATATATATATATATGGAAAAAAAACTGAACTAAACTAAAAAAAAAAAAAAATTGCACCAGACTTCTCAACAGAGACTTTAAAAACCAGAAGGGCCTAGGCAAAGATCATGCAGCCTCTAAGCAATAACAAATGTCAGCTTAGAATACTATAACTGGAAAAACTTTCATTCACCATAGGTGGATAAAACAAGAAATTCTATGACAAAACCAAATTTAAACAATATCTATGCACAAATCCAGCACTACAGAAGATACTAGAAGTAAAACTTCAACCCAAAGAGGTTAATTATACCCAAGAAAACACAGGAAATAAATAACTCCTATGTAGCAAAAAGAAGAGAAGTATACAAACACACACACACACACACACACACACACACACACACACACACGCACAACCAGCACCAACATCAAAATAACAGGAGCTAACAATCATTGATTATTAATATCTCTCAACATCAATGGACTCCATTGCCCAATAAAAAGACACAGGCTAATAGAATGGATGCATAAACAAGACCCATCTTTCTGATGCATACAAGAATCACAGCTCAGCAACAAAGATAGATTTCACCCCAGAGTAAAGGGCTGGAAGAAGGTTTTCCAAGCAAACAGACCCAACAATCAAGCTGGGGTAGCCATTCTAATAAATAGACTTTCAACCTAAATTAATCAAAAGAGATAAGAAGGGCACTTTATACTCATCAAAGGAAAAGTTTCACCAAGATGACATCTCAATTTTAAGTATCTATGCCCAAAATACAAGGTTATTTACATTTGTAAAAGAAACATTACTAAAGCTTAAATCACACGTTGATACACACACATTAATAGTGGGAGACTTCAACACCCCACTATCACCAATGGAAAGGTCATTGAGACAGAAACTAAACAAAGAAATAATGAAACTAATAGAGGTTATTAATCAAATGGATCCAATAGAAATCTATAGAGCTTTTCACCCAAACCCCAAAGAATACAACTTCTCAATATTTCATGGAACTTTCTCCAAAATTGACCATATAGTCAGTCATAAAGCAAGGTTCAACTGATACGAGATAATTGAAATAACCCCTTGTATTTTATCAGATCACCATGGATTAAAGCTGGACTTCAACAACAACAGAAACAATAGAAAGCCTACATGCTCATGGAAACTGAACAACTCACTACTCCATGACCAATGGGTCAGGGAATAAATCAAAAAAGAAATCAAAGAGTTCTTGAAATTCGATGAAAATGAAGGCACAACATACCCAAACTTATGGGACACAATGAAAGTAGTGCTAAGAAGAACGTTCATAGCATTCAGTGCCTTTATAAAGAAATTGGAGAAATCTCATATTAACAACTTTACAGAGCACCTGAAAGCTCTAGAAAGAAAAGAAGCACACACATGTAAGCAGAGTAGATGGCAAGAAATAATCAAACTCAGGCGGAAGTCAATAAATAAGTTAGAAACAAAGAGAACAGTACAAAGAATCGATGAAACCAATAG
Source organism: Lophiomys imhausi (assembly GCA_907164525.1). NCBI lineage: Eukaryota > Metazoa > Chordata > Mammalia > Rodentia > Muridae > Lophiomys > Lophiomys imhausi. Next base: position 9,512,902 of record CAJQZJ010032066.1, on the reverse strand, counting down.
CTGGTTCTTTGAGAAAATCAACATGATAGATAAACCCTTAGCCAAACTAACTAAAAGGTAGAAAGACAATATCCAAATTAACAAAATCAGAAATAAAAAGGGGAAATTACATCAGACACTGAGGAAATTCAAAGAATCATTAGGTCTTACTTCAAAAGCCTGTACTTCACAAAATTGGAAAACTTAAGAGAAATGGACAATTTCCTTGATAGATTCCAAGTACGGAGGTTAAATCAAGATCAGATAAACAAATAGTCTTATAATCCCTAAGGAAATGGAAGGAGTCATTAAAATTCTCCCAACCAAAACAAGCCCAGGGGCAGATGGTTTCAGCACAGAATTCTACCAGACTTTCAGAGAACTAGCGCCAATACTCCTTAAACTATTCTACAAAACAGAAACAAGAGGAATATTGCCAAACTCATTCTATGAGGCCACAGTCATACTCATACCTAAACCACACAAAGACACAACAACAAAAGAGACTTTCAGGCCAAATTTCCTTATCAACAATGATGCAAAAAATTCAATAAAGTACTCGCAAATCAAATCCAAGAACACATTAAAAACATGATCCGAAGAGATCTATAGAATGTGGCATTCAAAGATGTTCTCTTAACTCAAGATTTTTTTTGATATCAAGACATGTCAGCTCCTGACAGCACCCCCATTCTACTCCAAGTAGAAGATGAGCATCGAAGAATCTTCAATTGGAGATGGTTGAATTAGTGGCAACCCTATCACTTGGCAAGAAAAACCCCTTGCTTCAACTGTAGACAGAATGCTGTCCAAAAAGGACAAAACTTGGAAGTAGGGAAGTCGACAGCCTGGCTCTGCCAAGACAGGGTAGGCAAGTCCTTCATAATTCCTGCTTTACAATTAATGTCTGTCAGAGAAATGGGGCCAAACGACTGAAGATTGATGCTGTAATGTATGGAGACAAAATGGGAACTGTTCAGGCAGCCAGTTGTCTGTCATTTCTTAGTTTTGGAAGCTGCTGGCCCTGCACTTCCTGTATAATCAGATATATTTATCCCTCTCAGGTCTCTGATGTGGTTGAAGACTAGATAGCTAGAGTCTCATAGTTAAATTTTGAGTTGTATAGGAATTAAGAGGATGTTTTGGATCTAAGAAGATGTTTTTAAAATTGTGATGCAAGTTAGGATGGAAGCTGATTTGGATATAGAACTTTAAACTCATGGAGACGGATGAATTGTAGAATGTTAAAGTCAGTTGTCAAATACATATGGACTGGACATTGGGAATGTATGCTAAGCCTTATAATTTTTATGATTGTGGCCTAATTATTTTTGTTGTTTTGTATTATATTTGTTGTTATAAGAGGAAAAGACATTTGTTGGACTGAAAGGGGGAGCTCTTGTGGAGGGAAGATATACCTTAAACCTAAAAAAAAGGAAGTGGGTGGGGGGGGTTGAGGGGGAAGAGGGTGGGAGGGTGGGACCAGAGGGGGGCATAGGGAGGGGATTGTGATTGAGATGTAACTTGAAGAAATAAAAAAAAACATGGATGGGGGACATTTTAGAAGCCCCCAGACCTAATTGAAGAGCAACAGGTAATGATTGTTGAAAGAGGGAGAGACAGTCTCCCCCAGGGATAACTGAAGAACAAGAGGGTATAAATTTGAGAGGGAGGGAGGGGATCACAGGAAGAGCTAGATGGGGGATAATTGGGGTAAAAATGATGGAAATACAGTACTCATGTATGAAATTCTGAACACAAAAGAAAATTACAATGAAAAAGCAATCACTTTATCTCAGATAACTTTGGTGATGATAAAATGAGATAATACAAGTACAATATTTACCGCAGAATCTTAAATGTTTGATAAATGTTGGTAATATTGTCCTTACTGTTAGTGTACTACCAAGGATCCCATCATGTAGAAAGAGTTCAATATTGTCAGCAGCTGTTATTCATTCAATAAAAATCTGATGACTCACTTAAAAAATAAAAGCATGATCAACCATAATCAAGAAGGCTTCAGGGATGCAGGCGTGGTTCAATATATGAAAATCCATTAATGTAATCCACCACTATAAACAAACTGAAAGAAAAAAAATCACATGGTTATCTCATTAGATGCTGAAAAAAAATCTTTGACAAAAATCCAACACCTCTTCAAGATAAAAGTCTTGGAGAGATTAGGGATACAAAGCCCATACCTAAACATAAGAAAGGCAATATACAGAAAGCTGATAGCCAACATCAAATTAAATGGAGAGACACTCAAAGCAAATTTACTAAAATCAGGGACAAGGCAAGGCTTTCCACTGTCTCCATATCTATTTAATAAAGTACTTGAAGTTCTAGCTAGAACAGTGAGACAACTAATAAATGGGACCTCATGAAACTGATAAGCTTTTGTAAGACAAAGGACACCGTCAATAGAATAAAATGACAACCCACAGATTTGGAAATGACCTTCACTAATCACACATCCAACCCTCTGTTGGATGTGTGATTAGTGAAGGTCATTTCCAAATATATAAAGAACCAACCCTCTGTTGGATGTGTGATTAGTGAAGGTCATATCCAAAATATATAAAGAACTCAAGAAATTAAACACCAACAGAAATAATCCAACCAATAATGGGGTACATAGCTAAATTGAGAATTCACAACAGAGAAATCTCTAATAGCTGAGAAGCACTTAAAGAAAAATTCATCATCTTTAGTCATCAGGGAAATGCTACTCAGGACGACTCTGAGATTCAATCTTACAACCTTCAAAAGGGCTAAGATCAAAAAGCCAAGTGACAGCACATGCTGGCCAGGTACAGAGAAAGAGAAACCCTCCTCCATTGTTGGTGAGAGTGCAAACTTGTACGACCACTTTGGAAATAAATCTGGCAGTGTCTTAGAAAATTGGGAATAGTTCTACCTCAAGACTCAGCTATATCACTCCTGGGGATATACCCAAAAGATGCTCCACCATATCACAAGAACATTGACTCAACTATGTTCATAGAAGTTTTATTCATAATAGCTAGAAACTTGAACAAGCCCAGATGTCTCTCAACCACAGAAATAGATAAAGAAACTGTGGTACATTTGTCCAATTGAATATTACTCAGCTATTACAAACAAGAAAATCATGTAATTTGCAGCAAATGGATGGAACTAGAAAAGATTCTAAGTGAGGTAACTCAGACCCAGAAAGATATATGGGTATGTACTCACTTAAAGTGGATATTAGCCATACAGTACAGGATAACCATCCTATAATTCACAGACCCAAAGAAACTAAGTAGCAAGGAGGGCCCAAGGGAGGGTGCTTAAATCTCAGAAGAGACTAGACATCAGAAGTGGATAAAGAAAGGGAACTGAGCAGGAAATGGTGTAGGGAGGGGAATGAGGGTGGAGATCAGGTGTGGTGAGAGTGGAATTGAGAGGAGAGAGGGTTGGGAGAGAGAAGGGAAACCAATGGGTGGCATCCCTGAAACAACCAGGAAATCTACAAAAGGGTATGCTCCTGGGAGGATAAGGGAATGATCCTATCTGAGACTCCCAGCAGCAGAGTACACAGAGGTGGTAGTGGCCACATCCTGGCCTGGCAGGACTTCCAGTGGAGGGAGGCAGACAGCAACCCACCCACAAAACCTTCGACCCATAATTTTCCCTGGCTACAAGATGTACAGGAATAAAGATCTAGCAGTGATTAAGGGAATGGATAACCAATGACTAACAGAACTTGGGACCCACCCCATGGGAGAGAGCCAACTCCTGACACTATTAATAATACTCTGATAGGCTTACAGACAGGAACTTAGCATAACTATCCTCTGAGAGGCCTCACTCAGCAACAGATTAAAACAGATGCTAAGACACATAGTCAAACATTAGGTGGAAGTCAAGGAGTCTTGTAGAAGAGTGGGAGGAAGAATATAGGGATCCAGAGGGGACAAGAACTGCACAAGAAGATCAACACAGTCAACTAACTTAGGCCCCTGGGAGCTTACAGAGACTGAGACATCAACCAAAAAGAATGTATGGACTGGACCTAGGGCCCCTGGACATATGTAGCTAATTGGCAGCTTGGTCTTCATGCAGAACCACTAACAAGTACAGCAGGGACTGTCTCTGACATGGACTCTGTTGCCTCTCTGTGGATCACATCACTGTGTGTGTGTGTGTGTGTGTGTGTGTGTGTGTGTGTGTGTGTGTGTGTGTGTGTGTGAAGGTAAAATGTGGGTACCATGTTTCTTCCTTCATAGTCTCTACCTTATTCTTTGATGCAGGGTTTCTCACTGGAATTTACCAATTTGGCTAGACTGGCTATCCAGGGACCCCTGGAGATCACTTAACCTCTATCTCCCCAGGAGTGCTGGGATTAAAGCCATGCCCAGCTTTTCCGATGGATTCTTGGGAACATGAGAGCCTAACTCAGATCTTCATTCTTAGGCAGAAAGCACTGTAGCCACTGAACAATCATCCCAGCCACCTAAATCTTTTTCTGTTTATAGAGAGATGTGTGTATTCTAAAGTTAAGAAGAGTATTTATCCTGGATACTAGGTTATTTTTAATGGCTTGATTGGGGGATAAGAACATTACTGTATAGGTACCTAAACAAAAGTGGACTCTTCCTCTATATGATGACCTTCCTATGGCCAGCTAATTCTAAGCTCACTGGAAGAGACCAGAAGTAGATTTTCCAAGATGTCTTATCTGTGTGATATAGCGCTCTCCAACAAGAAACCCTAAGATAAGCATTTGAATGTAGAAGAAGAAAGAGGAGACTGGAACACTATACTCTAAATATAGCTTCCACTTATGTGAGATTCACAATAGTCTCTTTTTTTTTTCTCTTCTGATAAGACTTTTATTTTTAAAATAAATTTATTTATTTATTGCTTCAGGTTACATCTCAATCATATTGTCCTCTTTCCCCCCTTCCCAGCCCTGCCCTCCTACCCTCTACCCCCATCCCTTCCATCCCACTCCTCTGGAGTGGAGTGTCCTTACATATCAGTCCCCCGCCCCAGTTCATAAGTCATATGAGGGCCAAGAGCCTCCTCATACACTGGGGGCCTACAAGGCAGTACCACCAGGGAAAAGTGTCTCATTTCTAGGGAGAGAAAACCAAACAAACAAACAAACAAAAAAAGTCTATGTCCATGTTCCCTTTGGTGCGTTGGTTGTAGTATAGTTATCCTGTACTATATAGCTAAAATCTGACTATAAGTGAATAGATGTCATTTGCATCCTTCTGAGTCTGGATTAGCTCACTCAGGATGAGCTTTTCTAGTTCCATCCATTTGGCTGCAAATTGCATGATTTTGTTGTTTCTGATTGCTGAGTAGTATTCCATTGTGTAGATGTACCACAGTTTTTAAATCCATTCTTCAGTTGAGGGACATCTGGGTTGCTATGAACATAGATGAGGAAACTTCCTTGTGATTCAATGAGGAATCATTTGGATGACAATAATCTCTTTCTGAGCTGAATGGAAGTGACTTAGTTGTACTTATTTCTCATGTTTCCTTAAAAACAGGCTTAAAAAAAAAAAAAGTCAGGTTGAACTCTCACATGATTACCTGACCTATAAACTGAAATTTTCTGCCACGAAATTAAAATATGTCATTTATAAGTCAGTATATCAAAATTAATGTGAAAATTGTGATCCACAAATATGTGTCATATATTTTTACATATAGCTCACAAAAATGAAACAAAATACCAAATAAGAAGGAAATCATATTCAAAAAAATAAACAGTAAAAATCTGGTGTGTTGAGCTTCCTGGATTTCTGTAGCAGTGTGCAATTCCTTATTTATTATTTACTTATGTATTTATTTATGTATTTATTTATGTATTTATGTATTTATGTATGTATGTATGTATCTATCTATCTATCTATCTATCTATCTATCTATCTATCTATCTATCTATTTATTTATTTATTTATTTATTTATTTCACATTCCTATCAAAGCCCCACCACCACCTGGTCCCACCCTGCCACCCTCCTCCTCCTTTCCTCCCTCCCCTTCTCCTCAGAAAAGGGGAACTCCTTCAACCCACCTTCAAGTCACATCAGGACTAAGAGCATCCTCTTCCACTGAGGCTAGGCAAGGCAGCCCAGCTAACCCTAACCTATTTCTCTTTATTTATTCAGGAAAGACAGTAGCATCTGTAGCTTCAAGAAATCTTGGTTTGGCAAATACTTTTTATACAGACTTAACATACAAAAAATTTTAATAATTATCCAATTGTTATTCTATTTTTGAATAAGTAACTCAATAAGCTTTGCAGAGACTTAGAGCTGGTGAGTTTGCAGGATCTTGATAAACAATACCTTTTATTTGATTATTTCTCTAGCTTTTGCCCAATAGCACTTTATGGGATATTCTGGAACCCACTGGAAGACACTAAAGAATATTACAGAAACAACTTAAAATATCTGTCTCTGATTCATTTAAAACTTAATCTAATTGTTTAGTATTCATTGTCTCATTCTTCCTCCCTCAAAAAATAATTCCATTCTTCACTTTTTTCCCAGTTTTCTTCACAGTAAGTTATTTGGCAGCAGATGAATGTGTTCCCTCTTTCTCGGTCTCCCAAACATTTTTAGACTATGTTTAATCTTAGCATCTGATTTAAACTGTATAACACTATTATTTTGACACATAAAAGCATTAACATTTGGCCATGTACTTTCATTTTTTTATTAATTTGTTTATTTTACATTCCCATTGCCATCCTCCTCCCTCCTCCCAGAGCCATCCTCCCACCCATTTCCTCCATACTCCTCCCCACCCACTACCAGCCCACTCTGCCACATCAAATTGCATCAGGACTAAGTGCCTCCTCTTCCACTGAGGCAAGACAAGGCAGCTCTGCTAGAAAAATTGGATCAAGAGGGAGGCAACCACATCCAAGCCAGAGATAGTCCCTACTCCAATTGTTAGGTGATCCACTTGAGGACCTAGCAGCCCATCAGCTTCATATTTGTTTTGGGGCCAAGACCAGTCTGTGCATGTTCTTTGGTTGGTGGATCAGTCTCTATGAGCCCCCTTGTATCTCAGTTAATTGGCTTATGTGGGTATTCTTGTGGTGTCCTTGATCTCTACAGCTCCTGCAAACCTTCCTCTAACTCTTCCTCAAGACTCCCTGATTTTTGCCTAATGTTTGGCTGTGAGTCTCTGCATCTGTTTCCATTATCTGTTGGATAGAGCTTCTCTGACAGCAGTAATGTTAGGTTCCTGTTCAGATACCCCTCTCTCTCTCCACTTCTGATGTCTATTTTATTTCCCCTACATAGAGGGATTTTACCATCATTCCTTGTGCCCTCCCTTTACTTAGCTTCTTTGAGTCTGTGGATTGTAGCCTGGTTATCTTGTGCATATGGGCTAATATTCACTTATGAGTGAGTAAATACCATAGATGTCTTTTGGGGTCTGTATTAACTCACTCAGGTTGATCTTTTCTGGTTTCTCCCATCTGCCTGCAAATTTCATGATATCCTTGTTTCTGACAGTAAAATAGTACTCACCGTGCAAATGTACCACAATTTCTTTATCCATTCCTTGAATGAAGGACATCTGAGTTGTTTCCAGTTTCTTTAAGTGAGCATTTCTCTAAGTGTTTCTCAACCATTAGAGATTCTTCTGTGGTGAATTCTCAGATTATCTCTGTACTACATTTTTTAGTTGGATTTTTTCTTTTGGTTGGTTGGTATTTAATTTCTTGAATTCTTTATATACTTTGGATGTTAGCCCTCTATCAGATGTGGGGTTAGTGAAGATCCTTTCCCAGTTTGTGGGTTACTGTTTTGTTCTATTGACAGTGTCTTTGGCCTTACAAAAGCTTTTCAACTTCATAAGGTCCCATTTATTAATTGTTGATCTTAGTGCCTGAGCTATTGATGTTCTGTTCAGGAAATTTTCTCCTGTGCCAATGAGTTCGAGGCTTTTCCCCACCTTCTCTTCTATTAGATTTAGAGTGTTTGGTTTTATGTTGAGATCTTTGATCCATTTGGACTGGATTTTTGTGCAGAGTGATAAGTATGGGTCTATTTGCATTCTTCTACATGTAGACATCCAGTTAGACCAGCACCATTTGTTGAATATGCTGTCTTTTTTCCATTGAATGGCTTTAGTATCTTTGTCAAAAATCAAGTGTCCATAGATGTTTAAGTTTATTTCTGAGTTTTCAATTCCATTCTATTGGTCAATGTGTGTTTTTATGCCAATGCTATGTGGTTTTAACTCCTATTGCTCTATAGTACAGTTTGAAGTCAGGGCTGGTGATACCTCCAGAGATTCTTTTATTGTGCAGGACTTGTTTTCATTATCATGTATTTTTAATTTTTTTCCATATAAAGTTGAGAATTGTTCTTTCAAGGTCTTTAAATAACTGTGTCTGATTTTGATGAGAATTGCTTTGAATCTGTAGATTGCTTTTGGTAAGAGGGCTATTTTTACTAGGTTAATCCTACCAACCCATGAGCATGGGAGATCTTTCTATGTTCTGATATCTTCTTCAATTTCTTTCTTCAGGGACTTGAAGTTCTTGTCAATCAGGTCATTCACATGCGTGGTTAGTGTTACCCCCAGGTATTTTATGTTGTTTGTGGCTATTGTGAAGTGTGTTGTTTCCCTAATTTCTTTCTCAACCCATTTATCTTTTGTAAAAAGGAAGGGTACTTGGTTTTTGTTTTTAAGTTAATTTTGCACCCCCCCCACACTTTGCTGAAGGTGTTTCTGAACTGTAGGAGTTCTCTAGTAGAGTTTTGGGAGTCACTTATGTATTCTATCACATCATCTGCAAATAGGGATAATTTGACTTCTTCTATTCCAATTTGTATCCCCTTGATCGCCTTTAGTTGTCTTATTGCTCTAGTTAGAACTTCCAGTATTATGTGGAAGAGATATGGAGAGAGTGGGCAGCCTTGCCTTGTCCCTGATTTGAGTGGAATTGTCTTCTGTTTCTCTCCATTTAATTTGATGTTGAGTATCAGCTTGTTGTATAATATGCTTATTAGGGTTAGGTATGGCCTTGTATACCCGATCTCTCCAAGATTTTTAATATGAAAGGGTGTTGGATTTTGTCCAATGTTTTTTTTCAGCATCCAATGAGATGATCATGTGTTTTTTTTTTCTTTCAGTTTGTTTATATGGTGGATTACATTGATGGATTTTCATATGTTGAACCATCTCTGCATCTCTGGGGTGAAGCCTACTTGATCATGATGGATGATGTATTTTTGATGTGTTCTTGGATTTAGTTTGCCAGTATTTATTGAGTATTTTTGTATCAATATTTACGAGGGAGATTGGTCTGAAATTCTCTTTCTTAGTTGAGTCTTTGTGTGGTTTAGGTATCAAGGTGATTGTGGCCTCATAGAATGAGCTTGTCAAAGTTCCTTCTCTTTCTAGTTTGTGGAATAGGTGAGGAGTATTGGTATTAGCTCTTCGCTGAATATATGGAAGATTTCGACCCTAACCCCATCCGGCTCAGGCTTTTTTTGTGTTGGGAGACTTTTAATGAGTGTTTCTATTTCCTTAGGGGTTATGGAACTGTTTAATTCATTTATCTAATTCCATTTAACTTTGGTAAGTGAAATCTATCAAGAGAATTGTCCATTTCATTTAGATTTTCCAATTTTGTGGAGTACAGGCTTTTGAAGTAAGACCTTATGATTGTTTGGCTTTCCTCGGTGTCTGTTGTAATGTTCCCATTTTCATTTCTGATTTTGTTAATTTGGATACTGTCTCTCTGCCTTTTAGTTAGTTTGGCTAAGGGTTTATCTATTTTGTTGATTTTCTAAAAGAACCAGCTCTTGATTTCATTGGTTCTGTCTATTGTTCTCTTTGCTTCTAATATATTGATTTCAGCCCTGAGTTTGATTATTTCCTGCCATCTATTTCTCTTGGGCGTGTTTGCTTCCTTTTGTTGTAGGGCATTCAGATGTGTTTTTAAATAGCTAGTATGAAATCTCTCCAGTTTCTTTATAAAGGCGCTTAGTGGTATAAACTTTCATCTTAGCACTGTTTTCATTATGTCCCATAAGTTTGGGTATGTTGTACCTTCATTTTCATTGAATTCTAGAAAGTGTTTGGTTTCCTTCTTTATTTGTTTCCTGACCCAGTGGTCATGGAGTAGAGAGATATTCAGTTTCCATGAGTTTGGGGGCTTTCTGTTGTTTCTGTTGTTGTTGAAGTCCAACTTTAATCCATGGTGATCTAATAAGATACAAGGGGTTATTTCAGCTTTCTTGTATCAGTTGAGACTTGATTTATGACCAAGTATATCATCAATTTTGGAGAAGGTTCCATCAGGTGCTGAGAAGAAGGTATATTCTTTTGTATTTGGATGAAATATTTTGTAGATATCTGTTAGGTCCATTTGATTCATGTCTGTTAGTTCCATTATTTCCTTGTTTAGTTTCTATCTCAGAGTTAGGGTTAAAAGAGATGGTGCCTGGAAGATGGCAAGCTGGTGATCCCAGATGGCTACCTGGGCCAGGTGTTTTCTGAAGGCTGCTTGGGTCTGATGGTCCCAGATGGTCACCTGGGTTTGGGGTTGCAGGTGGAGATGGGGCATGGAGGGGAAGGGACAGACTATACTGCTCTAGGATTTGCCTATTCAGTCAGGCCAGCAAGGGGTTGAGGGAGGACCTTCACCTAGTGGTCCCAGAAAACCACCTTGGTCTGGGGTTATAGGCAGAGGTGGTGCCAGGAGGGTGGAGGTGGAGGGGAAGGGGCAGTCTGTACTATTGTGGGGATTGCCTGCATAATCTGGCAGACAAGCCCCCCGTAATTTCTTATGTTTAATAGCATTTACTCATCTTAAATTCTTCTTCTATACTAGTGTAAAATTTATTAGTGTTTCCCAAAAGAATATTTTTTAACATTTAGAAATACTTCTAAACTGTTAGAACACTCAAGAGTATGGAAGATGTTTATTAATTTTTTTCTGGGCTATGTTAATAAAGATATTTATTTTATAAGCCAGACTCTTCAATTGACTCCCAATTCCATAAAGATTTATCTATTACATACCTACTACTTAAAAGATAGTTTGATGGTAAAGGCAGTATTTTTAATTTTTTTTTCAATCAAATAACTTGGAATTTCTGAACAAACAGCTAAATATTAGGATAAACTTTCTAATGTTAATTTTCCTGTTGAAGCAGAATAAAACTGATAAAACTTTAACAAAACACCTAAGGAGTGTGAGAGTGGTCAGTTTCTCTGCTCTAAATCCTCAGCTCAAATAGGACTTTTATGATTTTTGAGTAGTAGGAACACTGTAGTTTGTTACATTGCTCTTTGTATCAGTCTGTACTTCTTTGTACATTATACTGCCCCCCCCATTCCAAATCAAGTTCTGTCCCAAAATCCTGAGATTTTCTGTGTAACTAGAACACTAGATGAGATTGTGCCACTTTGTGACAGGCAGAGAGAACCGAAAGGGGTGAATTTAATGCTGGTTTGATTAGCAGGCAGAAATAAGCCACTGGTTAGATGATGAGCTGATTAGGATACTTTCTGTCCAGAAAAGCATTCCAAAGGAATGGATTCTCTGCCTAGAAAAGTCATAAATATTGTCCTGTGACCCTCCCCACAAAAGTAAGCTTTTTCATCTACATTTTGGCATTTGTCCTTTTAATAGGCTGTTTCTAGAAATGTAAGTTTGCCATCCACCTGGTTTATATTTCTGCATGAGCATGGTAAGTGGGAGTCACATCCCAAGAAAGAGAGGGACATGAGTTTTCCTTATTATCTAAGGAGAATTAGAAGATGGAGAGTGGAGTTGGTTTTGACTGGGTGCAATGGTATTGAACTCCTCCCCCATGTATTTTCTAAGGTTTACTCATTATAGTTGTTAATTGTACTTTTAAAATGCACTTTTAACAGAAGGATATGAGCTGGCTGTAAAAGCCAACAGCAGGCCTATGATCTGGGCAAGGAGAGGAGGGTCTTTGGGGTTGGGCTGGAGCAGGGCTGGGGTTGGTGGAGGGGGAGCGCTTCGTAGGGGTGGCACACACTGCAGCGACAGTCCCTCCCAGGGCTGGTGGAGGCACCTCACTGGTGACGGGTCTGAAAGCACGTGGCTACGTCATGAAAGCCAGTCTTTTCAATGCAAACTTCAACTCCTCCTCCTCCCTCTAATGCCTGTAACTCACAGTCGAGGCTGGGCAAGGAATCCGGAGGGGAGATTTTCCTCATGCTCACGGTGGCTGGAGACTGGAAGAAAGAGTGTGAGGAAGGAGGAAGATTTGTAGCGCTTTCTACTACGAGACTGAAAAGGGGAGGGGGCACTTACATTACATCTTCTCTTCGTGACTGAGAACTGCAGGTTCAGTCTGATCCTACGGAGCACTGGTGATTGCTTATTTAAAAAAGAAAGAAAACAATTGACCGCGGGAGAAGGAAGGCTCAGTCTTTGGCAGCCAGACCCATCCCGGAGGTGGTATTGGTGTGTGAGTGTGTGTGGTGGTGTTTTGTTTTTTGGTTTTTGGGTTTTTTTTTTTTTTGCTTTTTCTTTCTTTCCTTTTCTTTCTCTTTCTTTCGTTCTTCCTTTTTTCTTTCTTCGTTCTTTTTTTTTCTTTCTTCTCTCCTAGGGGCTACACAATGGCAGTCTTCTCTCGCTAAGATGAATCCGGCTTGCCTTCTGCAGATCCGCCCATCCTCAGTTCCATTGAGTAAAAGGCTATGATTTTCTCTTTGGGGATCTTTTGTGCATTACTGTTCTCTCTGGTTAGTTCTGGATTTGGTTGGGAATTTTTTGCTTTTTTTTGGTTTGGCTTCATGTGGAAACGGATTTTTTTTTAAATCTCCAACCCTTTGGTCATGATCCAGTGGTGATCAAGAGGGGATAAATCATTCATCCTGGCCGAGAAAAAACAATCGCTGAGAAGTCTCAAAGAAAAATACCACGTGAGGGGAAAAAACTGGGAGAAGATACGGAATATTAACGTTTTTCCTATGGTAAAACCGGTGCCCCTCTTCAGGAGAACTGATTTCAAGTTATTATTATGCAACCACAAGGGCCTCTTCTTTCTCAGGGTGTCTAAGCTGCTGGGTTGCTTTTCGCCCAAATCAATGTGGTTTCTTTGGAACATTTTCAGCAAAGGAACGCATATGCTGCAGTGTCTTTGTGGCAAGAGTCTTAAGAAAAACAAGAACCCAACTGGTAAGCAAAGCATGCATCATATTCTGTTTTTTCCTGGTAATAAATACCCTGTCTGTTGCTCACGGAGCTAGGTCTGCAGTTTTGCTATGAAGGAGGCCGGGGAACATGCAAGGAACCCGGACAGTGTTGCAAAGAGAGGTGTTGCATGAATAAACAAGTAGCCACCACCGGATCTGTGTCCTCCCAACCCGAAAACCGTGATCAACAGCTCTTAGCTGTGACACAATTCATCGTTAGGAGGGAGGAGGAAACTTTTTAAAAAATCTCCCCCACTAATTGGATTTGGTCTCCCACGTCTGGTGGAATATTGAAGGGCTTATCGCTTATGGCTGTGCCTGGAGAAAGAGCCCAGAGATCGCCTTACTTTTGCTCCTCCAGGGACATAGCTCAGACTTTCTGATTAGCTTGCACAATATTCGCCACCCCATCACCTTTAGCAAAGTAAAAGCGCCCCCTCCCTCACAGCCTGGCTCCTCCGTCAGCCCCCGTCAGCCCCCGTCAGCCCCCGTCTCCCTCCCCCGTCTAGCTCTGGGTGCTGTTAACTCATTCCCTAGTCTGTCTCTGACACATTCAGCCTGAGAACACTGAACACTGGAGCAGGGCTTATGCCCGGGGAAAGCAGGACCCAGAGGACAAGCCCAATCCATCTAAGTCCCTTCCTTTTTAAAAAACCGGCTAGGAAACCCTGTGTGCTGGTCCCACACTATCTGTGGGGTATGAACGGAGGGTCCCTGCCTTCCGCCTCCTGGCGATCATGCGCCCCAATGCAAAGGACTACAACTAGGGAAACTTGCAGTGTGTTACATAAGAAATGCAAATGCAGGTGACTCGGGGAGGGGAGCGGGGTCCCAGGGGTTTACTTCCCAGTGTCTATCTAGTATGAGGCATTTGGGAACAGTCAAGTGGGAAAGCAACCCTCAGGCAGTCAGGCCGGAGGGCTGCCTGGTAGTGGCAGCTGTAGCAAATGAGGTTGGGTGCAGCCTTTCCTCAAAACATTTCCACTGTGGGCTAGGAGTGTGAAGCATCCCCTGCCTGGGAAAGGATGGGAAAGGACCTGGAGCGGTATTTGTGTTTGGAGTTGTGCTGGAGGAGTGGGGATCAGCTGTCCTGCAGTGACAGCGGCCTATGGAGGCTGCTGAAGGTAGCACTGCGGTGCACTAGATCACAGCTCTCCTGACACCTGGATCTCACAGTCCGGCGGCCACATTAGCATCCAGAACTCTGCTCTCTCCCAGCCCCTGAACCTAGCAAATGTAGCATCGCTTAGATGACACGCCTGGAGGGGGCTGTGGCTGGTGGCTGCAGGGAGAAGAGGAGCCAGCGTGGGTGGGCGGGGATGGAGGTAGTGGGTGTGGAGGTCGGGGACGCTCTGAGGCCCTGACTTCTTCTATAGCAAATGGTAAGGTGCCTGCGACCTGTTAAGAGTGTCTGTCCAAAAAAAAGGGCAAACGTTCCTGTACTCAAGCCCAATGAAATCGCACCTAGCTGGGATGCTTAGGGGATTGTGGAGGTTCTGGGAGGAGCCAGCTATTGGCTCTCAGGAGGGCTTTCTGCTGCAGCAGAGTTGTTGCTCTGTCCTACAGTGCTAGTCCCTGTGTTCTAGATCCACTCCCTGTCTTACCAGCCTCCTTCACTGCCCCCTGTCCTTTTACTCTTCTGTTCTTTAGCTACTCGGCGTTTATCGACTCTAAAATGATGTTCCCATGTTGAGATTTTCCAAGCGGACAGCAGACTGGTCACCTTACTTACCACCGCATCACTGATTCAGCCCCGGGCTCTACTCCCAGCCCTTGGCATCCAGCCTGATACTACCAATGCCTGGTTCAAATAATACCGCCGACATCTGCAGCAACGGCTTATGGTCTGGGCATGACACAGATGTCTGCAGGACTTACCAAAGTGGGACAGGTCAGGGGCTGTAGTTGCAAGAAAGGGCCTACTACTTCACACAGTAAAAATAGTGGCCTTTTGAAGCTTTCTTGTGTTCTTCCGTGAAAATATTTAGCTCTTTTCTGAGAAAGGAACTCAGTAAAAAGCCATTCTTTTTTTAGACTTGTCCATTTGTCTAGGGACCTCGAAGTTACCCTTCCATAATATTGGTGAGTGAGAAATAATTCAGCTGGTGAGAAACAGTAAGTTTGTTCTGAGGCCTTTATGCTTTTATTGTAAACAGTTTTACTGGAAATGCTGACCACTCCCTTCCCAATTCAATATCTTTTTATTAGACTTCCCCCCTTCCCACCCAGTTTCATCTGCCTCTAGAACAGTTTTCTCTTTCCAAAGTGTTTTGGAAGTTGTTAAACAAATGATTATTTATTTTAGGAGCAATTTATTTTGCAGCTTATGTGCTAATGTACTTAAGTGGTAAAGTGATGATTAAAACACAGTTTGTCCGACAACATTTCCAACTATTCTAATAGGATAGATTTGTAGATTGCCAGGTCTTTGAGTCCAAAGTGGAAGGCAGGGAATGTAGGAGATCTATGAAAATGGGAACATTGATGTGTCAAGCTGTGAAGCTCACCTTCAAAGGCTTTGGTCTTTCAAGCTGGACTCAAACCCATGCCTTCCATTTCTTCTGAATATGGTACTTGGGGAGGTCTATTCTCCTGCTATTTACATGAAGCCTATAATCATTTGCAGCATTTTAATCCCAAGATAGAAGCACAACTAAAAATTAAAATAAAACAAGACCAAAAATCCTCTTAACTGTTAAAAGCAAAAATAACAGATTGACTGCCACCTATTATGTATCTTAAATCTACAAGGAAGACAATTAACTGGTTGCAAAATAAAAAGCTTGACAGAATGCTGTCAAGCACTAGGGAATCTGGTGTAAAGCAGCTCTTACTATTTCAGGGACAAATTTTAGGTTGGTTTTTCTTCCCACTCTTTGCAATTTTTGAAATAATTTACTGATTATTTTCAGTTTTGGAAATCATCAGCAAATGTGGGAACTTGGGCTAAAGTTTCCTAAGAATTTTAGAGCAGGTTGGTGCAAAAATAAATGATAATAGAAGAATAGTTTGAAAAGTGAAATTTATTCATCAACTCAGAGGTTACCAATCAACTCCATAGTATTACTTTGTTCTGCAATTGTGTTATGTGATATTTAATGAGAAAAGAACATGCAGCATTCATTTGTACTACATATTCTTTTTATTTATTTATTTATTTTTTTATAAATACTTTATTTTTTTTTCTTCAAGTTACATCTCAGTCACAAACCCCTCCCTATCCCGCCCTTCCACCCTCTTCCCCCCAGAAGTTTCCCCTTTCAGTCCAACAGATGGTTCCTTCTCTTATAACAGTAAGTACTACAAATTCTTTAAAAAGAAATCGCAATACCTTAAAAATTTGGGGTGTAACATAAATCTGCTAATTTCATGAAAATACCTAGTATTTTACAGTACAGTGATTATCAGAGAACACATTTGGATAGATACACATGCTCAAATGTCCTACTTTCTGCTATTTTCCTAGCAGAGCAATAGCTGTGAATTTAGAAGAAATGTTACCTGCTGTAGCTTTTGCTGTAAGTATGAGTCATGCAAGGTGACTGTATTCTAGGCAAATCATTAAATAGCAATACTAAGTACAAGGTGCTTATTTTGCCTGGAGGAGGCTTGGTATCTTTTTTTGAGCCAGTATAATAGTTTAGAATGACCAATGTATGTATCAGGCTGGTTAAGAAATAAACTAGGTCATTGCTCTTCAAGCAAAGGGTGATAATGTATTAAATATGGCTAACAAGTACTATGGTTGTATCATTGCTGTCTCTTCAGACTCATAAAACAAGCAAAGGAAGTCAGGGACTCTTGCATATGCTGCACCCAATACACCACCAACAGGACCCCAAGCCTCCTTATCATGCTGAGACTTTGAAACTCAGATTTTAAGATGCATTGCAATGTGTGAGAATCTACCTGAGAGTACAGGTGTTTGTGGTGGGACTATAAGTAGAAAGCAAATCACAGACATAGTTCCAGAGTGCACTGAGAACATTTCACAGACTCACTGCCTTTTGCATTCCCTTTACTGAAGTCAGACTCATCTGCTGAGCAATTTAACCACAGAACCATCAGAAGGTGAAAGCAGCCATTAGCATTTGTTTCCTACTGGCATTGGTATCTTTAAGCCCACTTTTTTTTTTTTTTTTACTAATTGTTTTAGATGTCTCAGGCCTGGTATATCCTAGTAACTCATTTATATATACATTTTTAAAAAGCTACTTGAGTATAGGGCTGTCAAATCATTTTGAAGTGAGAAAATAGGGAAATGGGAAAGGAAAAAAATGAATAAGCACTTTTCCTTTTTCTCAGTCTGCAGTCATACCCTAGGGTTCTGTAGAGCTGGGTCAGCCACAAGTTGGCAAGACATGAACTTCTAAACAAGTGTGCTGCAAATAAAAACATCAGATTCAGATAGTGTGGCTAGAATAGGAAATAAGTGGAAGGTTCTTGTAACATCTTAAAACTGAGTTGGATTTGGATTCCATAGAGGAAGGGTTAGTGACTGAGGTAGGAAAGTAAGTTATGCAAAGCAGTGCCACTCCATGAGTCAAGGGCGGCATTTTTGGCTAGGCTTCAAAGTACTGAATTGCTAGAAGAGTGAGTGTTTTCTTTACTTTAGGTTGACATTCAAGTTAACAAGGATAAAAATCAATGCATAATAATGTAAACCCACCTTTAGCGCTGTTGTTCAAATGGTGATTTGAATGTGCTAACCCTAACAACTCTATATTGTGCTTCACATTTCCCACAGTGGACTATTCTCTTACAATGTTTGAACCCAGCCTTCCATGTCCATACATTGGACATTTGTGTTTTCATACAAATGGTAACAAGGACAACAACCACTGTTTTCACTCCTTTGTACATTTTCGCATCATGCCTCATTCACACTGACTCATAAGTTCTCTATAAATACCATGTATGTGTATCAAAATGGAAACATTTATTCCAAATAGTTTCTTATGCCTTAGGAGGAAGCAACTGGGGCACTCAAAGCCTCTGTGAAGTTTAAACTAGCAATTGCATTAACCCCAGTGTTGAAAAACAAAGAAATTTTTAAATCAAATTTAACCCTATGCTCAGGTCAATGTGGGTCAGGGACTAGATCTACTTGTTCATTCACCTGCTAGTGCTTAGCCTATACATTTTTCCTTGAGCTTTTGGTTTTTGCACTGTGCGTCAGATCATGGGCATTGGAGAGCAGGGGATTTTCTGAGGGAAATGGCCCAATTCCTCAATTTATTACCTGACATGCAATTCCAGTTTTTTTAATCTCTTTTTGGAAGGGGCACTGCACTGCATCTTGCTATTTTTCCCATGTATTTCTTTAGTTGCTACAAAATAATGCTTTTCTACTTTGGTCAAAAATTAGAGAAGTCAAAAGGAGGAACTCCTAGGACTTTGTAAACATGGAGGTCAAAAGGAAGAGCAAGGGACACATGTTTACAGAGAACCTGTTGTATAGAGATGACTGACAGTGGTGTTGGTGCTACTGCATTTCCTGTTTCCTGGCAAAGCTTCAGCTTGTGATATGAAGCACATTTGTAAAATGTTATAGTAGGATGAATAGTGTAAAGTTGATGGCTCTAAAAAACTGATCCACAGCAATGTATCACTGCCAGTGTGATAGTTGGTTAAGTTCATTCAGTGTTCATTTCTTTCCTGAATGGTGAAAACAAAACTATCCACGAAACATAAGTAGGTAAGAAAAACTGGCAGCAGTGGCAGCAGGGTCTGGCTCTTGTATACCTGGGTGAATTTACAAAAGTGCCCTAAATTTGAAAATTCTGAGACCTGCGGTCTGTTCCTCACACCTTCTCTAAAATCCCATGTCAAGAGTTCATTGCATTCTGTCAAACTTGAACTTAAAATCGCTAATGAAGGCTGAAGCCCCACTTGGTTCCCTATGTGGCAGGGCTGTCTTCATTTCATTTTCTGGTGCTTTCTTATTTCCTTTTCTGCAAACGTTGAGTGATTTGTTATTTTTTCATTCATTCATTCATTCATTCATTCATTCATTCTCTCTCTCTCTCTCTCACATCATTGTTGAGTTGGCAGCTTTCTCTAAAGAAGCCTTCCCACTCTAACATTTCGTAGTTTTGCACTTTAAAAAACAGTAATTTTTCCAACTTCTTGGAAATTTTCCATATTCTTCTAACCACCAAACTTCCTCCCCTTTTCAGGAGTCACTTTAATAGGAAGGAGGATGCTGGGGCATTGTGTCCATGGGATGGGAGGCTTGGAGTTTGTATCAGGGGCAAAAAACTTTGGCAGAAGCTATGGCTTTGAGTAGAAGCCTCTAGAGAAGTGTTAACATTATTCTGTGCAAAATTTAAAAATCTGTAGTTCTGATCTGTTCACAGCATGGAAACCCTTTGGAGATCTAGCCAACGCTGGTGACCAGAACAGACTGCGAGGGGCAGGTTTCTGCCTGGTCTGACCAGCAATCCCTCCTAGGGTTGTAGGCTTGTGGGGCAGCTACACGCATGTTCCTTCCTCGGGGGGTTCTGCTAAGCTGCGCAATGCGGCAGAAGCAGCCTGCTGGAGCAGCTATCACCGGGAAGTTTCTGTTGCCACGGAGATGACCCCTGACTCCTAGAGCATCTCTGTGGCCCCTTTATAGGTACAGCGGTTGCTATGGGAACTGCCAGCTAAGATCCTGGCGCTGGAATCACTAGGGAGCAAGGGCCAGGGAGCAGCCACTCTGCCCTCTTCCTTCTGGGGCGGGAGCATGGTTGCCCTGTGGAGTCCAGGCAGGAAACTGGTCCCAGGCCACAAGTGGCTGCTTCTACCTGCTTCTCTCCCGGACTGCTTTAAAGAGAACATGTTTCAGAAGGGAACTGGACTGCCTGCTCTTTTTGTGCAAGCCAGGAACTGGAAGCCTTTCTTGGAGCCCAATTCTGGCCTCAGTTTACCTATTCACTTCCAGGAGACTCGCATACATTTCTGAAGTTTTCTGTGCTCCAGTCTATTATGTAGTCTGAAGGATTTTAATTAAAAATTCCAACACAGCGCTATTTTGCATAGTTTTGATTTCTGAAACTCTTATATTTAGTCCACTCCCTTCACTCTTGTGCCCTTTCCTGTGTCTTTCCTGGTCTATGTTGACTGTATTTAAGTAGCGTTTTAAAATTAGTGATTATCAGATGTGAGACCACCTTAAAGTTCATGAATGGTTTTCTCCTCTTCCTAGTGTGTCAACTCGTCATTGGAAACACTAGTGACTGTTGTAAAAGCCAGTTCATAACTGTGGCCACAAACACTGCAGTCAGTCTTTCAGTCCTGGAGGAACAAACTGCAGAGAGCTGCTCGAACATTTCCTAGAACTATGCTTGCTGTTGAGATGAATGTACAGTTGACCTGTTCTGTCCCTCGATGCCTTTTCCTGGGAGGGGGGGGGTGTTAAGCAGTTTTGAAGAATGGGATAAATACACTGCTTCTATACCCCTATTCTCTTTGGGTTATTGGTAATAATCACTTTAAATAAAAAAAAGAACCCCAGTCATAATTTTTAAAAGGATATTTCTCAGGTTCACTTCCAACTGAAATTTATGAAGTCTTTCAGTACCCCAGGCTCTTTGTCAATATATATTATTCTTCCTCTCCTCTCTCTTTTGCCATGTATTCCATGCTGGCCTAAACTCAGTGTGCAGAATTCTGGCATTAGAGGCAGATGCCCACCATACCCAGCTCTTTTGGAGTTAAAAAGTCTCCTGTGCTTCAGGTGTTGCTGCAGAAGGAACTGGATGGAGAGTTCTTGCATGAGAATTTTGGAGTAGAAACAAAGAACTGGGTTGGCCCTGATGGTTCAATGCTAGCTAGGAACTGTGGGCAGAGGAGGATAATAAGCTAAGGGTCAACAAAGGACACAGAAGGCTTGCTGGAGGAAACAAAACTGAATTATGATGACTGGCCAGGCTTAGTCATTAGAGAAAGGCTCAGGGTGGATAGGTGTGGAAGTCAGCAGTATGTTTTAAACCTTGAGCATATGAGAGTTGTGCACACCAAAAACTGAGCTAAGGATAGAAATTGTCAGTAGGGAGTGGCAAGGAGTGAGTTAGAAGGTTAGGAGAACAGGTTCTGTGTCAATGTGACTCAGATCGACTGTTTAGACAATTCTTATGCCACAGTGTGGAAAACAGCTTTAAGTCAGGCAAGACTGAAGAAAGAGCATAAAGGAAGGAACTATTGCTTTAAGAGATGCTGTAGTACCAAGTAAGTCTCAGGAGAGCAATGGAGCCAGTCTGAAAGGAAAAGCAAATCTAGAAAGGAAGATGAAATAGTCTAGAACTTTCTGTCTGGAGGCTTTAAGCCTTTGGCAATTTGTCATTAGCACATTATCTTCACTTTGAAATCTGTAAAAGGGGCCCAGACTGCCTTATTGGGAATCCCAGGAACTTAATAACAAGTCAAAAACTTTAACAGGTTTCTGAGTAAAAATTCAAACATTTCTGAGAATGTTTCTGTAGGATAATGAGTTCATTTTTCTTGACTTTACTCTGAAAATCGGATGGATGAAAAAGTGCTTTCTAATGAAGACATCATGAAGTGTCCTTTATAGTTAAATGCCGTTCTTTGTCAACAGCAGGCATTTTTGCACATGCTTTGGTCAACTGAGGAACCACGTAGTGCAATTAAAAGCCAGACTTTCAGATGGCTTGTTACAGACTGACAAGAAATGAAAAGGAAACCCAAACCTCGTTGGATTTATATATGTAGTGTACTCTTGCTTCCCAGATGCAAATGAAAGTGCTTGTAATTAAAATGTCTTTCCCCTTCTGTAACATATTGTTGTCTGAGCAATTACGGTGGTTCACTGAAGTGAGCCACAGCCTTTTCTGCAAAACTGTCTCTGGATAAAGTGTAGCTAGGGAGAGTTCAGCATCTCGATTTTTCCCACTTCCTATATGCAATACAGTGTTGAACTGTTGTAGTCAAATATTACAAAATCCTCACAGTTCATAGTTTGTTTCTTTCAGTAAGTATAATTTTTTTTCCTGAAGCAAAACATAGCCCTTGACCCAAAGGAACTGAGTGATCTCTTCTTGGCCAAATACAAGTGATCAAGGCCTGAGAACAGGGATTATGGTGACTTCTTGTTCATCTATGGAAAGGACTACATTAATAGAAGAAAATCATGTTAACATATTTCCCAAATACTGGGTCAGTGGGCTTAGCGGGTTTTGGATGGTATAACATTCTTAGCTTTAGCGCTGGTTGGAGCTGAGCTGCTAAGAGCTCATTCTCAAAGGTTTTAGGTTAGATGCAAAGGCTGAAAGTAAATGGCTAACGGATGGGTTTTAAAGTAGTTAAAGACAACTTTCTCAGTTGTCACAATGACCAATGACAGTTAAGGGTTTAATTGTCCTGCAGGATCTTCAGCTAAGGTGGCTTCTTTAGAGAGCACCATGCTTTGAAGACTCACCTGTTATTGCTGCTATCCTGGTAGGTTTGATGGAGCAGCTTTGGTTTTTACTTTGTAAACTGGAACCTTCTAATTTAACGGATTGAAGTTAACATCCATAAGTTGTCAGGAACCACCAAGGGTCAAAGTGTATGGAATTTTCAAGCTTGTCACAGGTTACAGAGTTGCTAGTGAAAGACAGGAGACTCTTGGAGCACAGAAAACTTCTCAGGAAGACTGGGCTATCATCTCACTGTGTCTCACATGCTCTCCAGTTCCTTAGAGGCAATGCCCAGTGGCTCAGTAGACGGATCTGTAGAAGGTGGATCTGTAGAGCAGCTAGGATTATATATTTAGGACATCTCAGGCTTTTAAGAGGCTTCTAGCAGAAGTGTCTATCTTATGAAGGCAGTATACTTATTATCCTGGTCAGGAACCGAATATGTCCTGACATCATGGGGTAGATAATATCTCTTGTTTCCAAGTTGGTGGGCTCCTATATCCTTGAAAGGATGGTCTGGCATAGAAGCTGTTACAAGGCTTGGAGATATTGTGTGGATACCTTGTCTTTAAATCCATTTCCAGAAGGGAACTCTTCCCTGTCTATGACTTGTAGGAGAATGACTCCATGCCATTCTCCATGATTTTCAACCATGCACTGTAGCTGTATCCCACTGAAATCATGGATGATGTTCTGAACTTGTGAGGTGGACCCTGTAGCACATGGCTGCATTCATGCCCTTCACAGTCATGAAGCTGAAAGATTTGTTATGTACATGTAACATGGTTTGGGGCCATATCTCTAGGTCTGATGGCCTTCTAAATAATTAGAGAAGGATCTTACACAGTGTGGAATAAGCTAGTATGTACTAACCCCTCTGGTAGTCACCTGCTTCTTTGCAAGGTGATGTTTTCTACTGAAACATCGGCTGGGAAGAAGCAAAAATGCCAACAGGTTATTTGCACACAAAGCACCCTTTCACCAACTTGGAGCACATTGTATTAGTTACTTTTCTCATTACTGTGACCAAATATCCAAAAAGAAGTGGTTTAAGGGAGAAAAGGTCTATTATGGCTCATCATTTGAATGTCACCATAGTGGGGAGCATGAGGACATGGCTCATATTATACCCACAGCTAGGAAGCAAAGGGAGATGAGAGCTAATGCTCATTATTCTCTTATTTCTACTTAATCTGGGACACTAGCCTATGGGATGGTGCTGTGCACATTCACAATGGACCTTCCCTCTTCAGAGGAAGTTAAACCTTTCTGGAAACTCCCTTCCAGACACATTCAAAAATGTATATCTTAGGTGAATGTAAAGTCCATCAATCTAACAATATTAACCAATACAGGTATCCTTTTCTGTAGTGATTTAAGGTGGTGTTCTGGCTCCAATAGTGCTGGCTACTGTTAGTGGAGACATAAATTAAGATGCAGTTTACCATAGGCATACTTTTGGGAATGAATGTTTGTTTTGTACTGTTTCTGTTACAAATTTGCACTGTGTGTTAGGGGATCAGTATCTTTGTTTTAATATTTGACATACAAAATTTATGACATGATATTTTAGAATAATAACTTGTATTAAAGAGCAAATCATATAAGTATCTAACAAATAAGGTTTTCAATTAAAGTAATAATTTCTTTGATACAGGGCTAGAATGAGGGTTTCTAAGACTGGTATGCACACACACACACACACACACACACACACACACACACACGTCTCTCTCTCTCTCTGTGTGTGTGTTTGTGTGTGTGTGTGTGTGTGTGTGTGTGTGTGTGTGTGTGTGTGTGT
>CAJQZJ010032066.1:9453325-9488512 GCA_907164525.1 Lophiomys imhausi | reverse complement strand
GTGTGTGTGTGTGTGTGTGTGTGTGTGTGTGTGTGTGTGTGTGTGTGAATGGAAGCAGGTTCCTTTTAGATGGTGATAGTGAGAGATATAATGTGTTGGAAGCCAATACGACTTCAGTTCAAATTCTTTGTTGGGTGGGTGACTGAGTAGTGATTGAATCAATCTTTTTTTTTTTTTTTCAAAATGGGGAGAGAGGAATAGACAGCTAACTGCGTAACATCACAGGACTAGATACTGAGGCATTAAGAAAAAGGGCCTGACTGTTTTGCCTAAGTATAACTCTGAATATAAAATGTAATTTATTTTTACTCTATGCAAGTAAAGATGCCACATCAGAACCATCTGAGTAAGTCCCTGTCACCTCACCCATCCCCTCAGGTGCCCAGTGACTTGTGAGAGCCCAAGTAAAGCTGCTTCAGGTCATTCAGCTAATTCTGAGACTTTCCTCTTTTATGCTTCTTAGTCAAAGCAGACAGAGGCAGTGCCTATCTCTGTGATATCAATTTCTGTTTAAGTATACTTCTCATCACAATACTATTATTTTAATGTAAGAAAAATCTTTACACTTCTCTTATATTCTTTAACATTGCTAAATGGAATAAATGCAATTGTGTATTTTGTTATAGATGATTTTTTATAAATCTTTACTTTAGAATTATGAAAATATTATGGGAAACAATAGAAGTTGGTAATGTTAATAAATATAGTATAACAGGTGCAACTATGGAAAGGCAATTTTCAGATAACAATACAGTATGTTTACCTCTTGCTATATTACATTATGACAAAATGGCCATAATTACATAATATATAGTAACATGTTACTTTAACATAGCACCTTACAGGTTAAATTGTGTATTGGACTTTTCTAAGTTTCAGGCAAATGCTAAGTAATTAAATATACTTATGGGTATGAATGAGCAGTAGACATTTCTCTTGGACATTGGTATTCTCATCCCATCTGTTGGCCATCATTATCTTTTACCCAAAAGAGCCGCCAATGCAGGGGTCTTAGTAACAATAATTTAAAAGCAACAAGTGAAAGCTGAGGTGTAGGTTGGTATAACTTCTGATATTTTCAGTTCTTAAACTTATGATTATGAAATGCAGCATAATAGTTGTACTAGACAGTTTCGTGGCTTTCATAGCTATTCCAGAATTTTGTTCTGTTCTGTTTTGCTTTAATGACAGGGTTTACTATCTAGATCAAACTGGTATTGATCTTACAATCCTCTTGCCTCAATCTCCTGAATGCAGAAATTATAGATGTGTGTTTCCATAATTGGTAATTGTTTATCCTGTTAGGTGGTCTCCCAGCAATTTGATATAGGGTTCACTGGGCAAAATGTCCCATGCCCTCTAAACTTACTTTTGCTAAATATTTTGTTTTGAGACATCTTTCTATATAACAATGAAGATTTTTTTCTTCTTCTCTGTTCTTCCCCACTTCCCTTCTCCTTATGTGTTTAACCTTAATGTCATGAGCTCCTAGTCATTGGATTAAATTAAGAGTGGATTTGAACTAAATCAAGAGCTCATGGCTACTCATGAAATCTGAGAATAGATTTGTGTGTCAGCTTTCTGCTACTGTAACAAATAACTGATATAATCAATGACAATCGGCTTACTAAGGGAAAGAGTTTATTCAGGTTCACTGTTTTAAAGCTTTCAGACCATGGCTGGTCAGCCCCATTATGTTTAGGCCTGTGGTGCTGCATCTGTTTAGGGCAGAGAACCAGTCCAGAGCAGAGCTACTCACTCACTTCAGGGCCAGGAGATGTACAAGAAAGGAGGGAGGGGTTTCATCCTACTATCTTCTCTTTTGGCCCCACCACACAAACAGTGCCTTGTTGTACTACCTTCCCATTGTACCTCCCTGAGGACTAAGTACTCACTGCTTGACCTTTGAGAAACCCTAAGTTTCAAACTACAACAACTGAGCACATTTTTAAGGGACAATGAGGTCGGTAAATGGCTACAAAACAGGTCGTGACCAGAATCTGACTTATATTCCACAAACCAGACTGACAACATCTGTGGGGGGCTGTCATTCATTCTAATTGATGCTAAGAATGGAACCCATGGCCTCACATGATAAGCAGGGGCTTTACCACTGACATACTTCTGCATCATTTTGTTGTTGTTTAAATTTGCTTGCCTAGAACAAAGCCATCTCAGGATTCTGTTTTCTCTATGATGACATTTGTTATTGTCTTTTTGGTTCTAGTCATTATAGTGAGCATGAGTTTGTTTGTCTGTATGGTTTTTGGTTGTATTTTCCTAATTACTAGTAATACTGAGTGCCTATTCATGTTCTTATTGGCCTCGTGCATCTTCTTTGGAGAAATATCCACTTATATTCTTTGATATTTTTAATTGAGTTTTTTATTCTTTTATTTTGAATTGTAAGAGTCCATTATATATTTTAGACACAAATTTATTATAAGGCTTATGATTTATAAGTATTTTCTTCCAGTCTGCTTATTTTATTTCCATATTCTTGATGCAGTCCTTCAAAGCATTTTGATTTGGTGAGGTATAATTTATCAGTTTTTCATCATTCATATAAATGTTATTAAACATTTGCTATTTATATCTGTGAAACCATTTCCTAACTCCAGTTTGCAAAGATTTATCCCCAGTTCTGTTTTGGAGAGTTGTAGTCATTACATTTAAGTCTAGGATCTATTGTGAGTTAATTTTTGCACAATTACTGATGCTTGCCTTGGACTTGGCTCTTTAACTGGGGGAGAGGCTGAGAACTGATAATATCTGAGTATATTTCTTTTACATGTTAGCATTCATTTGTTCAAAGAACGTTTGAAAAAATTTCATAAAATTTGGAAACCTTATTCTCACTTGATAAAAAACCAAAGTAATTTTTTTATTCTAAAACCACTTTTAACTAATTTTATCAAAGAATGATCTAACAATATGTCAGTATTTCAAAGAAATAAATTATAATATGTCTAATGGACTTGCAGTAGAGATACAATTCGTATTTTTATGTGAGTGCATGTCTCCTTTTACTACAGCTTAGTCCAAAAGAGCAGTTAGTATGAATAGCTTCATGCAATGTGCAAGCATATTCAAGAAATCAAATAAACATTGCTTAAGTCCATTCAGGATCCTAAAAGAGCAAACCTTAGCCTAGGTGTTTATAAACAACAGAAATTTATTTCTCAGAGCTCTACAAGTGCAGAAATTCAAGGTTGAAATGTCAAAGGTGCAATGTCTTGTGAAGGCTTGATCTAGGATTTAGAGATGAAATCTTTTTTGCTGTATTGTCACATGATATAAGGAAAGATAAAATATCCTTCTGTTTATTTTATGAGGGCACAAATCTCTGTCCTGAAGGCACATGACCTGATCACTCCCTAAAAGTTCCACCTCTTCCTACTGCTGCCCTGAGCATCAGGGCTCTGAGACAACATAAACAACAGGACTTAACAAATGCGTGGACTACTTGTAGCAAGTAGACTGGAATAATTTTATAGCCATATCTGTGATTCAAAATTGCTCTGATTATTCTTAGTGATGTTTATTTTTAAGGCACGGAATTTCTTTAGTATACTGATAATAGGATGGCATTTAATTTGTCTAGTTTTAAAGTTTAAGCCATAAAGGTCAGGATTCAATGAGATGTAAATTGTACTTTCTGCATTTAAATTTATTCTAATTCACTTATTAATTACCTCATGCAAAACATATATATTCCTTGATATTAATGTCATCTAAGTTGTAAGAAAACCACATTTTCTATTACTATGTTTTGTGAAAAGAAAATACCGTCTGCAGTGCAGGCAGTGAAAGCCATGTACTCACTGGGAAGACTCTACTGAACGCATGTGGACAGTCTCGGGCTCCATCAGTCAATGAATGATGCAGATGCAAACTTGAATCCTGAAAGATGGAGTTAAACAAATAGAAAAATTAACTTCCTGATTTTACTGATGCTTGCCTTGGACTTGGCTCTTTAACTGGGGGAGAGGCTGAGAACTGATTATGGGGTCAATCATGACTTGAACTTTAAAGTACTCAGGCTTTTTCCAGTTATCATGTCCTTATATGACGACTTCTTTTGTATTATGTATTAAAATAATCAGTTGTCTTGACTGTGCTCTGGAGATTAAGAGAAGGGACATTTAATGTTGTTTGAACCATAGTACTTCATTCATAGCCCCAACATCAGAAATGTGAAATATCCAAATGGGGTGACTCTTGGCAGAGGCCTCACTGATTTTGCAATGAAATTTTAGAGGATCTTAGTTTGATTTTCTTAAGGAGCATGACAAATGAGCTCTCCAACATAGAGTTTCATGATGTCAACATTTCTTTTCAATTATATCACTAAAGAAGAGTGCCATGGTGTTAGATGACTTTCACTCGACTATTCTAATTTATTCATTCACTCATTTGGTCTCTGCATCTCTGCATTTTTTTTCTTTATGACAAGATCTCACTCTACAGCTTGGTGTGTCTTGGATGGCACTTGGTAAAATAGCCTCAAACTCATAATTTTCCCGTCTTAGCTTTCTGATTGATGAGACATATGCACTTCACATCACAATTTACATCTTGGACAAGTAAGGAGCATGCTTCCCAAATTTTAGAATGGGATAGATTAAATGAGTATGTTGACATGTTGTTGATATCTTTGTGTTAATATATATGTGCATTTAGCATCAAGAAACGTAGAGTGCATAATGTTGAACACTGAATTTGTGTGTTAACATTGAGTGGATTTGCTTAGTTAATAAGGTAACTTTGCTTTTCTTGAAAATAATGGTGGGATTTTTATTAATTTACATATCTTCAACAAAAACTTAGGAGAAGTGCTCAAAGTCCAAATAAATGATTTAATGATGGTTTTTGATGATGCTGACATAATACTGAAGAATAAAAATTTAGAAATCTGAAATTTGAATTTGCATTAACAGATCCTGTAGAGCAGAAAGAAGACTCAAAACTTTGTTTGTCTCAGGCTGCAGACAAGTCTTTTGGAGCAAATCCTATCTTGATGCTGTACATTCCTTTGTCTTGTACTTGCTCTAGTCCTCTTGATCTACATGGGCTATTTTTTTCAGGCCCTCTTCTTAGGTCACTAAATGTCTGTCTTAGAGAACTAAAAGTCACTAAATGACTTCTTTACACAATTATTGTTGGATGGTATGCATTTCAAAAATCAATTTTTATTCCTCTTGCTCTCATTGATAAAAACAGCCTTCGGAGTTAAGGTTTAAAATCCTATTTGTAATTTGTCTGTGCCTTGGGGTCCTTTTTGTTTATTTTGCATTTGGTAGGAGAAAGAATAAATACTACTTTACCTATTAACAGGGATCAGAAGAGAATACGTATACTTAGAATAAGTAATATATCCAACTAATATACCCCTAGCATGCAGATCTTTATTTATTAGCTCTTTCCTCCCTGTTTCCTTGTAACAGTGTAGTTTCTTTCTTGTATTGTCCGGTAAGAGTGAGGCTTATGCCAAAGTTAACATTAAATATTTTGAAGCTTTTTACCTTAGTTTATGCTACAGTAACTAAATAACAGCAGAAAATAAATTTATTGGATTATGTTTATAGGTTGGTTGCATGGTTTTTGACATACACAAAGCTTTTAATTCAACTCCCAGAATTGAAAACAAGTCATTAAAAATAAATTTATTTTAAAATAATTTTTAAAGAATAGTTTTAAGCTCACAGCAAAACTGAATACAGAGATTTTTTTTTTTCATATTCTTTGTGCCAACACACACATTGACAACCTCTGTCACAGTGATCCACTGTTACACGTGAGAAGGTGCGTTGAAGTGTTATCACACGGAGCCTAGTGCTTGCATTTAAGTTCATTCAAGGCACTGTGTGTTTTGTGAGTTTGGACAAATACATAAAATCCCCACCATTGTAATTGACGTAGAGTGTTTTTCGCTGCCTTAAAATTCTTGTGCTTATAAAAGTGTCTAAGTAAAGGTTAAAGGTTAACACATTTAAAGGCTTAAGAAAGTCCATGTTCTTTCACTGAATCTCATTTTGTACTTTTTAGGCTTACCTGGTTTTTTACTTATAAAAGCTTACTGCATAAGGAATCTAAAACATTCTGTGTTTTGCTGGTCCAAGTGGACTTGCTGCAAGCAGGCAGTTTTTTTTTTTTTTAATATTGTTCCTGACCTCTTAAAGAACATTGCCAAATACATGTGGTAAAATATTTTTACATATGCTCTTTTCACATATTTTCTGGGCATGTGTTAGTCATGCATGCATGACAAATGACAAATTTTGAGGCTTTACATAGTATCTATACACACATATCTTTCCCATATTGTTATCATCATCATCTAAAATTCCATAATAACTTTGGCCTAATAAAAAATTACCTCAGATACTTTGAGGTAAACCTCATGGATTCTTCCCTCTTTCTGAAGCCTTTTGTTCTAGTTACAAATGAATGAAGTAAATTTAAAGCAATCTTTTTTTTATCATTATTTTTGCCCTCTGAGAGATTTCCTGTTTCCTTTCTCTTTCCATCAGAAAGAATTTCATTTGTGGCTTTGAACTTTTTTATTTACCTTCATGTCTCCTGTTGCTGCCTCTCTCCTGCTATTAGGGATTTTGTTCATATCATAAGTTTTTTTTCAATTATTCATGGAATTTTTAATCCTTTGGGCTCTGTTATTTATTTCTTTTCCTGAAGCAGGCAGGGTATAAGCAATCTAGATGTGTGAAGTCAAGCTTTAATTGTCTGTTTCACAGTCTGTGTGGAACAACTCTACTCCATAAATGACCATTTCATTATAATAGGAGACAGGTTGGACTTTGTGAATTAGCTCTCATTTCCGCTTCAGAACACTGGTAATGTTTCTCACAGGTGACTTTCCTAAGCTCATGATGGGTGGTAATTCCTTAGGGATGATAATAGATTAATAATAATAATAATAATAATAACAATAATAGTAGTAGTAATAATAAAATATAACAATATGCTTCTATTTTTAGAAATATCATTGGAAGACATTCAATTATCTAACCATTGTCAGTAAATATGATTTAAAGTTATAGAGATAACTCTGTCAGTAAAGTAATGGTTTTGTGATGATGAGGACCTGAATTTCATCCTCATGGTCCACATCTAAAAAACCAGGTGTGGTGTGCATACTAATAATACCAAATTGCAGAGAAAGGGACAGGAGGATCCTGTGATTCTTTGCCAGTTAGCCTAGTCTGCTTGGCGAGCTCCAGTTCAGATGGTCTGCTTGTTTCAAATACAAGGTGAGTGATATAGGAGGAATGATTCCGGTGGTTGACCTCTGAGTGAAGAAAATATGATTTAAATGTTATATGTCAAGATAATCTGATTCAAAATGTTAGTCAGTGGATTACATGGTTGATTTAGGATCTAATCTTATAACTCGTTTTGGAGTCTATTGGTGAAATCTAGGGGTTTGGATTGGGTTCATTTTCTCTGCCGGTGAAAGAATTAAGAAACAGGAAAATCTGAAGGACAACAGGTAACAGCACAGAAATCGCAAACACTGCAGACAGAATCAGCAACGGGGTTGAGGGATTACACACATGCACAAGACCCACAGAGACCCTCTGTGAAGCAGAGGGTCAACTCAGGGAGCCAAAAAAAAAAAAAAAAAAAAAAAATCTAGCTTCTCATCCAGGACTAGAGGTTTTAAACTCTCTGAAGTGCTTTTCTGTCCTAACTTAGAATGGTCAGTTTGAAGACGTGTAAGATGATTGATTTGCCCAGAACTGCTGAGTGACAAGTCCTGATCAGGCCTCAAGAACTTGCTCAATTCCTGTATCAGTGGGGAGCAGGGAGGGGGACAGATAGTGGAAGACAAAAGCCTGGCAGGAGACTGCGGAGAAAGCCAGGTTAATTACCTACCTTATCTATTTGCCTGCCAGGGAGTCTGTCTAACTAACACCCGGTTTCTCACTATTAAGTTTAATTCTAAGGTATTTGCTACTTTCTTGACTAGCAAACTGCTTTACTTACTAGAATTCTACATTACTTTTTTTCCAGGACAGGCTATGCGGAGGAGATAAATCCAAAGAGAGCTTTGGATTAAGCAGTTGTGTGACCTACTCTTTGTGAGCAATGAAGTTCTAACACAATAGCTTCAGAATTACTAGACTTAAACACAAATTCCAGTCAAGTTTGAAGTCAGTAAGAAAATTATCTAAAAAAACCTATACATTAGTATAATCTATTATTTTGGTCTTGATTTTTGGTTTATATTTATAGTTTTTATTCTGTTGTTGATCTTTGAAAGTAAAAAGATTTATTTTAAAAAGATAAACAGAGAGAGGGGCTGGTAAGACAGATGTGTGTAGAAGTGCTTGCCATGGAGCTCTATCCCCAGGGCTCCTGCAGTGGAAAGAAAGGGTGCACTCCAGAAATTTGTTCTCTGACCTCCACAGATGTGTACCTGTGCCATCTTGTAGGAAAGAAAGCCAGGTTTCTGTGAATGGAATTTGGAAGACATAATCCCAAAACAGAAACAAGAGTTTGTACTAGGAAATGTAGCATTCCAAATAAATAGTCTTATTGCCTAAACCTCAATTATTTATTTTAAAACATAGCTTGCACACACACACACACACACACACACACACACACACACACACACAAACATTCATTCTTAGAAAGCCTTGTCTCATCTACATTATGATTATTAAGCAATTACATATTGTGTTAAACAGTTACTTCGTAGACTTTAGTGCCTCCAGCTAACACAATTTATTATTATCACACTGGACACTGGCTCTAATTTGATTACAGATGTGATTAAACATAGTGCTAGAATCAGGGGACAAAGAACACAAAAATGTAACCCTGCTTCCAGAACAGCATCTGCCCTTAGATCAATCCTGAACGTAGTAGTGGAGATTAACTAAGTCAATTATTGGATGTAGATTTCATTTAGGGGCATAGGCATGGCATCAGGGTTGCTTTTTTTTCCCATCATCAACCTTTCCCCATCACTGCATTTTTACTTCCATTTGAGTATACTCAACTGAAATGGTTGACCAGATGTGTTTCATTTAGCCAGTCTTTCTTGAACTCTGGCTCTTTTATATGGCTCTGTCTCTCTAAACTCTGTTTTATTTTTAGTAAACACACAAAAGTTTTAGTTTCTTGAAATAGAATTTAGCAAATTAATGGCTATAGATCAATATCCTATTATGTCTTAAAAACTCTCTCCCCGTCACTGAGACACTTTTCCCTGGTGGTGCTGCCTTGTAGGCCCCCAGTGTGTGAGGAGGCTCTTGGCC
The DNA here is from genome assembly GCA_907164525.1 of Lophiomys imhausi. NCBI lineage: Eukaryota > Metazoa > Chordata > Mammalia > Rodentia > Muridae > Lophiomys > Lophiomys imhausi. The sequence continues at coordinate 9,479,225 of CAJQZJ010032066.1, read as the reverse complement.
CTCATATGACTGCTGAACTGGGGCGGGGGACTGTTATGTAGGGACACTCCACTCCAGAGTAGCGGGATGGAAGGGTTAGGGGGTAGAGGGTGGGAGGGCGGGACTGGGAAGGGGGGAAAGAGGACAATATGATGGAGATGTAACCTGAAGCAATAAATAAATAAATTTAAAAAAAGAAGCCCCCCCCCCCAAAAAAAACAAACCTCTTTATCGTGTAGAATCAACATAATTCACCAATAAATTTTGGGTAAATTTATACAAGTTATTGGGAATGTAACCAAAATTGCATAAACTACCAATATAACCTGAGTCATTTTAAAACATTTCACTTTAGTCTTGGTTAAGGGATTGACTGGTTCCTATATAAGATTCCTTTATATTCCATACATTTGTATATGTATACATACATATGCCATCTTTTAGAAACTTAAAATTTCAGTCATTTATTTTTTTTAAATATGTGAGGTACATTCTTTTGCACTGAAATTAAAAAAATAATTCTGCCTTATGACTCCTTCTTTGTCAGTGGAGATAATTTCAAGCTTTAACCCTATATACCAATTATCTTGGAAGTTCCAACAAACTTTGGGGGTCTGTTTAATTCACTGGTTATCCAATGCCTATAGGAATGTAGTAGTGGATCAGTCAATAGTAGTTGAAAATGTTTGATCTTTTCTGTATATAACATGGACGTGAGGAAGAAATGCAAATCATAGTTTCATTCTCTTTGTTATTTGAAACTTCATCTAGGAAAACAATATGACTGCAATAGTTTATTCCTAAATTGTTATCCAAAGAAATTTCAGGTTTAATCCAATGCAAATTATGCGAGGGTCATGTGGGTGATTCACCTTAGACTTTCTGAGTTAGAGGCATCTGAGATCTCACCAAGTCCAGCTTTCCCTCCTATACTTCCATACCAATTTCATCTTAGCCAAATTTAAGAATGTTTTCAGAATGAAAAAGATCCCTGTGCTCAGTTTAATTCCATTTTCTAAGGTTCTGCAGGTATGGAATTCAAGAAAGTGCCAGTATTTTCAAAAGTTTTGGAGGCATTGTTCTATAACATTTCTGTAGAATGCTTCACAACTCTGATTAGAACCTTATTACCAAACTCAGTTTTATGTTTATTTCATTTATTAAAATAGTAACTTTATAAGAGTGTTTAATTATAAACTAGTTAAATGATGTAATGCAAATCAGTTCATCCATTTAAATCTTAACTGTTGATAAACAGCACTGAAGAACAACATGTAAATCTTCATTAAAGCAAAAGTTTTGAATGTCTTCCAAAAAGTTGGTCATAGTAACTGCTTCAATCATTTTCAAATTTGACTCTAGCCCTAATGAACCTAATGAAGTTATTTAGTGTGACTCAGATGAAGGTTTTTTTTATACCTTAGAAGAGCATGATCATTTCATTTTTGTGGATCTTGAGAAACAGAGCAATGAAAGATTACTTTTGTTTGTACCTGCATCTTGGCTAAGTTAATCCATAATGTTTAAAGGTTAGTTATACTGTTTTGGCAATGTGCTAGTTCCTTTGAAAAGTAATAAACTATGCAGTAGAAAATCAAATATACTGGAAGGATTTAATAAATGGTGAAGATTTAATTGATGTTTTTGTTTTTATTTTTATTTTGGATTTTATCTTATTTATTGGAAACATTCATAATTTTAAAATATGTTGCCTTACTGTACACAACTTTTGATCAGACTTATTAAAAAATCTCCCATTCATCTCACATCCACAACGATATTTGATACAGATCTGTTTGATCTTGATGTGTCATCTAATAGGATGTAAAAACAAACATTTCAGATCCTATTTTGAATCCTTACTTTGATTAACATCAATAAGAGAATCCGTTCTTGATGTTGTCCAAGAAATGTATTCATCTCCAAAGGTGGCTACTAGTACAAGGCAGCTTACTCAGGAAGGAGGAGCAAACATCACCATTGACAATTCCACCACTATCAGTTGCTATTTATCCATCACAGTTTTATGTGCAGAGCATGCATTATAAGAAATTATTTTTGGAATTGTTGTTGTTGGCATATTTCAGTTTTCCTTAGGATGAGAACTCAACTCCAGGTACTTGTGTCCAAACTTATTTTCATGACCTACAGAGCACCGCAGATGAAAATCTCAATCTGTGACCTGACTTTAGGAACCGGCAGCACTGCCTTAGTCTGTTCCAGGGACCAAGATATTGATTTCAGAGAAATTTTCTAAAGAAGGTTCCATGTGCCCACCCAAACAAATGCATTCCTACATAGAAACTTATGTATCCAGAGATGACCTGCCTACCCCCATGTCACCTCTTTTGGGCACATTTTCATTTAGTTTACTCCTTTAGTAAATTTTGACTACTAAAAGCCTATGTGTAAGAACATTTAACATGTGTGTTCTGGAGTCAGACATCTGGGTTTGAGTTTCACTTCCCTCCTTCCTCACTGTGTGACTTTGAGTAAAGTATTATTTATCTAAACTCCAGTTTCCTTTTAAATAATAGAGGTGGTGAATATTTGTGGGAATATTTAAGGACAAATGGAATAACAGATAGAAAATAATATCATAGTAACTATATAGAAGCAGTTGTATATCTACGTGTGTTTCTATATGCTATTTCATCAAGGCAATAAATTCATTAGTGGTAGGGACTCTCTATTTGTAAACAGCATTCAGTAAACTCCTTTAACATTCATTATTTGTTATTATTATTATATTTCATCACCATCACCTTTATTCCTACATGTATGTGTGTACATGCTGTGTATGTGTATGAGTGCCATGAAGTACCTGTGAAGCTCAAAGGGCAATTTTGTGAAATCAGTTCTGTCCTCCTGGCTTTTTGTGGTTCTGGGGATTGAACTCAGGCCACAATGGTTACATTGTAGTTTACTTTATCCACTGAGCTGTCTTATGGTCCTATAAATTATTAAGTTTAAACAAAAAACCACACAACATGTGTAAAAATGGTGCATGTATCTCTGTCTACACTTCATTATTATTTTGATAAATCTGTTAGGTATCATAGGAGTAATGCAGGACTGACAAATACATTTTCATCCCATTTAGTAATAACCCAGGTGTCATCTTGCATATTATCTATCTTACAATTGTTACAGTTTACTTTCAAGTATAATCATCTACTCTCTCTCTCTTTCTCTCTCTCTCTCTCTCTGTGTGTGTGTGTGTGTAGAATTGTTCTTTTCATTTTATGGTAAAAAATTCTGTGCTATATACCTGTGCTATCACAGGGAAGTCTGAGGTAGAACAGACTGTGAACTTTGAGTGCATGGTTGTACCTTTGGAGCTCAGTGCTTGAATCATAAAATGCAAGACAAAGAAATAGGAACCAGTGATTGTAAGAGAAGGAATTTTATGCTTCAAAGGGAGCATGACTTTATACAGTATAATTGATGTACTATGTATTATCATATAAATTATATTCATGTACTTTATTTTTATGTATAATCTTTTAACTTCCATAGCATTTGAAGTTTAATTAAAATGTTTGAGTATGAGCTTATTTTATAAGTGCATTAAGTCAAGCATACTAGTTGGTGCGGTCTTCTTGAGATCATGGAGCGTTAGTACTTAACCTTGAACAGGTAACCACATAGCTGCAGTGGAGGGAGAATTTGAAGTTGTGATATTCCCTTGGCTGCTTCTGGCAATAGGGTGCTATTCTTCATGACTCAGCCTCCCTCATATGTTGATTTTATACCATGGGGGTTATACGGGAGAATGGGCTTGTCTGTCAGGTGGTAACTCATTGGAAACAAATACACAGGCATCCTCTTTGGAGCCTGGCTCTTACTTCTTTTTATCTTTGGCTACAACTGGGTACACAGGATGGATCTGGGCAATTTATTTTCTCATTTGCACTGAATAAAGGGAGAGAAATAAAATGCATGCTGTTCAATTTTTGTTTATTTATTTATTTATTATTTGTTATTTTATGCCACAATAGGCATCTTGGCCATTGCTGGGAGCCCATCATTGAAAAATTTATCACAATCCACCTACCTAAGTCATACAACCTAACATCAATCTGCTGGTGTCAGTGGAGTGCAGCTTTTCAAACATATGGTGGATTGCGATAATCAGGTGTTTTTAGCCACTGTCTTTCAATGATGGGTGAGTTGTGCTTGTCTGTAAAGAACACATTATGAACCCATGAGGGAATGTTCTCAGGAGTTAAGTGAGATGACCACTCCCATATAAAGCAGCTGGATTCTTTTAATGGAAATGATTCCCACTATTGCCTTTTACTTACTCATTTATTTAGCAGACTCAGTTATATATCTGCCTTTTCAATTATTGGATTTAGAGACTACACAGCTCAATATATCTTACATGGTTTGATTGAAAAAAAAATGCAGTATTTATAGTCCTGAAACAGGAGGTAAGCTTGAATTAGGGAGATAGAGGCTTAGTGGATGAGTGTCTTGAGAGAAAGCATGAAGGACCAATGTCAAATCTCTAGCACCCGTGTGAACAATTGAGCATGGAGGCATTCTCCTGTAAGCCCAGTGCAGGAGGGCAGGCACAGTTGAAACCTCAGGGGCCTGTTGGCCATCCAGTCCAGTCTAATTGATAAACTCAGGTTCAGTGAGAGATCCTATTTCAACGAATAACATGGAGCGGTGATTGAGGGAGACATTTAATATCGAATGCTTCTGGCTTCACATATACACGCCTGGACAAGGGCACTGCAATTCACATGTGCATGTATATAACTTACACTTATAGAGACATATACCCCTCCCCTATAGATGAAGAGGTGAAGTGCACTTTATTTGTAAGCAAATAATGAAAGTAATTCTGACATGATGACATGTCATAATTGGTATGTCTTTCAAGAAAGGTAGCTTCATTACTGAGGTACAGTTGTATTTTATTATTAAGTAGAAACCATGATATTTTTATTGGAACTACCAAATAAGCCCAGTCTCTCAGTTTTCCATGGATACTGGACTTGGAGTACAGAGGTAACACAGTTCCTATGGGAGGAAAAAGACTTTCTGAATCACTTATGGGAGGAGGGAACATGAATGCTTATTAGCTCAATTACTGTGGGTGGTGAAAATTCCCATGACTTTGTCTCTTTCACCTTTGAGAGATATTTTGTGAATTAAATTTGATTCTGATTTCTTGCTAATGAGGAAATGGGTGGCATTCAGAAGATTCAGGGACCCCTAGTCACTTATTATCATCTATTATGTGTTAGGTATAGTTAGGAACTTAGCATATGTTTTCTAATTTTATTCTCAAAAGAGATATCTTCCTTTACATTTGTGAGTTAGAATATGCTAGGTTATATTGCTGTAACAATCAGATCCAAAATTGCCATGGTCTAGTAATAAGACAGTTTACTGTTGTTCATGTTAAGATAACTATGGTGCCTATGACCTTCCGCAGTGGAGGCTAATGGAAGTGCCATAGCTCTGTAGTGGTAGCTATGCTTCTCATAATGTGGGCCCTGTGGGTACTGTACAAGCAAATGCAAGCACAGAATAGAACATGAGCTTGTAGGGATTCAGCTAGGAAGCCTTGCACAGTTATCTTCATAGCCTATTGGCTGGAACTCTCCCTACAAGGAAGTACCTCTCCATTATTAGGATGGGAAATGTTAGACACATGTATAGAGGTGACCATCACTGGATCTGAGATTTAAAGATGGAAAGGATAAATTCAGAGACTTTAGATTGCATTATTCTATTTTATATTTATTAACTGATAGATTTATTTATTGTAGGTTGCTCTAAGCCTGAAGAGTCTTTAGGCCTTCCACCCTTCCATCAAAGGAACTAGTCTGTGGTAGCCAATCACCAATGTGGCTTCTGTGATTTGACCTCCTTGTATATTAAATAAAATATTGTAGAAAAGTTGGCATGACTTTAGAATCAGCCATGACAGTCAGTGGCTTAACTTTGTTCTCTCTTGGATCACTCACTCTGGAAAAATCAGCTGCCATCATTAGAGGATGCTAAGAGCAGTCCTGTGGAGCTCCCCCATGGCAAGAAGTGGAGGCACCCTGCCAGCTTAAAGAGCAAGGACGCCATCTGTGAGGATGAGTCATCTGGAAAGGAGAACCAGCTTCATCAACTGTCAGATGACTGAGCCCAGACCAAGTCTTGGACAGACAAATCCTAAGAGTCAAGCTGTAGCCACTTACCCAAGTTGCTCCTAGATGCTTCTCGGCCCACAGAACTGTATATGACCAGCACTTACTGATGTTTTATTTGGTGCTTTATGGGGTCATTTGTTCTCTGTAGTTACGGTTTAGAGACTCAGTGTCCCTCTAAAGCTCATGTATTGTAAAGCTGTGGTGTGGTTTGACTAGAAAATTCTTTACAGGTCTCTGTATTTAAACACATGGTCTCTAGCTGGTGCTGCTATTTTGAAAGTTGTAGATCCTTTGGGACGTGGGGTCTGACTAGTAGAAGTAGGTCACTGTGGGCCTTTGAAGGATAGGTATGCTTCTGATTCTGGCCTGGTGTCCCTTCTTCTTCAGTCACCACATGAATATGTCATTGCCACATGTTCCTGTCACCATGAACGGTGCTTCCCCAGTAGTGATGGAACTGATTGAAATCCTTTTGAAACTGGAAGTCAAAATAAATATGTCCTGTGCTACTGAGAGACAGTGAAAAGTTTGTGAGGTAAGGCCCAGAGGGAAATCTTTTGGGCCATGCCCTTGAATGTGAGATCTTGGTCCCTCCTCTTCCTCTCTTGCTTCTTAGCCATGAGGCCTTTGCCCTACTGCCTCACACACACATACACAAAACAGAGAGGTGGTTACAGCAGGAATTGGTATATCTTTCAGTCTTTCAGACATAAATGCCCACTTAGGAAGTTTTGCTTCCTAGGGTGGCAGTGAAGGGAAGTAGACTTGAGCCAGCTGTGGTCAGAATTACTTGTCTACTTAAAGATGACAGGATTTTTTTTTTCTGCTCCACGACATTGGCTTTCTATCTTTTTCAAAATGTTTGCTGTAATGGACATCATAATATTTTCTTAATAAGAACCTTTGTTTAGCTTTTTGTACCCATGTGTTATTTTTCCCTTTAGCAAGTGTATCAATTAAAACTAAGCTCCACAACTCTGCATTTTGATTAGTTGTTTTTTGTAATTTTCTCTGTCCAATTGCAAAGAGAAGTTTTTTTGTTGTTGTTGAAGGATAAACATCATTTTAAAATGAGAATATTAGTTGATTTGCTGAAGATTACACCATTTATAAAGGACAAGATGAACTTAGAATTAGAGGTTCTTATTTCAAACATGATTAGAGATTTTCCCAGTTTTAGGGACTCTTTAACTATAGGTCCCACAAATGGCCCTACAGGGACCCATGTAATGCCACCATGGACACAGGTGATCTTTTCTCATTAGAAGACCCATACTTATATTCTCACAGAGGTCAGGGTTAACAGACTTTAAGGGATTTTTTTTCTTGTTGATGCTTTCCAGACTCTTGTGGCTAAAGGATAATGATGTGTAAGGGAAGAGTCTACATACTACTTAGGTAATGAGAAATAACACATGGTAGGGTGAGGAATACTGAGTGTGAAACCAAGAGAAAAAAAAGCAAGGGTGTAGAGTTTAGGTAAAATTGGAAGGCTTTGGGATAGCACTTTGTTTTAATCCTAGTAATGAGGAAGGCCATAGTTTAAGCCTTGGGCACACAGATGTTTCAAATAAGCAAAGACATTGATTACACTTTACCACACAAACAGTCTTTGGTTTATTTGGACAATTATTGACAATTGATTTTTCACTCTGCTGCAAACAGAGAAGAACGAAGCATCAAAAGTTTCTGAGCAATGGCTGTGGAGCTCCTGTGGCTCTTGAGAGGAGAGGTGACTTTTGTTGCAAGCTAGCTGTTATTAAGAGCCCATCTCTGCCGTTACTTGATTAGAAGCCAGAGGAATCCAGTTTTATTCTTTACATTACATACTGTGTTTAACAGAAACTATGTAGTTGAGAAGCCCTTCAATTGCTGCAATTCCTTTTTTTCTCCACCTTAATAAGTAGGAGTAATTCTTAAGCATGATATAATGAAGAACTAAGGCAGTGGACTGGACTCTGAGCCTGCCTGTAAAACTTTAGTTTTATTGGAGTTACCATGAACATTCAGAATTTTGTCCATTGTGAGGTTCTGGTCTGCTGACAAAATTTTGAAACCATAAAAACAATTTGATATTAAAGTGATATACTATGCATCTTTGGCGACTCTTAGCTTCCGCCACAGCGCTCCACAACCTGCTGCCCAGCTCGGCTGGCTTTGGTCATCTGAGTGCTTCTCAGGCAACCCAAGACTATCCTGTAAACATGAATGCACACATTTGTGCCATTGGCAATCAGTTAATAACTTGAATGCAAAATCCAGTGGCGTTTGCCAACTGGTTTATTAGAACAGGGTAGTAAGATAACATTTTCCCTTGGATTCATTGCCATTAAATGACGGTCCAAATGCTCTAAAATTGTTTTCCTAGCTTTGCCTTCAGCAGCACTGGAGAAAAAAATCATGGGTGTGTATCTTGTGGCTGAGATAGCCACATGCAACCAAATTATAGTCAAGACCTTTCTTTAGAAAAGATCCACAGCGGGACTGTCGTCAGGGCCCTGCTGAAGGGTATTGAAGCCAGTCCCCTAAAAAGGGGAAATGTGTGAGTGACTACCTATACCTATATACCTGGGTACGGTGTCTTTCTTAAGAATCTGCAGTGATGAATAGAGATGAAATCCATCAAATTATTCAAAATGGCAAGGACACAAATAAAATGTTCCCAACAGCTGTCATAAACAGTTGAGAGAAACATCATGTTAAAAAAAAAATAAAAGTATAATGTGTTTCTCCAGCTCAAAGAAATGCCTTTTGTCTTTCCTTTTGGAATAGTGACAAACACCTCTCTTAATGGCTGTTCATACTATGGAAAAAGATGGCATTGTGGTACAACATGGTAGGGATGTATTTGAACAAGAGGGATTCTGATCAATCATGAAAACCACCTACATTTTTGCAGCTCTTTACAGTTCACAAAACGCTGAGTGCTTGTTATCTAATCCAAATAGATAGGACTCCAATCTTTGATATCCCAGATAACTATGTGAGATAGAGAGCATTGCCAAACTTTCCCAGAGGTACTTGCTTTCTTCTTGCAAAGGGAGAAAACTAGTGCTACCCAAAAGAATAAGACATTTTTATACAAAGAAATTAGCAACCAAAATAACTGAAAGCCACAACCAATTCATCTAAATGTTAATGCAATTAGCCATTTAGCCTGAAATTTGGAATGAGTTAATATTGCCTCTCATATTGTCATTATGAGAGTTTCATGTATGTCACACTTCAAGTTCTCCAAATATTTAATTTGAAATGTACATCTCTTAAAATAATACTTTATTGTATTTAATGGTTATATAGGAAGTATTATTAAAGTCAAAGCAAACTATAGTAAATTGAAAATAATTTTGGTTTAAGGTTTTTTCTTTTTTATAATTTATATTTTATTTCTTCAAGTTACATCTCAATCACAATCCCCTGCCTACTCCCCCCTCCTGTCCCACCCTTCTACCATCTTCCCCCTTAACCCCCCCATCCTCTACCTTTTTTTTTTTTAGTTTAAGGTATATCTTCCCCCCCCCAAAAGCTCACCATTTTCAGTCCAACAAATGGTTCTTTCTCTTATAACAATAAATACAATACAAAACAACAGAAATAAATAGGCCACAATTATGAGAGTCATATGGCTTAGCATACATTCCCAATGTCCAGTCCATATGTATTTCCCTTTTCAGGTCTCTGAGGTGGTTGAAGAATAGATAGCTAGAGTCTCATAGTTAAATTTTGAATTGTTTAGGAATCAAGAGGGTGTTCTGGATCTAAAAAGATGTTTTTAAAATTGTGAGGCAAGTTAGTATGAAAGCTGAGTTAGATATAGAACTTTAAACTCATGGAGATGGTTAGATAGTAGAATGTTAAAGTCAGGTGCCAAATACATATGGACTGGTTTTATTTTTTAAAACATGTTCAATATTTTAAATTCATTTTATAGGAAGTAAATATTTTTCAACAATTCAAAGAAGTCATATTTTCCATTTGGATTTAATCAACACATTTTCATTTCTTTCTTAATATATTTAAAACTAACTTAGTATTATTTTAGTAATTTTTTTAAGATTTTACAATTATTTTCTGTCCTTGGGTGAAATTTAAAAATGAAATTCAACAACAAAAACAACAAAAATGAAACTTAAAATGAATTCCTTTCTCTTCATTATTTTGGTTTCAAAATAAAAGAGTATAGAATTTATGATCTGAAAGGACTTAATAATTGATGGGAGAGGCATGAAAATATTTAGTGAGCACGTAAGTACTGTGTTAATTACATGCTACTGTACATGTACAAAGAGAACAGTGGATTCTTTCTGCAGGCTAGCTACATTCCTCAGATTTCTTCCTCTTAGTACATCCATCCTAAGACTCACCACCTAGAGTTAGGGAAAAGAACTTTTATTTATTTCAACATCATCAATTGCTTGCTTTTTGCTGCTGTTGTTATTTTTGGTGTGTGTTTGTATTCACATGTGTATATGTGTTCCTATATGTGTGCACAAGTGTATGCATATACCTGTATGTGGAGGCACAGATCTTATAAGAGGTAGTTTTAGGCTCATGTGTTGGGCAAAAGTTAATCAATCATGAGTCACTATAGCATAAATACTAAGTAAGAGTTTTGATTGCAAAGAGAAAAGAATTTATAGTGTCAGAGTTTTGAGGCTGAAGGAAAATTCTGGGCAATAGTAAGCAGAAGCAATGTGAAATCTTATCTTGGATCCTGGTTTGAACAAGACAATCATAAAAGAAAATTTAGGGACAACCAAACAAAGTTAGAATATGGACTAGACATAAGATGATATCAACAAAATGATTCATTTCTAGGTATGACAAAGCAAATTTGAATATATGGGAAAGACAATTATAAAGTTCATACTAAGGTAATTCAGATATGGAATAGTCGGGTGTCTACAACTTCCTTTATAATTGTTCAACATATGAAAAATTAAGGAAAAAAGATTGGATTATGACACAGTTCTCACTAAGACCTCTCAGCTAGCATTGGAAATCAGTCAGTTGTTTATTGTCTATAGCTATTCCCCACTGATCTGGGGACCACCTGTGTCATCTTCTACTATCACTATGCGAGTTACTTCCTGTAAATGCAGTGGAAAAAAGTGTTACCAGCTGGTTGTCTTAAATTCCTTGTCCCTTGTAATTTCTCAAATGTCTAACTTCTTAGAGATTCTTTTTGGCTTGTTTGCTTGTTTCGAGACAGGGTTTCTCTGAGTATCCCTGGCTGTCCTGGGCTTGCTTTGTAGACCAGGCTGGCCTCGAACTTACAGAGATCTGCCTACCTCTGCCTCCTGAGGGCTGAGATTAAGGGCATTTGCCACCATACCCAGCCTTGGTGATTCTTTCCAAAGGGTTTACACAGCATACAAGCAAATCATGGGATCGTTTAACCAACTTCAGTCTGTCCAGTTCTATATTTTATTTTGATTTAATTACCTCTGGAGATAGACTGGGAGCTCAAATTAAAATGAGATATATCAATATTTCAAGTCTCAAAGAAAGGCTAAAAGTCAAATCAAGGTGCATCTGATTTCATTGTGTTTTCAAGAAAAGACTTTGTATTTATTTGATGAGTGAGCTGGTGTTGAAGACTATCCCTTTCCATCTGCTGCTGTAGGTCATGAATTCTGAAGCTGGGTTTGATGATAGACCTCACTGTCCAGCCAGCTCTCCCTGCCTTACCTTCTGTCTTCCAGTAGAACCCAGAGCCTAATGTATTAGAATCACTGCCATGATATCTGATGTTGCAGCCCTTCCCACTGCTTATTCCTCTACTCTGCTTTCCCCATTGCTCCGGTTAGCCTTTAAAGGAGACATTCTCTTTGCCCCATGCTCTAGTCTACCTCATATTCTACCCTAAGTACCTTGCTATGAATTCCACCTTTTCTGTTTTAACCTAACATTGGGCTAAGCCCTTTTCAATCTCCCCTTTCTATAGATCCAGCTACACATTCCTATTACATGTGCCTGTTAGGTATGTTAGGGCAAGAAATTCACAAGCAATACACATACCTGCTTCAATCTCGATGGCTAGTCTATCATTCTGGCCCCATTTTTTTTTTTTTGGAACTTTTTATGCTTTAGATATTTTGGGTGTCCTAAACCTAAGTTAATTTCCTGCCTTCTTCATGTTGACTTGCCTAATTCTGTTTTAAAGTATTCATTAAGTTTGACAAAAGGCAAGATCTAGAACTCTTCTAGTGAGGGCATTGTACACAGCTCATCTCATTTGCATGAATACACAATGTCAAGTACTATTAATTCTGCACCAAAAAGAAAGCGGTGGATAACCAATCAATAGTTGAATATGCTATAGCTGCTCTTATAGCTTTTTAAACTTTGTTTTAGTTGTGTTTTAAAGACACCATAATATTTTTGGTCTACATGATATTTTTACCCCAGATGCAGTCTACTCATTCTGTGTGTTTTCCATATATTATAACATTCTCTCCATTTTATTTAAGTCTCAAGAAAAAAAAATGGTAAATATAGAAAGCAAATTGTTCTCTCTGAGTATGGCTTGTGTTTCTCAACATAAAGCTAATTTTGGTTTATTTCCCTTCTAAACCAATGTAGCAGTTTCCAATGGGTTTATGTTTAGGCTTTCATAAATTTAACACAGAGACAGCAAATTTCTTCCTCCCAGCCTATCTAATGCAGACATTTCATCTCACAGGAGGTTTTCACTGACACACAGAACTGACATGAAGCTTTTATATGGGAAGGCAGGGTGCAACTTTAAGCTGGTTCCTTTTTCAGATGTATTTTGGCCAACTTCTAACTCATCATTTTTTTCTGCCTGAGGGAAACTGAGTGTCAATAGAATTGTGCTTTAGTTAGTAGTAGAGGGAAATGCAAAGAGAAAACTAGGAACAGATAAACAAATGCATTTGCATGGTTCCCAGATCCAATGAGGTCATACAAAGTCTGCCTCACGGCTCTCTGAACACAGAGATGAAGGTTCAGTTCAGGCTTTTGGTTCTATGCAACGTACATTTTCATGCTGCTTGCTACACATCAGGTGAATAAAATCTTATTCAAATCTGACTAATCATCTAAGTCAATGTTCTATTCCTGTGAAGAGACACCACAACCATGGTAACTCTTATAAAGAAAAGCATTTAACTGGGGCTTGATAACAGATCAGAGGTTTAATCCATTGCCATCATGGTGGGAATCATGGTGGCATGTAGACAGACACTGTGCTCCAGAGGTAGCTGAGAGTTCTGCATTTGCATTCACAGGAATTGGGAAAAGAGAGGTACACTGAGCCTGGCTTTAGCATTTGAAACACCAAAGTTGACCCCCTAGTGGCATACTTCCTCTAAAAGGCCCATATACTCTAACAAGGTCACACCTCCTCACAGTGCCACTCATGATGACCAAGGATTCAAATCGACGAGGCTATCTGGGCCATTCTTTTCAAACTACCATATTCCACTCCTTGTCCCACTCCCCTATAGGCTTACTGCCATATCATAATACAAAAATAGATTCAGTCCTATTTCAAAAGTCCTCATAGACTATAATAGTCTCAACACTGTTTAAAAGTTCAAAGTTCAAAGTCTCTTCTGAGACCCATGGCAATCTCTTAAATGTAATTCTCTGTAAAATCCAAAAACAGATCAATATACAGTGGGACAGGCTACACATTACCATTCCAAAGGGGAAAAAAAGAAAAAAGGGGAAAAAAAAAAAAAAAAAAAAAAAGACCAAAAACCATCTGGGCAAACTCCAAACTCTATGTCTCCATGTTTGTTATCAAAGCTCTCTTTAGATTTAAAGCTCTTTTCAGCTTTGCTGAGTGAAATATATTTCTTTCTCTTGGTTTAGTCCTCTACCCTGTCTGCATCTCTTCTTGGCAGGTATCCCAAGACTCTGGCACCTCCAACATTTTGGAGTATCCAAGCCACAATGGCATCTTTGGGCCTTCATGCAGGAACACCTCTGTCACACACCTGACCTCAGCAGCTTTCCTCAGCCATGAAGGAGGATTATGTAACCTCTTTCGTACATCCTTGACTCTAAAGCTAGAACTACATAGCCAAAGCTGTCAAGTTCTGCTTGTTGTGGCTGGAACATATTTCCCTCATTCAAATACATTTTCACTAGCTTCCTGTTTCCATGGTTTCCTTCACTGCCTAGTATGTATCCTGGAACTCACTCTATAGAGTAGGCTGGCCTCTAACTCACAGGTCCACCTCCCTCCTCCTCCCAAGTGCTGGGAATAAAGGTGTGTGCTACTGCAGTGAGCCTGAGCCTATTTAATTCCTTTTCACAAGTTGGATACTTAGTGGTTTCAGGTCTTGATCTGAAAAGCTCCCTTTATTTCATTTAGGGTCAAGATTTTTTTTTTTTAAGCTTTTTATCTTCTTGAGCACAAGACTTATCATTTCCTGGTGCTTTTTTCTCAAATCATACTTTTTTTTTTTTTTTTTTTGCTTAGCTTGATCCTTTTCATCATAGATCTGAATAAGAGTCACCACTAGTAACCTTATGACAGAGTCAATACTAGGCTGCCCCAAAATCTCGTCTGCCAATGCTGTTAATGCAAAACTCTTCAAATTAGCTACAGGCAGATTTTTTGAACAAGGGCAGAAAAAAAGCCATATTCTTTACCAAAATATCACAAGAATGATCTCTATGTCGCTTACTAATATTCTTCTCCTCTGAAACCTGTGAACCAGGTCATCATAATCTCCATTGCTTTTAGCACTGTCTTACGTGTTCCTACTAGTATGGCCCATTAAGGCCCACGTAAAATGTTCAGTTGCTTTTCTAGTCCATTTTCCCAAACAAAAACTGTGTTCGGGCCTATCAGAGCAATATTCCACTCCTGCTATGTGAAGAAACACCATCAACATGGTAACTCTTAGAAAGTAAAGTATTTAATTGGAGCTTGATAACAGTTCAGAAGTTTAATCCATTGTCTTCATGGTGGGATCCATGGTGGCATGCAGGCAGACATGCTGCTGTAGAGATAGCTCAGAGTGCTATATCCAGATCAGCAGGTGGCAGGGAGAGAGAGATAAACTGAGCCTGGTTTAAGCATTTGAAACCTTAAAGCTGACCTTCTAGTGTCAAATTTCCTCCAAAAAAAATTACATCTAATCCAACAAGGCCACATTTCTTAATAGTGCCACTCTTGGTGAACAAACATTTAAATCTATGAGCCTGTCAGGCCATTTTTATTTAAACCATCATACTAATGAAAATTTTTCTTTGCTTCAATTAACATTCATTTTACAATCTCTGATGAATATTTACATTTGAAAAAGGAAATGCTATCAACTGAATTCTTTTTAATGTCTCCATTATTGTGTTAGTTACCTTCCTATTCTTGTAACAAAATGGTATAGATAATTAACTTCGAAAGACAAAAGGTTTGCTTTAGTTCACAATTTCAGTCCATGCTCTGTTGGCCTCATTATTCTTAGGGCTGTAGTGAGGCAACATATCTTTCTGGGGAGTACTTGGTGCAGTAGAACTGCTCACCTTATGATGCCAGGAAACAGAGGAAAAAGAGGAAGGAGCTAAAGTCCTATTATCACCTTCAAGCACCTGCTACCAATTGTCCAATTTCTGTTCACTGGCCTTCACGTCCTAAGGGTTTCATCACTTCTCAACCACTCAATTGTTCATGAACTAACCCTTCTACACACTGGCCTTTGGAAATCACTAGTGCAAACTGTGACAGTTACAGAAAACAACTGGTTTGTGTTAAAAGATATGATACCATGGCCTGTGAATAGATTGATTTGTCATGAAAGTAAATATTTGCTCAAATATGCTAGCTGTGCTTTTAGGTGGAGAGGAGAACACACACACACATACATACACACACACATACACACAAACATACATACACACACACACATACTATGTCATCAGTAGACTGACTGATAACCTCACATTCTAAATGAATTAGGCATTGGCAGCTCATGCACAGTACTCACTGTTTTCTTTGACCTTTGATAGTTTGTTAGCTCCAAATTTCTTTCAACCTTCCTATCAAGATAACATTTAGTTAAAGGGCATATTAGGAAATTATGTAAGTTCTCTGAGGGTATACATATGACTGAGATATGAAAAGTCCTTGTAATGATGATTTCAATGACTAAAAATGTCAAAACCTAGCTAAAAGTGGTCCTCAGTAAAGGTTATAGATGCTATGCTAGAGGCTTCCTTTGTTTGGTGTATATCCCCTCTGATTCAGAAAGACTGCACTTCAAGATGTCATGGCTTTATGATGCTGTAGATGTGATAAATACTAAGTAGTAACAGAACTTGAAAATTTTGAATTTTGATCTTTTCTTAGCCTGATGACATATAGAGAAGTCAGGCAGCTCCCTGATTGGGGAAAGCAACTGGCTTGCTATGGCATGTTACGGTGCCAAGCTACCATATCCCAGAAGTTAGTGGTGCTCAATGTACAGTTGGTTCATGATATTTTCACTTTATGGTGGGATTTTTAGGAATTGGACCCCTTTGTAAGTCAAATAACATCTGTGAGTAATGTGTCCCTGAAACATCCATGAATCACGTTTGGGTTAGGGTTAGTATTTCTTCTGTTTCACACACAACCACTATGAAATCAAGCCTAAACTATATGTTGAAGTATCACTTTCAAAGGTGAACAGCTATTGTAATTTTTTAAAAGAAAGATTAATTTTTGTCCAATAGAAATCAGATTATCGTAGCTTGAGCCTTCCTGTTGACAAGTAAACAAGTGGGTTGCTCTTGGAAGCATTTTCCATTCTTGTGCTTCTGTTAATCCAATTGTTTGTTCTATAATTGTGATATAATTACTGCTCACCTACAGACTTGTACATCTTCCTCTAGAAAATGGTGAACCAGATAGTGAGGGCATGTGGACGTGTCTTGTTCTGAACCCACTTTCTGTTATATACCCCACAGTCTTCTTATGTACAGCAAGAACAGTAACAAAAAAGTGTTGTTTATCAGTCATTTATGTTGTAGACACTTCTGTAAGCATTTTATCACCACTAATTCATGCTTGTTCTTCAATGTGCCCCTTACTGCCCCATTTTATAGGCTCTGAAATTAAAGCACAGTGAAACAACATGATATAAATTCCCTAGTTTATAGCTGATATGGAGCAATATTTGAATTTAGGCAGTTTGATAACCAAAAGTATTATTTAAACTACTGCTCTGAGTTCTTTTCTTCATATAAAGAATAAGAGTTCTTGAATATCTAGTTGTTTCTGGCCTGCAGTGGATGCTGATGACAGGGCCATTTAGAGAAGGACCTCTCCTGGTATGCATATTTGGTTAAGCTATTTGCAGGGAAGTCTCACGTGGCCGCAGCGAAGGGCCACACGGTATATGCCTCTGAAGGCACGAACCTTACAGATAGCCTTGCTTGCATGTGAAGAGTTTTCTGTGATTAGGCGTTAAGTACGCCACTCTAAAAAAGGTCATTATGGTGAAAGTCATCCATTTACCACCTCAGTTTTATGATTCAAAGTGTTTACTTGTCCTTGTTCCTCTGTCAATTTCTACAGGGAATTTTTGCTTTTAATAGTAATAAATGGAACGTTCCAGATAGTCTCAATGTATATAGATGAATCCCTCTCTCTTCATATATGTGCATGCTTGTGGACACACACACAGATTTTATGGGCTAAGGTCACATTTTACATGTTATAGAATTTTTTACAATTATCTTTCCATTTTAAAAGCCTATTGGAATACTGAGAAGTATCTCATTTTACAAAGCAGTCACTGATTAATCCACAGAGAAATATTTGAAATAGAAGTAATAAATCCCATTTAAAGTATTAAATGATTTTTGAGGATCTCCTTCCATAAGATAATGGGTTGTGTCCTAGCAGTATGACTCACTGGGACAGTGGGCAGTATCTGCCTGGGATGCTCAGGTGAAGGAAACATGACCTCATCTGTATGTACTTGGACTTCCATTTATCTTGCCTCATGGAATGCTATATTGGTGCCCATGTAGCAAATTCTTCAGGTTTACCCCTAATAATGACATTTTCTTTAATCACAAGCTTTTCATGGTTCAGCTTAATGAGCATTATGTAGTTGATTAATTCACTATCCCACTATATTTTTACCAGTCAGGAGGTGGGGATAAGCTTTCTGAATTCTGTGTTTTTAAAGATCAGGTGTAGGCTTATGTCTCCTAGTGAAAAAGCCTAAGACCTAGGGTGGCCCTTAGGCCATAAAAATAAAGACACCAAGACCTTTTAATATTTCAAAGCTTAGGCTTTAGCTGGTCAGATTTTCAACTAGCTATCTAATTTCACCCAACCACCAACCCCATCCAGTCATGTGGCTAGCTCTACCTTCCAAACCCACGTTATGTCGGTTTCCTCTTGTGTCTCCTGGTGAAAAGACTTTCCTCTTTCTACTTCCCAGAGTTCTTTCCTCCCTCCCAGGAAGTCCTGCATTCTATTCTCTCTCTACCCAGATATTTGGCCATCAGAATTTTATTAAAGTCAATCAGAGAATGCCTTGGATAGGGTGGAAACCAGATCTCAGGACACTGAAATCAGCATCTGAAACAATGCACAAGACCCTTCCTCAACAATCAGAAAATACAAAAGTTCTAAATTTATGTCTAATTGTTTTAGAGTTATTCCCACCTTTGAAGGAACTCTTTTACTTTGCTGAAGGTTGCTTGATTGGGTCTTCAAATCTTTCACTTTTATCGAGCATAGTGTTATTTTGAAAAAGACAGTGCTTTCTGCATCTGGGTTTGCATTCAGCAGAGATGGCCAGAGCAGCCTATATCTTCTCAGCAAAGACTCATTAATGTCTCCTTTATTTGACCTTGGTTGATATATTCATCACTTTCTTTTTCTCTAATTTGCTGCTTAAACATACGTTTTGACCTATGCTAGTGAAACTATTCTGTGAAAAGTTCTAAAAATAATAATCCTGAACAAGTGACTTCGAAGTGACATTATAATTTGATGTACCAAAGGGATGGAGGCCCATGCTAACTCTCTGGTTACTGTGACTATAAAGAATCATGAAACATTATCAATATAGATTGTAATTGACAAGAAAAAGGCATCTTAGAACTGAATTAGTCCCATTATAATTTTTCACTGCATTATTTTGTTGAATTTGGATAAAGGCTTTCTATAACCTTTATAGAGATCTTGATAATTCCTACAAATCATATATTCAGTGTTCTGCACAAGGCTTTCATATCATGCAAATATAAACTATAGCATGCTATCATAAAGTGTGTGTATCTGCAGGATAGATCATGTATAGTACATTTGTTTCTACAAAATAACTCATGTGATTTGACTAAATTTATGGGATGTATAAATTATGCTCGATTGAGCAGTGATTTAGCACATTCCACCCTATGCAACGGTCATCAGCTTAAATGGATGTTAAAGATGCATTTTTTTTTCTTTATCAAGACTCTCTATTTCTAACAGTCATACATAAGGGAGTCTACATGGTCTACATCTGGACTTGGAATTAATCCACTTACAACACAGAATTCAAGCAACTGTACACAGAGGCCTTTGCCATTGTGACATATATGAAATTCTAGTGCTGCACACAGTGTTTTGAGTATTGTGTTAATGGCATGTAAGGTGCCAGATACAGATGTGCTCGTTGGTCACTGACCATGAAAGTCTATGTCAGGAAGCATGTTAGTTCTTTGTTCTGCTATTACTACCACATGTTTCCACTGCCATCATTCATCTCTCATTCAACATTTGTCACTTTTGAGCTATAGGTCTTATATTCTGGGATTAAAAAGGTATAAAAGATAAGTTTGTTTGATATTTGTTTGTTTACCTCAAGATCATCACAAAGACAAGGAAGTGAAAAAAATCACTGGACTAGTTATGAAGCAATGGGTCAGGAAGCTACCCAGATGGGTATGACAACCTGAAAGTTTTTATAGGTGGGGTAACTCTTACGCTAGATCCTGAACGATGAACATATTTTACAGGCAAATGAGATGAAAGTTTCTTTTTTTCCTTTGAAAAAACAGACACAGAGGTGTGTTCCACTTAGTGTATCAGGTAAATGACAAATTGTTCTTTGCACACTAATTCTGAATAGTATACACCACATATATCTGTTATATGTGCTGTCCTGTGGGCAATAATCTTCTTGGAGGGAAAATATGATGACATCAAAGTAGAATGAAATATAAGTAGGCTTCATGTAATGAAGAAAGTGAGTTTAATTTCTGCCTGTTGGTAGAAGTGGAAGTCCACGAAGGGTTTGAAATAGATGGCTTGCAGTCAGGAACAACATCTTGTCCATAAGGTGAGAAAAAGATACTGGTATCAGGAGTGTATGAAGGGAACAGTTAACTAAAAGTCTGTTACAATTAATAGTCTAAGTAAGCAATGTCAGGGTCCAGGAAATAGGGAGTGCTTTGCAAGACGAAAGGATGGGATTGTGTAAGTGACTCATTCAAAATGGAAGCAGTGGTTGTAGAAATGGAAGGCTAAACCCAAAGGTGCCTGAAGAGACATTGGGGAGGGACAGTACTTTTGACTTAGGGCACTTTGATTTGAAGGACCTCTGGGGATTTGAGGTCATAGTTTTCTACTGAATAACCAGAAAAACCTCAATTGGGGCTCAGTACTGCAGTGATCACAAATGACAAGACCATTCTGGAGAGCATTGCACAAGACCAGAACAGAAGCATACACAGAACCGTCCTGATAACAGAAGTGAGGAGCTGGATGGTAGAGGGAAGCCAACACAGATTTCAAGAAGAGATACAGGAAAGGTGGAACAAGCAGTGTACCTGGCTGGCCTCGAACTCACAGCATTTTTTTTCCCCCATGGCTCATGACTACTGTATTTTGAAAGTAATCTTTCTTGCACTAGATTCTGATAATTTCAAATGAGAGTCTTTAAAATGTGGACTCTGCATTAAAGAAATGTTTAAGATGCTGTCCTTTCTCCTAGGACAATGGATTTACAAGGCAGTGGAAAGGAGGAGCAGGCTTTAGAGTGATCTATTATGAAATAGGATATTTTGAGAGGAAATTTTAACTCTGAAAGACCCATCAATCCCTGTTGTATCTTAAATGACGCCCTATGTTGTGATGGTTGCTGGTTGTCTTAGATAAAGCTGCAAGGCGTTACAAAAGCTTGTGTCCTTAGCTAAAATTTCTCTTGTGTTTTCATCAACAAGTCATCTGATTATGCTACTTTATGTATAACCATGCAGGTATTTCTATGAACATTTAAAATTTCTAATTAGTAGGAGGTATGTAAGTGTGAATGTGTGTTCATGTGTGTCTCTATATACAGATAGATTCTGATTGTTTCTTAACTGTAAATTATTTAAACATGTGGACTTTAATAAATGCTGAAGTTGCAATAACATGCTAGAGTAATGGCCTCAGAAGTAATGTATTTTGAATATTCACATGTAGGTAGATCATAGAACAGTGTTTTCCTATGAAATAATGTCACTAGAACTTGCATTGCTCTGCTCCCTATAGCGATTTGAAAAATTTCCAGAGATGCTTTGGCATATCTTTCCTTCAAATGATGAAGCAGATTCCCTTCCCTTTCTTGTGGGCTGAATGTAGAAATGACTGAGTGGCCTTCAGAGACTGGGTTAAAAATGCCTCACCCCTGCTCTCTTTCCTCTCTTTCCTGGATCACTGGCACAAATAGCCCCAGCTGCCCTGTCCTGAGGACACTCAGGCAATCTTGCAAAGGGTTCACAAGGAGGAGAAAAGAAACTTCCCGCCAGAACCCTTGTGAGTGAGCTGGTGGAAGTCCCAGATGTCTTTCCCAGAGGATAACCTACAGGACCTTTGTGGGACTGAATCAGATCCACTGAGCTCATCTGAGCCTGAGTTTCTGGCCCAACAAAGATGACATTTTCTTCCTACCACCTGTGTTGCTGTAAGGCTCTGTAGGGGAATTTGATTCTTTTTTTAAACTTAGATTTAATTTTATCATACCTAAGACATGATGCCATTCTATCTTATCTAAAGTTTTGCCCTTTGTGACTTTAGTTATCTAGATCAACTGAAGTCTAAAAATACTAAGTGAGAAATTCAAGAACTAGCCAATCCACAATATTTAATTTGTGTATTCTGAGTGATTTCCTGCTTTGCTCTGTCCTGCCTGTAGCATGGGTAAATAAAAATTATCCCTATGCTCACTGTACCCACACTGCATATACTATCATGCCATTAGTTAATCCATAGTTATTTAAATATGAGATCAACCAGTTTTATCATAGTGCTTGTGCTAAAATTTTCCTTACTTTTTCTCCTTTTATGTCTCACTTAATAAAACCTGCAGGGCAGGGGTGGTACTGACCCTGGAGCATGCCAGTGGGCAGTGGGAAGCTGTTCAGGGCTTTCCATAAGTGAAAAATGAAAAAAGGAGATGTGAGGGAAAGGGCGAGAGTGAGGAGAGAGCACATTTATTAAACTTTTAGTGCAGTATGTTGTGATAATTTCTATTTTATGATTAGCTATTATGTTCTTGCTATATCTAAAATTTAACTTTGTATTAGGTATGCGTGCTTAGAGTATATATAAGATTCAATATTAGCTATAGTTTAAGGCATCCACTAGGGGGTCTAGGCACATTTTATAGAAAGGGGACCCCTTTTGAAAAAACATGGTCGTTGGATTCACATTGTGAAGAAATATAATGACAGATTAGAGAGTGAGAACAGTGATTTTCCTGAGGTGAGAGTTGAGCCCTGCCAGGAAGTTTTGGAATTGGAACAGTGCTATTTATAGAAGGCAGTGAGCGTGGGGGTGGGTGGGATGGTAGGTGACCCATTCCCTCAAAGGAGTGGAGGTGGTACTGATGAAGAAACATCCTTCTTAGGAGGTTATTTTTGAAAAAGGGTGGATTGGAATTACCTGAATTTAGGGTGGTAGTGTGATGGCATTGGCCTCTGGCTATTGGAGCTCAGGGAGCTGGGAATGAATTAGAGGGAAATTTATATGAAAAACACTGGAGCATAAGGCAGTCCTTAATTTGCTTATGTAAGCTTTGATACTCCTGCCTTGCTTCTTTTTCAGTTCCTGTATCTTTGTTTTGTTCCTGAACATATGAGGATGGTTAATAATTACCTGTCACCTGACTGATCTTCCCTGCATGTGCTCTGAATAAAGTCCAGGGAAGGCAGGTTGACGTTTGCCACATTTTATGATCCCATAGGTTCTTGGATTTGCTAAAAAGGGCATAAAATTCATTACCCAAAAAAGAAAAGTAGAGCTGATAGAATGAGTTGCACGTAGAATTCTCACTTGGTCCTAGTGCTTGGAAGGCTGAGGCAGGAGAATTGGTATAAGACTGGGATACAGAGTAAGATCTTGTCCCAAGAAATACCAAAAATCAGTAAGAAATAAATTTCTACCTGACTTGGAATTGTAGAGAAGAAGCAAGCCTGCTTTGTTCTAGGAATGACTTTTGAGATGTTGAGCTTGTTTCTTCCTACCCTTTGGAGAGGTGAACTTTTGAGTATGGCTTTGGTGGCACTGAGGGCAGCCAAACAATTGTCCATGAAATTAGACTGCCTACTGTTTGCTGTCACACAGAACTCTGGTAATTATGGTATCAACTTGTTGATAATAAATGTTTTTCTATGTGTATGTGTCTAGACAGTTATTGTAGCCCACATTCATACCTGCTTTTCTTCGATATTTCATGTGCACATTTGAAAATAGCAGGGTGAAATTCAGTGTGTGTATTTGATTTTTGTATTTATTTACTTTTGTTTGTTGGTTTTGTTTTGTCCTCCTTAGTAATAGTTTGATTCTGAAGGAGATAAAAAGAGTCTATAAGTTATGCAATGGGAAACTGATTAGTGAAAATATTCATTTGAACATATTTGGTATGTTTTCACCAAGTAGCCAGAGCCTGTCCTAGTTTTATCCAGACCTGTGGCTTCATAATACACTATATTTAAGTAAAGTCATGCATGAAATATTTTCAAGGTTTTAAAATGTCTCCCTAGATGAAGCCAACTTTCTGCTTCCTAACTTTGTAATTTTTACTGATACAAAAGAAAAAGAGAAGGATGAGGAGGAAAGAAAGAAGGAAGAAAAGAAGGAAAGAATAAAGGGAGAGAGAGAGAACTGTTTTTACACAGATACATATTTTTACAATCTTGGAGAAAGTAAATTTTGCAGATTCTGTGGTTTTGTGATTCTCCACCAAGTGGCATTGTTTGGAAACTATCTTTTTATGTTTGTTTAACATGTTTAAGTCAGGAAAGATGAGCTTCTAGGAACACAGCATCAATGCTCTTTGGAGATTTGATTTGGTATTCAGAGTTCACATGGAGAAAGCAGTCAAGGGGGTGGGTATGTCTCTCACAAAGAATCAAAGATACGAAAGGTTCTGAACATGAAGGGAAATTGACTTTAGCACAAGCAGAGGTGGAACCCATTCTGTCTGGAGGTGTTGCAGGGTATTTTATCATATTGTGAACCCTGAGAGTGTAAACTGTAAAAAAAAAGTTTCTAATTGTGTGTTGGCTCAGCCTTTGATCTTAGAGCTCTCTATTTACTGTGAACAAGTACTTGTAGTGTGGCTCAGCCCTAGCACACACCTTTAATCCAAGAGCTAAATAAAGTAATCATAGGTCGACAGAGAAAGTAACCAGAGGACAGAGAGTGAACATAAGTAAACAGAAAGGAGGGACGTTGAGTT
Organism: Lophiomys imhausi; assembly: GCA_907164525.1. NCBI lineage: Eukaryota > Metazoa > Chordata > Mammalia > Rodentia > Muridae > Lophiomys > Lophiomys imhausi. The sequence goes on along the minus strand of CAJQZJ010032066.1, from coordinate 9,454,396 downwards.
GGAAGGTATTCTCCAGTGTGGAGAAGGAGAAAGGGTTTTGTTTTTGTTTTTTCCCTTCTGGGATGTTGGTGGAGTAGGAAGGTCTTCTGGGTGATTTCTCTGCCTCTTTGAACTAGCAGATTTCCGTCCTAGCATCTGGCTGCTCTATCTTCATTGGTAAAATCTAATGGTTGGGATTTAATTTGAAGTACCCCTGCTCACCATTATGACAGCCTCAGACTCTGGTTTCCTACTAATACTATTGGCATGTTGATCTGAAGAAATCTTCATTGGGAAGGGCTGTCCTGTGAATCCTAGAACATTTTTTGTTTGTTTATTTGCTTTAATAATTGATTTACTTTTATTTTATGAGCATTGATCGATGTTTTGCCTGCATGTATCTCTGTATTAGGGTGTAAGATCTCCTGGAATTGGAGTGACAGACAGTTGTAAGCTACCATATGTGTGCTGAGAATTGAACCTAGGTCCTCTGAAAGAACAACCAATGTTCTTAACCGCTGAGCCATCTCTCCAGTCCCGAATCCTAGAGTGTTTAACAGCATCTCTGCCTTTTTCCCAATAGCTCCTAGATCAAGGTAGAATGCTGTCTTTAGGTTCACAGGGAGAGGTAATTTCTGGGTAAGATGTACCATTTGCTGAAGCAGGGTTTTCAACCTGTAGATAACAACCCCTTTAGGGATCACATATCAGATATCCTGCATATCAGATATTTATATTACAATTCACAACAGTAGTAATGGAATAATTTTATGGTTGGGGGTCACCATGACATGAGGAACTGTTGAAGCATTAGGAAGGTTGAGAGCCCCTGTGCTAAAGAATGCAAAAACAAACTTGGAGAGGGATGAGGCCTCCCAATGAGGTCATGTACACAGACTCACCCTCAAGATACTGTGTTTCTCAGGTCATGGTGGCCATCTCACGCATTTCATGTTGTGTGGCACCAGAATCACCTTCACAGTTCATGAGCCTGCAGAGTGCTAGCACTTATGAAAAACAACTTGCTTATTATTATTATTAAAAAGGGTACTGAGGATGGAATGGGGGTTCTCATGCTTACATGCAAGTACT
>CAJQZJ010032066.1:9439899-9453315 GCA_907164525.1 Lophiomys imhausi | reverse complement strand
GGGGGTTCTCATGCTTACATGCAAGTACTTTGGAGTGCTTGTACTATCATGTACTATAATGTACTACCACAGTGAGCACCTTCCCAGCCCAGAATTGCTTTTTTATTCATTCCCTTGGGTTAATGTTGGTACAGAATTCTAGGTCCATGACAAAACAGATTCACATTCCAATTTTGCCTCAAAAGTAGACTATTTGCTCCCCTTTGGCACTTGGTTTTCCTGGGCTTGGCTCTTTTTTTTTTTTTTTTTCTTTTTGAGACAGGGTTTCTCTGTGTTATACCCCTGGCTGTCCTGGATTCACTCTGTAGACCAGGCTGGTCTCAAACTCACAAGATCTGCCTGCCTCTGCCTCCCAAGTGCTGGGATAAAGGCATGCACCATCATGCCCAGAAGCTTAACTCTTCTTGGGTAGTTGAACCTGGTGTCTCACTCTGAATCTTCCTGTACTGTCACTCTGGAGCCTGCAGGGCTCATTTGGATTGTGCTTCATGGTCAGGCCCCATTGAGTTTCCAGGAGCTGCTGGGGGCAATGGCTCTTTATGCAGTATGATGTGTGAAGTCATTGGTTTCTGTAGTGGTTCTAGTTCCTCCTAATCTACTTGCTCTCTAAAGACTTTGCCTGTCTGTAAACTCAGCATATGCCTTCTTTGCCAAACCAGCTCCTGGTACTTCTTCATGTGTTCCTACTCCACCTCACCTCAGAGGGTCTTCCTTGAAACCCATGTTATGCCTCTGTACCTGATCTCCTTCCTTCAAGATGCTTCTCATGGGGTAATTAGTCATTTTTTAAAACTTGATGAGTCACTTGCCTCTGAGTTCTCTGAGGAAAGTGACTACTTCTCAGGTCATTGTTAATTCATAGTGCCTGGATGGAACTCAATAGTTAAATCTATTTGATGTCTTGAGTAACAACAACAGCAGCACAAAAACCAAAACCAAACCAAACAACAACAAAACAAACTTCTTCGAAGATTTCCTATTGTGACTGACCATCACAAGGTCTCCTTTTAATTTTCTTCCATTGTTTGTATTCTCTGAAAACTCCTCCATTCTTCTGGTCATCCTCTTAGGTCATGGTTTCTAATCCTTTGGCCACCCTGGCTCTTCACTTTCAGATGCTACTTTTGAAACACTGTTATGAGTATTAGCACAACCTATGACAATCTTCTCTTCTATTATCATAGTTCCTCTCCAAAATACCTCTTTGGTACTTTAGTGACTGTCTTAGTTAGGGTTTCTATTGTTACAATGAAACACCATGACACAAAAGCAAGTTGGGGAGGAAAGGATTTGTTCAGCTTACAATCCTACATTGCTGTTCATCACCAAAAGAAAGTCAGGACAGGAACTCAAGCAGGGCAGGAATCCAGAAGCATGAGGCAATGGAGAGGCCATGGAGAGTGACATTTACTGGCTTGCTTTACGTGGCTTGTTCAGTTTGCTTTCTTATAGAATCCAAGACTATCAGCCCAGTGATAGCACTACCCACAATGGGCTGCGTTTTCCTTCTTTGATCATTAACTGAGAAAATGCCTTACAGCTGGATCTCAAGAAGGCAAATCCTCAAAAGAAGCTCCTTCTTTTCTGATGACTCTAGCTTGTGTTAACACACAAAACCAGCCATTACAATGACTAGCACCCAAGCTACTCTGCTGCTTCATGCTAAATGATAAAGACTACAAGGTTCCAGTTATTACATGTTTCAGCAAATGTGACCATTATAAAGTACTCAAAAGTAAGATGAAAAACTATTTCTGTGTGTGGTATATCTGTTTCTGTGTACAAGTACGGTAGTGTCCATATATCCATGTGTATGTACATATGTATGTAGAGACCAAAGAGTGGCATAGCATGTCATTCTCTGTATCTTTCTACCATATTTTTTGAGACAGTGTTTATCACTCAGTCTGGAGTTCACGAATTCAGCTAGACTTGCTGACCACTGAGCCACTAGTATCCTATCTCTGCCTCCCAGGGATAGAATTATAGATATGAGGCATCATTCCTGATAGGGTTACAAAGTCAGCTCTTCTTGCTTATGCAGCAATCACTTTACCCAGCAAATCATCTTCCCACACCCCACCCCAAATAATTTTAAAACATCTCCAAATACTAAATTGTCATTCACAAATATCTAGTGTTAATTTATATGGACAGATTTTAACCATGAACCATCTACTCATGTGTGTGTATGTGTACAAATACATATGTTCTGAGCTGATCTCTTTCTATTCATGGCTCTTCACATTGTCTTCTGATGTCACATTATGCCAATAACGACAGTCCTAGTCTTCTTTGGGAATGAATAAAACAGTGGTTAGAAGGCTAGTGCCTGAGTTCAGATTGACCTTGTCCTCACATTCCAATGCTTAGCAGCTGTTTTGCCTGGGATATATTACTTATCAACTAAAACTGTAATTATACAGTTATTTATAGTTAAATAATTACCTCATGCACAGTTATGGAACATTTAAATAGCTGTATAACATCCCATTTCATGGATAGACCTATTTAGACGATCTTTAAATTAGTTCTTCCCCATCCTATAATTTAACTTCTTGAGTTTTAAAAGCTGAATTTGATATTTTCATGACTGTTAAAATTTCCTACCAATTTTAATCCTATTATTTCAGGCTTTGAATAATTTTGAATCATGCTTTAATCTCTGTCTTTTGGACTTGTGTGATATACAGACCTGATTAGCAGAATTTTATTTTGTGTTATCGATCAGGAACTAAATGTTTTAGATACCTCTGTAACTTGTCATTGTCACCAGTAGAGAATCCCTTCCTCCCTGTTCCCATATTAACACTATGTTACTAACTAACATATTAGTTATTAATTATAGAATGTACACAATTGATTGCTATACTCCTGATAAAGTGCTTTGCTAATTACATGAAAAAAAATCACACAAGAAGCCCAATGAAATAAGAGTAACATTGTAATGCTCTCACAATATTTATCTCTGGTAGGTTTTGTAAAGGGCCAGCAAGACGCTGAATGTGAAACTGAATGTGGGAGAGGTGCTTGCAAGCCTCTTGACCCTATTTTAATTCCTGGAACCCACATATAAGAAGGAGAGGATTAAGTCTGGAATTATGTCATCTGACATCTACATGTACACCATGGCACACTCACCCTGCAAACCCCATGAACACACACAATACATAAATAAATGTGATTGTGGGAAATTTTTGCTGGTACGGTTGAAGTCTGGCATTACCAGAAAGCCTCTGATTTCGGTGCAAAGTGATGGACCCCATTTTCTCAGCTGGATCCCTTCTTCTGTCAGATCTTGGGAAATCTGAGATCCTCAAAGTAAGGAGTGTCAGAAACCTGCCCTGTGAACCTGGAGTTCTTTCCCCACCCCTGCTGCCCATGGGATAATTAGGTACTACATTTTCTTTCTTCTGATCATACCCAGCAAATCTAACACATTCACCTCCCAAAACCCTCCCCACTGCCTAAAGGTTTATAATGCTCCTGATTCATGAAATAAATTCTCTTTCTCCATTCCTCCACTATGACCGCCTGAGATTTGCTGTTTATTTTGGGCTTGGAAAGAAAGAACTGTTGCTGGACACATGCCTACCTAAGTCTCCTGCTGCTGACAGCAAGGGCTCATCTTCAAGGACCAGGATCAGCAGCTCCCACCTCACTGCTATCACAGCTGTCTAGCCAGGCTCTCATTTCGAACCACCGCCAACCACCCCAGTGGTTTTTGAAGTTCATGGAGAGGTGCCAAGCCTGTATTGTTTCTCCTGTACGCACGCCAGTCACCACAGTGCTCATCTGCAATGACTGGCTGTTGCCCTGACACAGCCTCCAACCCCGCCAGAGCCAAGCCGGACTCCCAAAGCCACTTGGTTGAATCCAGGAGCTCCACATTCCTTGAAACTGCTCAACCCAGAGAGGGGCAGTTCAGCTAAGAGAGCTGGTGACCTTTTGGTGCATGCATGAGAGACTTAAGACTACCCTAACTCTCCTGCTCTGCTTATTAAAAGAGTTGTAGCATTTGGGCATTGGAGAAAATCCTTTCTCCTGCCTTTCTCTGATATCCTGTGGCACTGATCCCAACCCATGTTTCGCTCTTTTCTGCCCAGAAACCAACTGAGCTCAAAACTTCTGATGGAGAAGCATACACTTCTTCTGAATTCCTCAGAAACTGAAGAACAGCATGTAATATTTTTTTGAAAATAGCATATCTTCAGTTAGTATGATGAGTTTTTAGTGAACTCACACTGGTTCCTTCAGGTTTTCATGAATCAGACTCTTACTTTTTCTTCCAGAAAACTTCCTCTGATCCTAATGTGTGGGGTGCTCAGCCCTTAACCTTTAAAAACATTTAACACTTTACCTAACAAGGCAATGCTTTCTTTACATATGTATCCATTACTTTATTCCGAGTTCTTTGTACACCCAGATCCTAATGTGTAGTAAGAACTCAAATATGAAAGTGGGTTAAGGTGAAAAGTTGTGTCAAACAGAATTTGTGAGAAAACTTAATCAAAGAACAAATAAAAAATATTGGGCAGAATTCCATTAAGGAGGAAACTGTGTTTTCATATATGTGATTCTGTTTTAGTTTTTTAAAAATATTTTATTTTTGAGACAGAATCATCTTATGTAGCCTTGACTTGATTAGAACTCTCTATGTATATCAAACTTACCATGTGCCCCTGGCTCCTCAGCACTGAGATTAAGGGTGTGCCCACCATGCCTGGTCAAATTATTAGTATTCTTTATAAACGAAGTGTGTTACATTCTTAATTACTATTGGGTTTGGCAAGTAAATGATTCTACTTACATTCAAATTCCTTAGGGAGCTAAGGATGTAGTTCACTTGCCTAGCATATATTAAGTCCTGGGTTTGATATGATGCTTGCCTATAATCCAAGCACTCAGAAGGCAAAGCAGGAGAAGCAGGCTAGTCTCCAACTATAGCTATGGATGACCTCGAACTTCTGCTTCTCCTTTGACTTAATACATGCTAGGCAAGTGAACATGTTCAAAGAAAAATGCAAATAATCTTGAGAATCATTTCTAAATATATCCACCCACCTTGCTCTACATAGTGGCTCTCTGATATTCTTTCTTGATAGGTTAACCATTATTATATAGTTTTATTTACTTTACATTCAGGAAAAAAAAAAACAAAGAAAGCACTAATACCTTTGTATTGATTACTTTTCTATCACCACGATAACAGAATTGATTGAAAAAAAAACCAAGGAAGGAAAAATTTTCTGGTTTATAATTTCAAAGATTTGTATTCTATTTCAGCAGAAAAAACATAACATGCTGGTCAACTAATTTATAAAAGCATTTCTCCAGAATCGCCTTCAGGTTTTTGATGTTGACAATGGGGATTATGTGTATCTTTATCCAGATTCTTTCTGGATTACATTCTACTGCAAGGTGCACCCTGGATTTTTTTTAAGTCTATGATATGGATTGTTATTGATTTAAGAAACATTTTAAACAACTTTTTAGTTTTTTTATATGAAGGAAGCTGCTTGTATCACAGTGGGCCAAGAGTTAGAAATTGATTGGCATCAGGGACTGAAGATAAAATTTATAGGTCTGTCTCGAGTGACTTATTTTATAGATAGACTCCATTTCCTAAAAAAGGTTCACAGCCCTATGAGACCTGAGCCTACGGAGATATCTCAGATTTAAACCATAGCAACCACATCCATGTGTCAGTATTATATTTTATTTAATAGTAACAGTAAATAGAAGAAATAAAAATGGCTTGATGAAAGTTGTGTTGGAAACCTTATGGAAAAGTAACCATCACTATTATGAAATTACTTCCAACAACAATTTAGTTGGTTTTCTTGCTTAAAGCTCATCATGTGAAGAGTAGGAGGGTGGGGAAAGGGAAAAACACCCTTAAATTACGCATTGGCAGCACTTTCAGAGAGAAACCTTGTATACTTGTGTGCTTTAAAGTGTGCTATCTTCTTAAGCAAACGATCTACACATGAAGTGCGTGTCAGATGGGGAGGGATGAAGGAACAGTGGACAGCTGTTCATAACATCTCCTTACAACAGTGTGCCCTTATTTCCTTTCTAAGTATGTAAATTAAATAATTATCCTTCTGTTATTTCTTAGCTTCACAATAGTCATTTGCTCTTCATGGTAAAACCCTCTGCTTTGGATTGCATTTCATCTTACTTCTTTGAGACCTCTCTAGCTTTCATTGTGTTGGCCCCCAGTAAGGTCTCCTACTCTGCCATGGTTTTCCTCTTCTTGGATGCTCTGCTCCTTCAATGTAGGGAAGTATCTGATGCTTTGTTTATTTCTTTACTTTTTTAACTCTTTTTAGCTTAGCTTAAATCCTTCAAGGATGACCATATTCTTATATAGAGTGGAAACAATATTCCACACCAAAGTATCTTTGAGTAGTCTCTTATGAGCTGATATAATTGATGAGGACTTTCTTCAAATATGGTGATTTTTCAGATAGTTATCAGAAACAAAAGTTTATTCCTCTTAAGGCTTGAAAAATTTTTCTTTGTCATTTTTGCTTTGTAAAAATTTGCCTTGAAGGCACAAGAAAAAGATAGTTCCCACTAGTCATCTACCTTATCTGTTTCTAATTAAGCAAACTAATTTTCTTACTGTAATTATAGAATGCAATGTAACAGCACACAACTGAGTATCTAGAAATTGGCTCATTAATTATTAATAATCAATGGCAAGTTTCCTAATACATGAATCTTGATCGACTTAATCATTATATGCATGTGAAGCATACATGTTCTTTTGAGTGCACCTGATTACCATTTATTACAGACTAAAAATATTCATAGACATACATTCATCACAGTAATTTAACTGACTATCTTATATTCTTGAAAGAGCTTCCTCTATGATAATATGAAAGTCTTTATATCTTTCCTATTGCTTTTTGACTTATATATTGATTTTAGGGTTAGTTTTTATATATTTGGTTGTGAGCCTAGCCTTTAACGGCTGAGCCATCTCTCCAGCCCGGGTTAGGTTTTTAGTGTTATACTTTATTTCTCTTCATAGACAAAGGGCCATACAAGCTTCAAGTTACTATTTCAGAGCTAGAAACCACACCTTTTCAAATAGCGCGATGTGATGACACTGAATTACTGGTTTAAAATTCCAAGGTATTTTGGTATATATTGTTAGATTCTGGTATAAAGAGCTTTCATATTTTGTAAAATTTCTATGATGATGATGAACCTCTTCTTTGATGTGTGTAGAGGGGGGTAGAGAGAAAGGAGAGGAGGAGAGGAACATTTTTTTTTGTGTTGTGGAACACAATTGTATCCAACCCAAATTTCATGTTTCTTCTCTAATGGATTTGCCAAAATTATTGAAGTGGGCGTGGATCACTTTTCATTAAAACCAGTATAATTGGCAAAAGTACCCTTCCCCTATTGGGCATAATTGAAAATGAATTAAGTTCCATGGAGTCTGTCTAAAAGTACAAGACAGTAGGATTTGAGGACAGTGCTATTTTGATTTTCTCCTTTTTAAAGTGAAGTAAGCAGGTCGTTAACCTTTATATTTCACCTCCACGCCATCACACACAAGCAAAAATGCAACAGGATGTGAGATAGACAGTTAATCCTCATTGTATGCAGTGCCCTTTCCTTGTTTCTGCTTATGGTGAATCATGTAGACCAAGGTGAAATCATGCTGAAAATTTCTTTAATGTTTTAAACATGGGACCCTTTAGCTCTAAGGCCTCCTGTTATCTCTTACTGTGGTGATTTCTGGAGAAACTGAGGGGCAACTGAGACTAAGTAAGTATGTCTTACTTAGGGCTTTATTGCTGTGAAGAGACACCATGACCACAGAAACGCTTATAAAGGAAAACATTTAATCGAGGCTGGCTTAGAGTTTAGGGGTTTATTTAGCCCATTATCATCATGGCAGGAAACATGGCGCTACAGAAGGAACGAGAGTTCTACATCTTGATCTTTAGAGAGAGGAAGAGACTGCCACACTGGGTGTGGGATTGAGCATCTGAGACCTCAAAGCTCATCCCCTAGTGACACACCTCCTCTACAAAAGCCACACCTACTCCAACAAGGTAACGCCTCCTAATAATGCTACTCTCTACAGGCCTATGGAGGCCATTTGTATTCAAATCACCACATAGTAGATGCCTAAAATGCATTCTGACAGTAGCAGACTCAATTTCTCCATAGAATGCCGCCAGCACCCCCGTGGGTAATCAGGAAATAGGTTATGTTGGAGGGAGAGACATCAGAGAATAAATATTCCTCAATTAGACTCTGAAATCATGCAGATGTTTTCAATCTTTCCACTCCACAATGTTCTTATTTTATATTGTATCTATTGTATCTGATGTTTTCAACTCCTGAGCTCTTTGGGGCTCTTAAGCACACATTGGACAGTATCTTACTGGTCCATCTTTTAAGACTACTTAGGTCCTTTCATTTTAGTTTTTAATTTTGTGTGTATGGGTGTTTTACTTGTATGCATATAAGTGTACCATGAATGTACAGTGTCTAAAGACCAGAAAAGGCCATTAAATCCCCTGAAACTGGAGTTTCAAATGCTTATGTGCTGCTATGTGAATGCTATGTGAGAAATTGAACCAGGGTTCTCTGGAAGAGCAATCTGTGATCTTAACCATAGATTCATCTTTTCAATTACCAATATAAAATTTTATTTCAGTTCTGGGATTATCTTAGTTCTCTGAACATGATAAGAATGTCGTACTGCACTATTAGAATTTTGTAACAAGCTTCAGGTAACATCTGTTAGAATTATTTGTTCTTCAAAGATTTCTTATTGAAAAGCTTATGAATAACACACACACACACACACACACACACACACACACACACACACATATACATATATATTGCATAGACACAGGTGTGCAGACAATTCCATAGATGAAAATTACGATATTCAAATCTAACAGGATCTTCAGCAGGAAAAAGCCAATCTACTGTTTAGGGAAATTATCAAAGAATGGTGAAATGAAGGTTAACATGGTAAATTAATGCATTTATGATGAAGTTGTTCTCTCTTTCTAGTAGCTTCAGATGTTGGGTCAAATACAACAAGAAGCTAATGGTCCAGATAGATCTATAAATTGAAAAATAGAAAACTATTTCAAGTTATAAATTAGTTTACATGTTTAGGGATTTAGAAAGCCCCCAGAAGGAATGGACATGGGCACACACTGATGGGAATGTAGACTTACCCTAGGAAGGATATAGAAAGTGAAAAAAAAAAACATACATGATAATGGCTCTGAAATTGTAGCTTCTAATTAGAGAGGGGGCTACCTGGTCCCTTTAGGTTTTTAGTGTAGGTTGAAAATAGGTGCTTCCTTGGGAATGGGAGGGTGTACTACTAACATAGCTGCCCAAGTGGCCCTATTCTTGATGTCCTTTTATTATTATATATGTTACTGTAAAAAAAAAAAAAAACTCTAGGCTGTCCTTGACATGGTCATGTCAAAGCTAACTATGAAAAGAAGACATATTTCAGGCAGCAAAAAGGAAACTTTCGAATATCTTCTAAAGGTACGTCACCTCCACGGAGTTTATAAATAAATGCTGTGTGTGTAACATGAAGTTAGAATTCTGTTCCCAGAAGACTTATAGGAACATGGGCTGGAATTACAATCTTGTCTGTTGTGACTGGCAGTTTTCTGTGACAGATCACAAATCCTTGTGCAACAGGGTGATGTTGAGGTGAAACGGAGCATCTCATTTAGTTTTATTTCTCTGAGTACAGATACATGACCACTGTTTCCAAATGGTGTTGTCATTGGCATGTAGTGCTGCAGACAGCTGATTTTGAAGGGACATTAGGGAGGCACTGTGCACAATGTTGAGGCAGGTTTCACTTGGCAAGATTGATTTGCAATGCGCATTTGCATTGACTCACTGGCACCATCTACCTGTGTGACTATTAGAACAAAGCCGACAGGTTCAAAATAACTTAAGCTTTGCCTAAGAAAACAAACCTCAAAACAATTGTACCAGCATCAATCCATGACTTGATTAGCTCTGGATGTTAAAAGAGCAGCTGAGTGGGTGGGTTGCTCTGCTGGGTCTCAGGGTCACCTCAGGTGACTCTTTCCCAGAGCTTGAGCACACTATTCTTGACATCATCTTTCTGTATGTGTTTGGAGAGCATGGGACCTGAACAGATGGCCTCGATATGGGCTTCCATGACTACCAGGCAGATGAGTGATCTGGCTTGTTCTTTCTCATTTGAATTGTTGTCAGCCAGGGAAAAGTGGTGAAAATAAATCAATGGCTGCCTCCTTCAGACCCAGCATGTCATCAAAATAAGCAACATCCTGAGGCAGCTGTTGGGTGTTTTCTCTGGTTGAAGGAGCCCTTCATACTCTGGAGAGTCATGTAACAAATGACCAAGTCATGCTTCAGAAAAGCCACTTGTGTTCATGTTTGTTACCAGGGACCAAATGTTGTCACTGAATGGAGAGCAGCAGCAGGCTTAAAGGAAGTGTTATTTATTCACTCCTAGACGTTCTGCATCATTTTTCACTGGGTTAAATATTATTGGTAACTAGTTGATAACTGTTTACATCTCTCATCATAAGAACACAGGAAATCATAAACAGAAACCTTGTTGAACACCTTGGCCATGCCTTTGCATTTCAGCTGTATGCAAATCTCAGAATTTTCTTCTTGGGTGACACCCAGAACCCTGATTCTTAAAAAATGCAACTGAGGTTCAATTTAAGAGGATGGCATAAACTTTAACACACAATCTTCAGATGAGGGAGGGGTTGATTGCTAAACTGCTTCATGGCCCAGTTTCTTTTTGTTGTCCTCTTCCTACCTTGCTTATCAACCCATTACTCATTCTCCCAGATGCAAACTGACTTTCCAGTTATAAATCAGGGACATTTGACATGTTTTCAAATAGTAAACATCCCACATATATGACAGCCTAGCCAGGTTAAGATGGAAAGGAAATTTTTACTACACACACACACACACACACACACACACACACACATGTGAAATATATATATATATATATATGTATGTATATATATTCCAAAGACTTTTCAATTTTGGAAGTTTCATATGGCCTGTGGGTGGCATTTGGATATCCCAAGATTTACTTAGTGCAGTATGGTAATCTAGTTCCCAAATTTTACATAGTTTAACACATACAATTTGTAATGTTTCTAGAAATATCATAGATAGAAATATCCTCAGAAGGGTTCTATGTTTTGGTCTGCCTTCAGTTGACTTTCATTAGTTAACTACACATATCAAAGGATAGTCAGGTTGAGGAACTGACAGGAAGGCATCTGGTCTCATTTCTGGTTTGGTCATGACTGAACCTTTTCTCTGAGAGATGTCATTTATCCTGGCTTTTTACTGATGATTTAAAATATGCACTCAGCATCGAGAACTCTAACTTGTATATCTTTGGAGGGGTTTCTTCTATAAATGTTAGCAAATGTACAAGTATAGTCAGTTATTGACTGAAACACAGACTCATCAAGAAAAATGGCAATGTTTCAACTAGCCCTGGAGAGAAGAAAAATCTCCTGTGAGTTAGCCATCTTTTGCAGATGATGTATTTCAGGATATGATCCACAGGCATTGAATTTATAAAGAAATTGTTGGTAAAGTCCCTTTCAGAGGAATCATGGATTGAAGCTTTATATACTGGGAAATGGAATTTTTCCTCTGCTTTATAAACATGTCAGAGGGAACTAAAGTATTTTGTATTTTTGAATTTTCACTAATGCTTTTATATTGCATACTTATTTAATGAGATCTATGGTAGTAAAAATCCTATATAGATTTGAGGTACACTTAAAATATTCACAGATGATGGCATCTTGGGAAGAAATGATATTTCTTCTGTTTCAAATCTGTTGCTTCTTTGGGGACACGGACAGTCAACTGCCTGTTCACACTTTCTCTTTAAAAAGTGTTTTATAGCTCCTTAATAGGTTGGAATCCCTAGGCTCCAGTGACATAAGATAACCCTGGATGTTTTAACACAAAATATTTAAAATTTGTTGTCTTTTACTATCCTTACAAATTATAATCATCTACTTAACATGCCTTAATTTGATGTATTCTGCCGAGGCTGGCATTAAGTACAAAAGTGAGAGAAATGAGATCAAAGAGGTAGAGTAATTAAGAAGAGACGGGGCAGAGCCACAACTGGAGCTCAGGTCACTATGTTACTGATTCAATTCTTGCAATATATATTTGCTGGGCTAGGTGCTGTATAAAAGCTACCTTTGTGTCTCTCCCATATCTGACAAACTGTCTGCTTCCCTGTGGGAGTTTTGCTATCAGACAGGTACTTTCCTTCTTAGGGAAGCACTTCGCTAAATCCTAGTCTTTTCCCATAAGCTCATGGTACTACCCCAATTTCCTCATTTTTATGGTGAAATCTCCAGATAACAAGTTTAAACTTTGATGAGTCTGTCACCATTTTTTATCAATTAGACATAAAAACTGAACTTGAATCCCAATTATGTTTCATTCTATATTTCATGTAGCTCTTGTTCTTTAAATTGTGTTTTATTTATTCACTTAGTTATTTTATCAGCATAGTCACTGCATATGATATTGGATATTATAAGGATAATTTCATACAAGTCTATAATCTAATTTAACTATGCCTCCTCCCCTTTATTTCTTTTCCCTTCCCTATTAGTTCTCTTTGTCTCTCTAGGCAGCTTTACTTCTACTTTGATGCCTTATATACATACATTTTATGTATTTATGTAAAATCAAGATTCCACCTTAAAGAAAACTCCTAGCATCTATCTTTCTGAGTTTGGCTTATTTCAGATTATACAATGATCTCAGTTACACTTATTTTCCTCAAAGGACATAATTTTGTTTCTCTTCCTGGTTGGATAATATTCCATTGTGTAGATGTATGTTCTTATCCATCCTTCTGCAGATTGACACTGAAGCTGATTCCAAGGTTTATATATTTCCATCTTACCACCATATTTCTTTCTTTTTTTTTAATAGGTAAGCCAATTTGAAGCTTAATTTTATTTTATTTTTTTATAAGTACTTTATTTTTTTTTCAAGTTACATCTCAGTCACAAACCCTTCCCTAGTCCCCCTTCCTGTCCCACCCTTCCACCCTCTTCCCCCCCAACAGCTTCTCTTTTCATTCCAACAAATGGTTCTTTCTCTTATAACAGTAAATTCTATACAAAACAGCAGAATTAACTATGCCACATTTATGAGAGTTAAATGGCCCAGTGTACCTTCCCAATGTCCAGTTCATACATATTTGGCCCCTGACTTTAACCTTCTACCTTCTAACCATCTCCATGAGTTTAAAGTTCTATAACTGACTTAGTTTTCATACTAACTTGCATCACTATTATAACCATCTTCTTAGATCTAGAA
>CAJQZJ010032066.1:9408846-9429899 GCA_907164525.1 Lophiomys imhausi | reverse complement strand
TGAAGGACTAACCTACCCTGTCTTGGCAGAGCTAGGCTGTCGACTTCCCTGCTACCAAGTTTTGTCCTTTTTGGACAGCAGTCTGTCTGCAGTTGAAGCAAGGAGTTTTTACATGCCAAGAGAAAGGCTTGCCACTAATTCAACCATCTCACACTGGAGATTCTTCTATGCTTTTCTTCTACTTGGAGTAGAATAGGGGGTGCTGTCAGGAGCTGATATGTCACGATATCAAAAAAAAATCTTAATTTAAGACCACATCTTTGAATGCCATATTCTGCAGATCTCTTGGGGTTTTTGAAGATGCCCTATCTATCTCTTGTATTTAGATAAGCAAATGTTGCTTGTCTCTTAACAACTTGATTACTGAGTAGCTTAGAGAATATCTGTGATAGACTGTCTTAGTAGCTAACAAGGTGACATGCATGCATGACTAGGAGTTTGTTTTTCTTAACTATCCTAAACAGTTTAAGACGGTTTGTATCAAGAGGCCAGAGCTTCACATTTCATTTTTAAGTATCTCTAGGTAGGATACCATTAGGAAGCATTACCTTAAATTTTGTATCAATATACAAAGATCTATTCAAATGTGGCTAAATATACTCTTAATTTTGTATCAATATACAAAGATCAATGCCTATGCGGCCCAATACAATCTTAATATTGCGTCCATATACAAGGGTCAATACCATTGTGGCCAACTATAATCTTAATTTTGTATCAATATACAAATATCAATACCGACGTAGACCAATACAATCTTATTTTTGCACAAAAAACATTGGTCAATACCACTTTAGCCAAATATACTATTAATTTTTTATCAACATACAAGGGTATAAGGGCATATTCAATAATGTGACCTTTCTTCTAGATCCTTCCTGTGCTGTCTATGTCTCAATTTTTCTCAAGTCCGTGCATTCCTACATAGGAGATAAAGAAGGATACAGAAAAGGGAAAGAAGGAATACCTTGTTACCACCATATTTCTTAAAGATGTCATCAGAAGTAGTTCTATAAAAGCCATTTGTTGGTGCAGGGCTCAAGAGAAAGATTCTGTTATTTTAACGGAATAATTACTTTTGACTTTCAGATCTTTGCTTTAAATTTATGAGTCTTCATATGACAATAATGCTGTCTGATTTTTGGGTGCTTGTGTATCCACCAACATGGTGGCATTGTGAGCTACTGTCCTTAGAACCCAGCACAATGATAAGGAAAGCCAACAATACATGTATGATGGAGTTAAACAGCATTTTCAGTTAAGAGCCAGTGGTAATGAGATTATACCAATATCTGTGCCAGATTGAGTGAAGCTTAGGCTATGTATTTTGGGGGCCTCAGGATATTAAAATATTAGAAAATTGAAAATTTGGGGATGTAATTATTAAAACTGCTCAATATATTTTGACCTAGGATAATAGTAAAGTGACTTCACTTGTTGGCACCTTACTATGTTCCAAGGAATTGTGCAGAATTACTTTAATACTTTTTTACATGATGCTTATTATTCACATTAAACAATCAAGGAAGCCGAGTTGCAGAGTTTTATCTGCCCTATGCACTGGTGATGTTCACATCATGGAGGACTGTTTGATTCTAAAATCTCATAAACCATTATGAACTAGTTCTTCCCACTCTGAGATGCTCTCATTATCCATATACTCACAGCCATATTTGCATATTGACTGTGTTAGGTTCCAGGAAAACAACGAGAATAAAAATAGATAACCTTATGTCATAGAGCTGCTGTGCTTATAGGGGTGACAGGAGGTAAGGCTGTGAGGAAATTTCATGGGATGCCATGGATGGGAGCTTCGGAGAACAGTAAGGCAGAAAAGGAAGAACAGGAGCCACACCTCTTCATAGAGTAGTCAGTAAGGGCCTGATCAAGAAAGTCACATTGAAGCAAAGGCATTGGGCAGAGGTGGGTGTGGTGGAACTGAAACCCTGTTGGAGATGGTTTCAAATAAAAAAAAAATGGAACAGGTGAGCACCAGCACTTTCTTACTGAGCCAGGGTTACCTGTTTGTAGTCAGCGGGAATTAGGCACGAGTCAGAGGGGTACACAGTAAGTCTGAGACTGTGACAAGTTTATTGCAAGCAATTAGACTTTTGATATCTTTATCAAAAATAAAATACAATGGTGGTTACTAGGAAGAATACAGTGGTAGTTGCCAGGATACAATGACATTTGCAAGCTATGCAGAGTATACAAGATCAATGTCTAAGAATAATTGTCCTGTCAGACTTCTTTATGGTTCTCTGACTTGTAAGGAATGCAGAGATACACAGGTGGTCTGCATGCTTTCACTACCTGAGGGACTGCCTCAATTTCTCAGGAACTGAAAGGAACATAGTGCCCCAGGAACCATATACTCTAACTTGGAAATCCTATGACACTTGCCTCTCAAGGCAGCTAGACCAGACCAACTCCATGATTCTTTGTACGAAGGAATTGGAGAGATGGGTATTAAAAATGTGATTCTATGTTAGGGAAGGGTAGGATCCATTAGTTTTATTTAGTTTTGACATTTTGAGATATTACGGCATGATTAATTGGTAAATAATAATGTTGTATTAGAGAAGAAAATGATGAGAGAGAGAAAGAGAAGTAGAAGGAGAAGAAAGAAGAGGGAGTAGAGAGGGAATGAAAGGAATGAAGGAGGAGAGAAGAGGAGAGGAAGGGAGGAGAGGAGAGAAGAGAGGAGAGGTATAACCACATTCTTGAGTAGGACAGTTGGGATAGAGTGACTTACAAAGTGGAGGATGTGGGCTTACAGAGGAACATAGGAAGATTTGTTAAAAGTTGAGGGAAGGCAGAATCAGAGCGCTGATAGTGGTATGTGAAGAAAGAGCCTGTGGGCATTCATTCTGGGGGTTTCTGTGTTCACATAAAAAAAAGCAGGCTCTGATCTTAAGCTGTGAATACAAGTGGAGGAGGCTGTGTTCAAAATATAAAGAAGAAATACAGAACTGATTGTCAGGAACATGTCTCTGATTTCTGGCCTGTCAGTACTGAGGGCTTACTTGAGTAAGGTGACATATGTTTAAAATGAGAGCAACAGATGTGCTTATAACTTCACGTTCAATGGTGAAGTTGTTGTTCAAGTCAGACTCAGTGTTCACAAGGTAGATTGGGAGAAGTTGAGTTTAATCGTGGTCATGATTTTGCAGGAATAGTGTAAAACTGAGATGATAATTATGGAAGTAAGCCAGTGAGTTGAGCATTAAGAACATGAAAGGATGGGTGAGGATGGTGGGAAAAGCAATAAGATTGATGGATTACATACCATGGCTGGGTCAAGAACGAGAGTGTAAGGTGAGAACAAGAGATAATGACCAAACGTATGCAGAAATAATGAAGAAACTAAGGGCCGGTGTCCTTCAGAATATAATCAGTATTGTTCTCCACATCTGTGGGGTTGCATTAGTGGCTGTGAGTTTGATGGACAAGGTAGAAGAGGTTGGAGGGGCTGAGACTTGGTAGATATAGTCAGACAATAGGCAGAACCACAGAGGTTGCCACTCTCACAACAGAGGAATGAACTAGAACTTCTGAGCTTCTTAAAGGTGAAGAGTGACTGTAGCTTTGATTGTTTCTAGGCTGAAATTATGACACAGATGGATGTGCTGTGGTGAGAGGAGGTTCAGAAGCTTGTCAAGACAGAGGTTTCAGGTTTGTGATGGTGTTATTTTCCCTGGGAATTCCAAGCTATCTGAAAAGCTCATCCTACTCCTAGAATATGAGCAGAGTTAGGTCTTAAATTATACAATATATTTATACTTAGGTGCTCACTTTCTTATTTGAGTATGCTCAGGCATGGAACTAGGCTTTCTTTTCACTGTTTCCAGTCTGTTGTTTATTGCATCACCAGGGAGTGCATGAGCTCTTAAGTGGAGGTTTTGGTGAGAGCTCCATGAATGGTTGAAATAATTGTTTAGGGCAGTCTATAGGGTAGAAGGGCAGGAAAATATACTATCAGATAACTATGCAGAGAACAGACACCTGTGATTGGAACAATGCAGTGAAGAGCAAATTTATTATTCAAAGGGAATGAGAATGACCTGTAAACAAAGAGTACTGCCACTCTTGCTATGTGGGCAAAACACAGCTATCACAGTCATGAGCTGAGAGCTGCAGGTGCCTGCACTAAGTACATAAAAGAACGGGCCTGTCAACAATCAGCCATGTGTGAAGGTGGGGCTAGGGAGCCTTACCCCTCACTACTGAACTATTTGCTATTGGTAGACGTAAGGAGTGGTGAAACCTTTGCTTTCAGTTATGTACTCACTGATAATTTTACCAGGTTCCAATGGATACTTCACCAGCCACAAAAATAGCCCTGGTTAAACAAAACCACAAACCCAAGTCATGAACATGGTAACACTAGGATGCTGGGAGGTATTTGACTGGCACAGGAAGAAGATAAAACAGGATGTGGAGGGATGAGCATCAGAATACATTGCATACATTTGCGACATTGTCAGGCAACAAAATTGATCAATAAAAATTATAGAAAAGCAAATCAGAACAAAAATTAGAAAAAATTTAAATAAAAATAAAATAGTTATTATTCATTACCTCTAGTTCCAAAAAAAAGTGTAATGGTGACAAAGGGATCATTGCTTAAGAATTTTACTTCTCTTTCTTCACTTATCCTCTATAATAAAAGAGGGACCTTCCCCAGCCATAAGGTCCTCAGAACACATCTTACTATTTATTCTAATTTTTTTGTTTCCTCTGATTTGTATTATGTTCTTTTGTGCTAACACACAAATAATTTTGTTTTATTTTATTTTTAAAACAATATTGCTATGAACTTTTCTTGGTTTTAGGATAGTAGTACAGTTAATTTTTCATAAGAGATATTATTATAAGGGACTAGGCCACCTGGCTTAATTCATTAGTAATTTCAAACACTCTCACTGTAACATCATAGATTCATTGACATAAGAGCTTGTGGATGATACCTATCCCTACCAGTTCTGATTTCTTTGTGGTTTTGGGAATTTTTCTGACCTTTGTGTCTTCAATCTGAACCTCTAACTCTAACAGATGTGTCACAAAGAAGTCACATATGAGGAATTGTTCATATGATTATATAGAAGCATAGGTACTTAAATGGGTTGGGTCAAAAAAACTTTTCCTAGGCTTGGCATGCTACTATCCAGAACTTCTGAAGTTTGTTCTGGTGACAATGCTGTGAACTATGGAAGCAAAAGCAGGGGAGGTAGTCATTCATTTAACTCTCTTGTTTTGAACTTTTGAGTTTATGCAGCATTTGCTCTGGACTTGTTTTAATACATGAGCCAATATTTCTCCCCAGGCTCCTCCTCTCTAGGAGTAATTGGGTTATCTTGATTTTTTTTTGTGTGACATTCATAATTTACTGATATGTAGTCTATGTATTTTCATCTCCATAGAACTCCTATTATATTAAAAAATGTCCAGAACCCCTGAGAGTTCCTTTTCTTCACATTTTTTCTTTTTTTATGATTGATTTATCTTTTTATTTAATAATGCAGGAATGAAGTAATATGCCAAATCATCATGGTTGGTAGTTTTCTTGTGTGCATACAGTCACCCCAATACTACCTCATAGCTAAAGAACAGGTACATTTTTCTTTTTTTGAAATGAGGAAATACTACATATTGTTGTAATTTCCTGTGCATTTACTAGTCATTAGTTTGTGCCAAAGAAAGAGTTTATAAGGTCAAAAAATCATAAGAAAGAGGTTAGCATCTTCTTGGTTTTAATTTATTTAAATTGAGCATAGGGAATAGAATAATTATCTACTATGCTTGGCCTAATCTGACAATCTTGTTTGGCATCATCCAGTTCATACCTATGGGATATATGACGGCATTGAAGTATTTGATATTTTAGTGGAGAGATTTTAGTTTCTGGTCGCTTGCATTTGAATTCTTGTTATTATTTCTGTTTTGCTTAATCTATGTTCAGTTCCTTATTATTTGAGATTAAGTCTTAAAACTTTAATAATTCTCATAGCGACAGTGATTCATTCCCATTTTCATCTCATACACAAAAGCAAGCTTTTATTTTCCTCTTAAACTTGCCCACCTAGAAGCTCAAAGCCTTTTTTATTCTCTTGATACACCCACCTAGAAAACTTTCTGCTTTGACTTTAAGCACTATGATCATGTGTGTCTATTACAGTAAGTCTGAAAAAGTTATTGGCATTTTTAACTTATTGAACCAACACTTTTTGTTTGCTTGTATCAATGGCTATCTAAACACACATCCATGGTACATCAATGAAAACTGACAAAAGATTGGCAGCTTTATGCCTTCATTTAGCTCATATTCAGTTTGGACTATGCAAAGACAAATATACAAAATAATAATATTAAAGAAACTCAAACACAATAACTCCTCTAGTATAATACCGGTGTGACTATCACTGGGATAGCCAACTGTTTTTGGTTGAAGACACTCCCACAGGAAGGAACTCATATCTGGTTCTTTAAACCAGGTCAAGAGCCTATGTCTGAGGAGGTCTTAAGCCCCAAGGAAAAAAAAACCTATAAATATTGATTTGATAAGTGATCATATTGTCAAACTTCCCTCTAAGTAACTATTTTTTGTACCCATAAATTAGTGGTATGCCAGCCTTCATCAGAGATGCTTCTTATTGCAATAGGAAGTAGTTAATGCAGAAACATATAACTGACCATAAAGCCAAGTGCTCAGCCCTAAGTGGAATTCTATGGTAACTGCTTCAAGGTCTTGGGAATGCTGTGAATGAGGAACATGGAACAAAGAAGTCATGTTCAGCAAAAAGACATCTGGGCATGAACTCATTGCAGCTGTACACAGACCTGCACAAGACTGGGCCTACAAACATTTTACTATAATAGTGGAGGGAGCCATGAGTCCTTCCTGCAGGACTACTGGTAGCTAATGGTAATTGGGGAGGGAGTGAAGGGAGTGCCATTTTCTTCAGCAGTATTGCCATCAAAAATTGTCCTTAACTTCCCATGAAGTTTAGGGAAAGAAGCTAATTAAACCTACCAGACAGAAGGGGTAGAGACAAAGGACTCTAATTCATTTTTTGAATGTATAAAACTGTCAAAAATAAAAACATTTTAAAAAAGCATAATCGATATTGAAAAGGTTGGTGGAGTTAAAGGGGGAAAAGGAGGGTGGAGGTATCAGAAACACTGAGTCAGAGGTGAAGTTATAAATTCAACAATAAATAGTAAAGGAGGTACAGTTTTCCCAAAAGAGGTGAGGGCATTTCCTTGACAAGACCTTGGAAATTCACTCAGATGATTCCATGGCAGGAAACAGGGCACAAAACTGTGAATCAGAGAATAGTAGGAGACAAAATCTAATATCAGACCGGAAGTAGTTATCCAAGCAAGCTGCCTGCCTTTGAATAGCCCAATGTGCTGTTGGAAGGGCTTCTGATACTGCTTCTAATCATAATAAAAGGAGGTTGTCACTTTGTAATACAACTTTTGAAAACATTGTTTCCTTCAGGCAATAAAATTAGTTTCTGATTGGTTACTAAGACCTTTTTCTAAAGTCTTTGGGGGAAAATATACCTCCAAGTTTGATTAGAAAACAGTCTATGTGCCATTCTTTTACCATGGTCTTGTGGTGTGATGTTTTGTATCTATTGTGGGAATCTGTTCCCTTCTTTTTAGTTTTCTTTTATTTCTTCTGAGCAATTTCTTGTGATATACTGTGGTTGTAAAACAAACAAATAAGCCCCCAAACCAAAATAACAAAATAAGACATTACAACTATACCATTCCATGACTGCATTTTTATCAAATAGCATTGAGGATCACAGCAAAGTTTTGAAAAATTCACTTTTGCATTTCTAAAATCTCCAATAGAAATGAAATATCCTCATTATCCTCATTAATGGTTAGTAGCCAACATTTCATAGTAAATGGAAAGAGTTTAAACACATTGTTATCCGAAGGTGTTGATATCTGTTCTGTGTTTTGACTGTGGAGAGCGTCTCATAAGAAAGTACAATCCATGTCTTTAAAAGAAAGTAAAACTTCATATGAGCATAGCACCTTAACTCATTCCCTCAGTATCCTTACCTGAAAAATAGAACTAATAATTTTATGGAGTTGTGAAAATTGGAAATATTATATGCTTGTATCTCACATGATGCCTGGCACCCAGAAATAGCAATCACCCTATAAGCCAGGATTCCGCCAGGGTCTGATCTTTCCCAGCCATTGTGTCAAAAGCTTTGCCTTTGTGATCTTATCTGTTTCCCTACAGGACTACCAGCCTGAAGATCCACAAGGGCAGAAGCTTCAGCATTGTTCCATGCTGTATCTGGGTACAGATACATGCTGTATCTGCTCAGTGGGTTAGGCACTCAACAGTTATTTGGGCAATGAATGAACATAGATTCCAGGTCTTCAGATGAATAAATTGAGGCTTAGTGAGATTACATATATGACTCAAGAGGACACAGGGATCATGATGGATCAGATCTGAGGCCAGGAAGCAGAGCCCAGAATCTAAGTTCTTGTTTTATTTGTGAAATATGCATAATATAAAATTTAGCATTTTTGACATTTTTGGTATATATTATATGTAACCAAACTTTTAAATTATTATTTAACACTTATTTATTACTAAATTCACTTATAACAAACACCAACTATTTCTTAACTATTAATCCTATAAATTCCTACAACCCTGTTAACCTATCCACTAAACCTATTGATAATTATTTTTCTAACCTTTTAGAATGAAACAGTCTCTGGGGCAGGTCCTCAGTCTTCAGGAACACAGTCTCTGTTGTAGATTCTTTAATGCACTTAGCAGTCCTTTTTCTGGATCTCTCAAATGCAGGTTCGTCAGGGTAGTTGGTTATTGCAGTCTCACCTTAAATAAGGCTTCATGCTTTCTTCTCTGTGGGAGACCCCAGCCATCTGCAGGCCAACTTACTTCTTTTGAATCAGGAACTCAGCTGCTCTGCCTCAGTCCTTAAAGCCAGGCACAATTTCCTTTAGTCCACTGTTGGGACAGATCAAACCCCTGTAGGCAAAACTGAGCCACAGGGTTTAGTCCTTGGCCTTTTGGTGTGCTGTTCAGGCTTTCTTTGCTCACCAGCTTCTTTCTGTTTCATGGAAATCTGGCCATCAAATGATGGCCAGCACTTTTTTCAGCAGGACTCTTGGAGCTCTCTAGCATCAGGGACCTCTTCTCCTTCTGGGCTCCATGCACTGTCCTTAAATAGGAGGAACTCTGCTTCAGCTTAATTTAGGCTCCACCCATTTAGCAGCTGAAAACAATGTCAGGCCAGATACTTTGTTTCTTCAAGTCCATTAAGTCTTTCCTGTTTTCCTGACTTCAACCTTGTTTTTCAGTCTATTGAGTCTTTCCTGTTTTTTCCTGACTTCAACCTTGTTTTTCAGTTTATTAAGTCTCCTGTTTGTTTCCTGTTTTTAGTCCACATGCTGATAATGCTCTTCATGCCCTGAATTAAGAGACAGTATCAGAAACCCCTATATATTTTCTAAATCTAATTTAATTTATCTAACTCCCTACAATTATAAGTCATGATGACTGTCACATAGACAATTATTTTTATCATACTGTGACTATATTCACCCCAATTAATAGCCCTCTTCCCACATCTTTCCCTTTCCCACCAGCTTCTTTTACACTAGTTTTATTTCTGCTAACCCTAACCCACACATGGCATGCAATATTTGTTTTTCTGAATCTGGTTTATTTTACTTAATATGATCTTCTGTTGCACCCTTTTTCTTATTAGTGGTTGAATAAAACACAGTGTGTGTGTGTGAAAACTCTTTTAAAATCTACCAATGAATCACAACACTAGTAGACCATATTAGCATATTGTAGGGCACCAGAAGTTTCCCTCTTTTTTCTTTAAGTCCACAGCTTCTCCATAAACTGTTGTTTTCAAAGAGTGAACTTAGGTGCTACGAATTCCTTTGCTATGATTATTGTCCTTAGTTGTGAAAACCTAAGCATACTTTGTTCTTCCTCCATAAGACAAGGGAATACATGGTAATGCTTCAAAATGTGAGCATTTACTTAGAATCACACATATGACAACATGTGTGGATGTATATATATGTATGTGCCATTCAGTTGTACCCTGGTAAATCTGATACATCATTCTTAAAATACTGTTAATAACTAGTTTGAAAGTGAGGCAAATATTTATTAATCTGCAAAAATTTTGTAACAAGTGAGGGAGGAACATAGTGATTTCAAAACTGGAATTCAAATCCCCTCAATGTATGGCATTGTCTTGCCAGTCTTTCTTGGTTGGTAAAGCCCTGGTTATTGTAGGTCATGTAGTTTTTCAGGGTTCAATGTTAAATAAATAGAAGGAGTGCTGTTGAGACGTTACCACTTACAGTCACAAAGAAGCCAAAATAAAAAAAATAATAAAACAAAACAAGTCTCTTGGTAAAATAATTTGGATTTTCATATGAATAATGTAATATCAATCTTTATCAGTTTATCAATCAATGCCTCTTATCATTTTTCAGGTAACTTACCTGCCACTTATAAAATTGACTCTTCAGTGGATCTTCATCATGAGCAAACATAAGACAACAGAAAAAAAAATGGGTTCAATGAGCTGTGAAAATATATTCTTACAAATCTTTTTGTCTACATATATGTGATCATCATTTAGTTTGTTAGAATTCTAGGTGTTCTTGGTGGTGTCTGTGGCCAATGAAACTCCTAATATCTCATGTAGCTTTTTATTATTATTTTAAAACTATTTCTTATATACTGTGATGTCTAAAATACTGCCATAGTATTAACAACAATTTAAAAATTGAAATTTCAGTAACTATTATTACCTTACACTTTGGCAACATAAATGCAAAACAAGAAAGAAAGAAAAAGAAAATAAAAGAAATGCCCTGGGTCAATATTAATCAAGTTCATGTTATAGTCATAACTGTTGGGTTTTGGGTTGGCTGTTAATCTGGCAGTTTAGGCAATGGTGTCAAAAGGGCCAGTTTGTGAGAAAGCAAGGACTAAAGAGATCAATGCATGTTGCTTCCTCAGCTTCTTTTTCTTTTGTTCTTAAGATGAATTATTTTAAATACAGTCTGATAGAAGAAAGTAGAGGTTAGCCAGGATGAGAAAGGAGGAGGCAAGTCTACATCTTTCCTATTATTATTAATTAACTAATATTTTCAAGTTGCATCTCAATCAAAGTCCCCTCCCTCCACCCCTCCAGGTCCAACCCTCCCTCTCTCCTCCTCATCTCCATCCACTCTTTCTCCTCAGATGAGAGGAGCTCCTACATATCAAACTCCCTCAGTTCATTAGTCACATGAGGGTTAAGAACTTCCTCTTGTACTGGGGCCTGATATGGCAACTGAGCTATATCAGGTAACATGTTCCACTAACAAGAAACAGGGTCCATGACTCCCTGCTGGGTTGGGTTTTTCATAGGATAATTATGCTAGGTTCCTTTCTCTTTGGGTGTTTGGGTTGTAGGATGGTTGTCCTGTGCTATACAGTTAATATCCCTTATAAGAGAGTACATACCATGTATATCTGTCTGGGTCTGGGTTAGCTCACTCAAGATGAGCTTTTCTAGTTCCATCCATTTGGCTGTGAATTGCATAATTTCCTTGTTTCTGATAGCTGAGTAGTATTCTATTGTGTAAATGTACCACATTTAAAGAATATATTCTTTGGTTGAAGGACATCTGGGTTGTTTCCAGTTTCTGGATATTATGAATAAAACTGTTATGAACACAGTTGAGGCCATATCCTTGTAGTTCGATGGGGAATCTTTTGGATATATGCCCAGGAGTGGTATGGCTGGGTCTTGAGGTAGAACTATTCCCAATTTTTTAAGATATAACCAAACTGATTTCTAAAGGGTTTGTACAACTTTGCACTCCCACCAGCAATGGAGGAGTGTTCCCTTTCTCCACATCCTTGCCAGCATGTGCTGTCTCTTGAATTTTTGATCTTAGTATTCTGATGAGTGTGAAATGGAATCTCAGAGTCATTTTGAGCTGCATTTCCATGATGACCAAGGATGTTGAACATTTCTTCAAATGCTTCTGGGCCACTAGAGATACATCTTTTGTGAATTCTCAGTTTAGCACTGTATCCCATTTTTTTGATAGGATTATTTAGTTTCTTAGCTTTTAATTTCTTGAATTCTTTATATATTTTGGATAGCCCTCTGTCAGATGTGGGATTGATGAAAAATCTTTTCCCAGTCTTTAGGATGCCATTTTGTTCTAATAACTGTGTCTTTGGCCTTACAGAAATTGTTCAGTTTCATAAGGTCCCATTTGTTGATATTTTGTCTTAAAGCCTGAGCTATTGGTATTCTGTTCAGGAAGTTGTCATATACACCAATGAGATCCAGGCTTTTCCCCACTTTCTCTTCTATTAGATTTAGTGTGTCTGATTTTATATTGAGTTCTTCAATCCACTTGGACTTAAGTTTTGTGCAGAGTGATAAATATAGGTCTATTTGTATTCTTCTATGTGTTGACATCCAGTTATACCAGCACCATTTGTTGAAGATGCTTTCCTTTTTCTATTGTATGGTTTTGGTTTCTTTGTCAAAAATTAAGTGACTGTAGGTGTGTGGGTTTGTTTCTGGGTCTTTAATTTGATTCTGTTGATCAACCACTCTGTTTCTATACCACTACCATGCTGGGTTTTTTTTTTTTGTTTGTTTGTTTTTGTTTTTTACTACTATTACTATGTAGTATAATTTGGAATCAGAGATGGTGATACCTTCAAATGTTCTTTTATTGTACAGGATTGTTTCAGGTATTCTGGGTTTTTTGTTTTTCTGTATGAAGTTGAGAGTTGTTCATTCAAGGTCTGTAAAGAATTGTTGGTATTTTGATAGGAATTGCATTTAATCTGTATAATGCTTTTGGTAGAATTGCCATTTTTTAAAAATGTTGATCCTACCTACATGGGAGATCTTTCCATCTTCTGATATCTTCTTCAATTTCTTTCTTCAGGGATTTGAAGTTCTTGTTGTATATGTAGGTCTTTCACTTGGTTGGTTAGAGTTATCCCAGGTATTTTATATTATTTGTGGCTATTTTGAAGGGTGTTGTTTCCCTAATTCTTTCTCATTCCATTTATCTTTTGTGTAAAGAAGGGCTACTGATTTTTTAGAATTAATTCTGTATCTAAACATCTTGCTGAAGGAGTTTGTCAGCTGTAGGAGCTCTCTGGTGGAGTTTTTGGGATCACTTATGTATAGTAGTATATCATCTGCAAATAGGGATACTTTGACTTCTTCGTTTGCAATTTATATCCTCTTGATCTCCTTTAGTTGTCTTACTGCTCTAGTTGACAAGTGCTATGTTGAAGAGATATGGAGAGAGTGGGCAGCCTTGCCTTGTCCCTGATTGTAGTGAACATAGTCTAAGTTTCTCTCCATTTAATTTTATGTTGATTACTGGCTTGCTGTATATTGTCTTTGTTATGTTTAGGTATGGACTCTGTATGCCTGATCTCTCCAAGACGTTTAACATGAAGGTGTGTTGGATTTTGTTGAATGCTTTTTCACCATCTAATGAGATGATCATGTGTTTTTTTTTTTTTCCTTTCGGCTTGTTTATATGGTAGATTACATTGATGTTGATGGATTTTCAAAATGTTGAACTAACCCTTCAACCCTAGGATGAAGCCTACTTGATCATGTTATATGATACTTTTGATGTGTTCTCTAGATTTGGGTTGCAGGTATTTTTTTTAAAGTATTTTTGCATGGATGTTCTTAAGGGAAATTGGTCTGAAATTCTCTCTGTTTGTTGGATCCTTGTGTGATTTAGTTATCAAGGTGACTGTTGTCTCATAAAATGAGTTTGGCAGTGTTCCTTCTGTTTCTGTTTTGTGGAAGAGTTTGAGGAGTATTGGTACTAGGTCTTCTTTGAAGTTCTGGTAGAATTCTGTGCTTAAACCATCTGTCTCTAGGGTATTTTTGTTTGTTTTGTTTTGTTTTTGTTTTTGTTTTTTTTTGGTTGGGAGACTTTTAATGACTGCTTCTGTTCTCTTAGGGGTTATAGGACTATTCCATTTGTTTACTTGATCTTGACTAAACTTGGTACATGGAATATATCAAGAAAATTATTCATTTCACTTAGGTTTTCCAATTTTGTGGAGTAAAGGTTTTTGAAGTAAGACCTAATGATTCTTTGGATTTCCTCAGTGTCTGTTGTTACTTCCCCATTTTCATTCCTGATTTTGTTGATTTGGATATTTTCCTTCTGTCATTAATTAGTTTAGCTAAGGTTTGTTTATTTTGTTGATTTTTCTCAAAGAACAAACTCTTGGTTTAGTAGATTTTTTTGTATTGTTCTCTTTGTTTTTAATTTATTGATTTCATCCTGAGTTTAATTATTTCCTGCCACCTACTTCTCTTACGGGTGTTTATTTCTTTTTGTTTTAGATCTTTCAGGTGTGCTTTTAAATTGTTAGTATAGGAACTCTCCAATTTCTTTTTGAAGGCTCTTAGTGCTATGAATTTTCCTCTTAGTACTGCTTTCATTGTGTTCCATAATCTTAAGTATGTTGTGCCTTCATTTTCATTGAATTCTAAAAAGATTTTAATTTCTGTTTTTATTTCTTCTCTGACCCAGAGATCATTGAGTAGAGAGTTGTTCAGTTTCTATGAATTTGGAGGCTTTCTGTTATTTCTGTTATTGTTGAAGTCTACCTTTATTCCAAGGAGGTCTGATAAAATACAAAGGGTTATTTCAATTTTATTGTATTTGTTGATGTTTGCTTTGTGACCGACTATATGGTCAATTTTGGAGAAGGTTCCATGAGGTGCTGAGAAGAAAGTGTATTCTGTTGTGTTTGGGTGAAATGTTCTGTAGATATCAGTGAGGTCTGTTTGATTCATGGCATCAGTTTCACTATTTCTCTGTTTGCTTTCTGTATTGTTGATCTGTCAATTGGTGAGAGTATGGTGTTGAAGTCTCCCACTATTAATGTGTGGGGTTTGATGTGGCATTGAGCTTCAGTAGTGTTTCTTTTCTCAATGTAGGTGCCCTTACATTTGGGGCATAGATGTTCAGTATTGTGAGGTCATCTTGGTGGAATTTTCTTTCAATGAATATGAAATGCCCTTCTCCATCTCTTTTGAATAATGTTGGTTTAAAGTCTATTTTATTAGATACTGGAATGAATACTCCAACTTGCTTCTTGGGTCCATTTGCTTGAAATATCTTTTTCCAGCCATTTACTCTGAAATAATGTCTGTATTTGTTGCTGAAGTGTGTTTTTTGTAAGCAGCAGAATGATGGATTCTGATTTCACATGCATTCTGTTCACCTGTGTCTTTTTATTGGAGAATTGAGTCCATTGATGTTGTGGGATATTAATGACCAGTGATTGTTAATTCCTGTTATCTTGATGTTGGTGGTGGTAGTGTGTGAGTGAGGGTCTCTTCTTTTGGTTTTTCTGCAGTGTGATTATTTGTTTCCTGTGTTTTCTTGGGTGTAGTTAACCTCCTTGGGGTGATGCTTTCCTTCTAGTATGTTCTGTCATGCTGGATTTGTTCATAAATATTGCATAAATTTAATTTTGTCATAGAATATCTTCCCCCCCCCCCATGGTGATTGAAAGCTTTGCTGGGTATAGTAGTTTTGGCAGCATCTGTGGTCTCCTAGGGTCGGTCTTCAAGATGTCTGTCCAGGCCCTTCTGGCTTTTAGGGTCTCTGATGAAGTCAGGTGTAGTGAAATGTATAGTAAAACCTTTGTGTCTGGCTTTGGGTGAAATGTTTCAACAAGGTCTTTGCTACCTTGCAGGTACACTAGAGGCTGAGAAATTGTTTTGAAACTGTTTGAAACTTGAAGAAATGTTGCTGTTTAGAGAATCTGTACTTGGTGGTAGGTGAGAGCTCACAGTTTCACAGACCTTGGTCATGAGACATTCCTGGAAAACCTGGAGTTATTACTTTTGATTATGGCTAGTCGTGGTTAGAAGGGACTGAGATTGGTGTGGGTTGGCTGCTTACTTGGGCAGCAAGGGAATTGGAACCTTTCCCAGCCCCAATTAACCTTGTATGATGTTTGAATAAAGTTCACTGGAGTGAGCTAGTTAGGTGTCAGTCTTTCATAAGCAGGATGAACCCCTCTGCTCCTTCGGGAAATGAAGGCTTAGAATCATGGTGAGCTTCTCTCTTTAGTGTGGCACTCGTGACCATCATCACTCAACAGTCAGGTGTTATTCTGAGGTGGTTTGCCATTATATGTTACTTGACCCTTTTCCCTTGTAGCTTTTAATATTATTTCTTTGTTCTGTATATTTAGTGTTTTGATTATTATGTGGCAGGAGGAATTTATTTTGTCGTCTAATCAGTTTGGAGTTTTGCCAGCTACTTGTAAGGTTATAGGCATCTCTTTCTTTAGATTTGGGGAAATTTCTTCTATGATTTTGTTGAATATGTTTTCTGGTCCTTGGAGCTGAGAGTCTTCTCTTTCTTCTATTCTATTGTTCTGAGGTTTGATCTTTTCATAGTGTCCTTGATTTCCTGAAGATTCTGTGTCAGGACTTTTTTAGATTACATATTTTCCTTGAGAGGTATATTGATTTACTCAATTTTGTTTTCTATGGCTGAGATTCTTTCTTCCATCTGTTATATTCTGTTGGTCATGCTTGTGTCTGTAGTCCCTTTTCTTTTTCCTAGGTTTTACAGCTCCAGGATTGTCTCAGCTTGTGTTTTCTTTATTGATTCAGTTTCCCTTTTCAGATCTTGAACCATTTTATTCCTTTCCTTCTCCTGTTTGATTATGTACTGCATTTCTTTAAGGGATTTATTCATTCCTATCACCTGTTTTGTTGTATTTTCCTGTTTTTCTTTAAGGGATTTTTTTTTCCATCCTTAAGACTATTATTTTCATAAGCATGGATTTAAGGTTATTTTCTTGTGTCTCAGTTGTGTTATGGTTTCCAGAGCTTTCTGTGGCATTGTTGTTAGTTTCTGGAGATTTCATATTCCATTGGCTTCTTTAATGGTGTTCTTATGCTGGTCTTTAGCCACCTGGTTGATCTTGGTGTTGTATGGTTGTTTCTTGTGCCCACTGGCCTTGGTGCACAGGGAAGACTCCTGTTCCAGAGGCTGGCTGATCCTGTGATCCCAACATGCACTTTTGGATGCTGGATAGGTCCCTGTAATAGAGACTGGATTTCAGAGTTGTTGCACCTCTCCTCAGCTGATTATTACTCAATTAGACCTAAATGCAGGGGATTTGGATGGGGGGACTAACCTGTGTGGTCTTGAGAACTAGTGGGTCTCCTCAGAAAGGCAGGTCAAGCTGTGGACCAGAAGTTAAATCTGTGCACCACTGAAACCTGGGTTCTCTCCTCACTGAAATGGTCATTTTGGGGTCAGTAGCTAGGCTGCTGATTCATTCTGCAGTTATTGAACTCTACTGGAAACATGGTCTGGGACCATGAGTTGTTCAGGCTGGGAGCTCCATCCAGGACAGAGGCCAGAGTCAGCGGGCCTGTGACTGGTTGTTGCAGAAGTTCAGGTGCTCAGGTGGGTGGCCAGTCCCAGCTTTTGCCAGGGAAACACTGACACAGGCTGTGCTTGCAGTCAACAGGACTACTGATCACTTTTCTGAGACTGGGTTTGGCCCCTTGTCACTCAGATATTGTGCACCTTGGCAGCGCCATGTTGGGAACTCCAGAAAGAAATTCTCACTGACCTGTGTGCTCCCATGGTCTGGCTATTCCTCTCAGGATGGCGGGCAGATCAGTGTGGAGATTGGAACTCAGGAAGACAGGTAGGGCTGGAGCCATGGGCTGAGACTGAGTAGTTTGGGCCTGGAACTCTTTCCATATGGCTGACAGAGCTGGCTGGTCTCAGGGTGGTTGTTCCTGGGATCTGAGTACACAGTTTGGCATGGTGACAAGCCTCAGAGTTTGCCATGGGAATTCAGACTCACTCTGTGTTTCACAGTCAGTTGCGGGGCCTCACATTTGCTCCACAGTGAGTAATCTGTCTCCTATAACTCAGATTCTGTGTGCTATGGTCAGCACCATCTTGGGATCTGCAAGTCTGTATTTTTAATGGACACAATGTGTCTCAGGAATGCTTTACCTACATTTCAGTGAAATCCAAGTTACAAAATTTGAAGTTATCAGTGTTTCACGTTGCAATGTATTTGATACTAATTTTGTAAAGCCAATGATGATAATTTTACCAAATGGATTCAGTGGACAGGAAACAAGATTTTTTTTTAACCAAATTTGTTTTTTACCAAAATATCAAAAAATTTTATTTATAAATGTGAAAGGATTTCCAAATCTGGGAAAATTTTAGATAACATTTTGTAAGATTCTGAATATCTTAAAGAGTCCAATCAGGAGTCACTTAACATTTCTATCTTCATAAATACTGATGAGTCACACCAGCCACTAAAAATGACAATAAGGGATTCCCTAAAGCCACATGGTAAATTATACATTGGCATTGTGATGTACAACCTATCCACCCATGGGGGTAAGTGCATTATCCATTCCCAACAGCACTGTAAGGTTCAGCCCTGTGGGACAGGATATTTCAGGCTATTGCAGCACATCGCTGCTAGCATGCAGGTATTAAGCCACTGAGTTAAATGCTCAAGTGGTTCAAAGTGAGGCTCTGCACATCACAACGTGGCACTGAGAAGGCTATGTGAGGGAGTGTTTACTAAAGTACCTTCCCAGCTCTACCCAGAAGGCAGCTCCAGACCATTAGTTTCTCATTTTAGTCAACAATGGAGCAAAGGTGTTTGATGAGTTTCCCTTTTCCTTTTCCAGTGTTTGGGTACTTCCTTCAGGTCTGTTTAGGTCTTTCAGGATCGATCTATGCTTGTCTAAGTCAGACCAAATGAGACTGGATCCACTTGATGAAATTTGGTGTGCTCTTCATATAATTTAGGAGAAAAAAAGATCATTTGAAACTTTCGGTTTGAAAACAAGATATAAGGTTGAAGAAAATGTGTGTGTATCTGTGTTTGAGAGAGAGAGAGAGAGAGAGAGAGAGAGAGAGAGATCTGATCTGATGAATCAGCATGGTTCTTTACTAGTTATATAATCATAAGCTACTGAAAACCTCCTGGAGGTAATTATGAATTTTATGCCTCTGTTTGTAAACCAGACATGGATGCCCAGCACAAATATAGAAAATACAGTAAGGTCTAATTAAAATTAATGAAATGTAAGCACATTTTGTCAGTTGCCCAAATGTTCAGTTGCCTTCCCTCATAATCAGTGTGCATGCCCAAGTGTACACTCAGTATATAGAAGTCAGATCAGAAGAATTCATCAAAGAGTCTCACTAACCAGTACTTTAAGAATCAATTAACTGAAACTTTAGTTTACAATGAACTTGAGAGATATTGAATTTAATTAAAATCTTATATTTGGTGTGATTATAATGTTAAATAGATACATTTGCACTGATTCTTTGAAATGGAAAATTAAATGTAATTCCATATGTGAAGTTATAACATTAAAACAAACACAACCAAAACAAACAAAGAAAACCCTGATATTGTCTGCCTTATTTGATTCTGTGGAGATTATAATAGTATGGAAAACTTGAATCATGAATTTTAGCTATCTTTCTCTTCATCTATCTCTCTCTTTTTATTTACACACACACACACACACACACACACACACACACACACACACACATCCTTGTGTATACTTAGCAGTCAACCCCAGTCTGCTTAACCAGCTAATTGACAAAGGCAAGGAATTAGGGCTGTGGAATTTAGTTCAGCATTTTACTGAAGAAATACCATGATCCACCACAATCATAGAGCTTATCCAAAGGAGGATGGTTATTTGGTAGTCAAGAAGAGATTATAGTTTTGCCTTTTTACTTGAAAATTGGTGCATTCAGTTTTGCAACTGTCTTACAGGAATCAGACATTCCAACAATACCGTGTGACCTGCATTTCTCTATGTCTGAACTGTACCAAGTACCCAGGTGTCTGTCATTTCTCAGTTTTGGAAGCTGCAGGCCCTGCACTTCCTATATAATCAGATATATTTATCCCTCTCAGGTCTCTGAGGTGGTTGAAGAATAGATAGCTAGAGTCTCGTAGTTAAATTTTGAGTTGTTTAGGAATTAAGAGGATGTTCTGGATCTAAGAAGATGTTTTTAAAATTGTGATGCAAGTTAGGATGGAAGCTGAGTTAGATATAGAACTTTAAACTCATGGAGATGGTTGGATAGTAGAATGTTAAAGTCAGGTGCCAAATACATATATGGACTGGACATTGGGAATGTATGCTAAGCTATATAACTTTCATTATTGTGGCCTATTTATTTCTGTTGTTTTGTATTGTATTTATTGTTATAAGAAAAAGCCATTTGTTGTACTGAAAGGGGGAGCTGTTGGGGGGAAAATATATCTTAAACTTAAAAAAAAGAAGGGGATAGGGGGCTGAGGGGGAAGAGAGTGGAAGGGTGGGACCAGAGGGGGGAGTAGGGAAGGGATTGTGATTGAGATGTAACTTGAAGAAAAATAACTAAATTAAAAAAATGAAAATAAAAAAGAAAATATTGACAGTTCCCTACATTTATATAATTAATTTTAGTAGCTTTCACCCTTCATTTCCTCTTATTCTCTTATCCCTTATGCTGAAACCCTTCTTCCCAATGCCTCTCTTCAACTTTCATGCCTTGTGTGTGTGTTTGTGATGCACTGATTTTATTAGCATTTATCCAGTATATGATCCCTATTCTTTAAAAACTGTTTAAAGTGTGATGATAATAGTCTATAGAGAGTCTATGTCACCTAAATCTGGGTAAGAATGGTGAATGAAAGGGAAGAGGAATGAAAATAAATTCTCTTTCTTCTGGGTGCTCACAATAAAAAAAAAAAAAAGAAAATCACCGCACTTTTATGTGTCCAGTGTTTCTGGATTTAACACCACACATGCCATTTTTAGTTTCACCTATGTTCCTGTTCCCTTTGGTGCATTGGTTGTAGTATAGTTATGTCGCGTCCCTCTCGACCGGCAAGAACGACGCAACTCGCAAAAGCT
>CAJQZJ010032066.1:9372070-9408836 GCA_907164525.1 Lophiomys imhausi | reverse complement strand
CCAGCGCCATCTTTAAGGCGCGGCACGGCACGTCGCAGCTCTCTACATAGTTATCCTGAACTATAGTTTCATCTAAGAGAACATGGTGACATAGCTGTGGGACATGGAGGTGAAAAGAAAAGGCTTGTGAGAAGGCTTTCCTTGAGTTCTCACAATTGTTCTTGCAGATTTCCTTTCAAAGTCTACACATTCCTGAAAGGGATATCACCTTGTTTCTGTGTCTAATCTCCACTCTGGAATAAACAACCCAGACCCTTTTTTACTTTAACACAGTGTGAGAGGATTAATCTCCTCTAAAGAGACAATGGCAGAAGAAGACTAAGTCTGGGAACTGAAGATGCACTTAGACTGGTCATTGTTTTGTTATAGGATGACTCTGGATCCTTGCACAAACAATTACAACCCAGTTCTAGAGCAGTACCCACTGTTTGGTGGTGCTGGGACGGTACACAGGATACTGTAGGGTCAAGAGGAGCCTGTCATGTCTCCATATAGAAAAGCACAAGGTGGCACATGATGCTACTTTTTCTGACTCATAAATCTCATGGGTGCCAAATTATCTTTTGTTTTTATCCTCATATTTTGGCTAGAAAATATAATTTCTTCCATTTTTCATTAATTTTATGAATAGAACTCAAACACAGACTTATAGTTAACTAATAAATAAATATTCTTTGTGATCTCTGCAGCTGCTTTGAAAACAAACACACACACACATGCAAATACTTTTTCTGACTCATAAATTTCATGGGTCCCAAATTATATTTCATTTCAAACACTGGACACATAAATACACATAAAGACATGTACATACATTTTAAAAGTGGAAGCCACACAAATGTATGTGTCTGCACATTAGGTGCTCTCAAAAGCAGCTCAGTAATATATTTCATAATAACTGAAGTTAGATTTCAATGGCAATTGAAGTTATCAACAATGCAGTTTTACTTAGTCTATACATGTAGACTCACACACATATGTGTTCATGTAGTCATTAGTATATCTATATTTACCTCTCTGCCCATGTATCTGCATATATATAAAATCATCTACATTCCAGTAACTATTCCTAGCTATACCAAGTGTCTCCAGAAAATGGACAGTGATCCCGAAGCATAAGTTTATAAAGCTAATTGATTTAGAACTAAGGGAAGAACAGCATCACACTCTCAGTGCACATCTAGAACGTTCCCCCCCTTGCTTGCATTTAAGAAGCAATAAAAGTCCATTACAACTATGTTTGGATTGTAGCAGTGATGTGGGACTGTTATATCCCCTTTATTACATGGTCCAGATGGTTGACAGTATTCACTCTGCATGTGTTCACCTCAGAGTTCCCCTGTCGTGTTGTGTCTTTGGTTTGTGTAAGAGAGGCAGAGTCCCAGAGGCTGAGTGATGTACCAAGCTCAGGAGCTGAGGGCTCTCAGTGCTTCCAAGATCCTTTTCTCAGATCTTGTATTTCCAGGTCCTGTGTGAGATTCCCAATGGTGTCTGAGCACCTGATTCAGGAAGGAGGTATACCTCTTAGTCTAAAAGTTTGGTTTACAACCTTTGCCAACTATGATTAGATGTTGTTATGTAGCTAACTTTGGTCTACCTTTTGACTATGTAGTTAATTGTAAGATACTCCTCTCTAGTCTTCTTTTTCTATAAATTGAATTATTCAGAGACTCTTATATGACACTAAAATCTGTTTTAAAGTACATGTGACATTTTGAAGGATAAGACTAAATGCTATTTAAAGGATTTCAATGTCAAATTCAAACCCTGCTGCTATGATTAGACAGCAAGGAAGGACTCAATCTTTCAAGAAAACCTCAAAACACTGTCTGCTGCATCAGATTCTCTTTCCACTAGTGTTCAATGGAAATCACATCACACCACACAAATTACTTATTCAGAAAGATTACTCATCAATGTATGCATTTATTTTAGTTATATATTGAGTACAATATACCAGCTACTATGCTCCAGGTCCTCTCAGATAAGCCTCAGGTAACTATAGACTTATCAGTGGTGTTGTGGACTCAATCAAGTCCCCTCAAAATTCATACATTGAAATAATAAACCCCAATAATTCTCAAGATGACTTTATGTAGAAATCAGATTGCTATAGATACAATTACTTGAGATGAGGTCATACTGGAGTAGGATAGACCATTGATTTCCAGTGTGACTGTATCTTTACCCAGAGATGATATCTGGAAATAGATACATGAGGAAAATGCTTCATGTGTATGAAAACAGGGAGCTGGTATATGCTTCTACAATCTGTGGAGTATCACGGATTGGTAGCACTAATTATAAAATAGGAAAGACATAGATCAAACTCTCTTAATCTTCAGAAAAAAAATAATCTTGTTGACACCTTCATCTTGAGCTTCCAACTACATATGATGAATACAAATGATGTTTCTGTGTTCACAGCCACCATTTCATAATCCTCTGTTAGGGAAGCTTTGTCAAAATGGCACATCTGGATACTCAGTGTGGATGGGGTAAGCAACCCTAAGGCTGAGAATTAGGGTTATATATTCTTTTTCTCACAGCTTGCACAACACTATCTTTGTGCATAGAGCTCAAATTGTATTTTGGCTATTTCCATTCTTTAATCCTTCTCTAACTCTGGATCTCAAATGCTTACATGAGAGATGAAGGGTTGATTTTATCAGCTTTCAAGGTGTCTAGGAAGTCTCAGATTAGCACAACTTCACTTGTTGCCATTTACTGGAAACAGTAAGTGCCATTAACACTTTCAATGTAGGAGAGATGGTAAAGTAATGGAGGAACATTTGAGAAACCAGAAGTCAAGTGTGTTTGGTTAAGTTTTTTTTTTCTTTTTTTGGTGGGGGGCATAAGATCTCTTTCTTCTTTTTTTTTAAATTTATTTATTTATTGCTTCAGGTTACATCTCCATCATAGTGTTCTCTTTTCACCCTTCCCAGTCCCGCCCTCCCACCCTCTACCCCCTAACCTTCCATCCCACTCCCCTGGAGTGGAGTGTCCCTACATAACAGTCCCCCGCCCCAGGTCAGCATTCATATGAGGGCCAAGAGCCTCCTCATACACTGGAGGCCTACAAGGCAGTACCATCAGGGAAAAGTATCTCAATGACAAGGAGAGAGAGAAAAAAAAAAGTCTATGCCCATGTTCCCTTTGGTGCGTTGGTTGTAGTATAGATATCCTGTACTATATGACTAAAATCTGACTATAAGTGAATAGATGCCATGCGCATCCTTCTGAGTCTAGGTTGGCTCACTCAGGATGAGCTTCTCTAGTTCCATCCATTTGGCTGCAAATTTCATGATTTCGTTGTTTCTGATGGCTGAGTAGTATCCCATTGTGCAGATGTACCAGTTTTTTAATCCATTTGTCAGGTGAGGGACATCTGGGTTGTTTCCAGTTTCTAGCTATTACAAATAAGGCTGCTATAAACATAGATGAGGAGATGTCCTTGTGGTTTGTTGAGAACACTTAGACGTTTTTACTCTTATTTTATTCACAAAGTAATGAATGACTTTGTGAAATTCCATGACTTATTAAAGTTTAGATATAATGCGGGTAGTGTAAGATAAATAATCAGAAAAGAGCTTTCTGTACAATACAAACTTCAAAAGTAAGTAATTGCATAGCAAAATTTATGGATAGGAAATGCCTGCACACAATGCAATTCAACTATACAGTGGGCAGACGTGTGATGCACCTGTCTTCACACACAGGAGCTGTTCTTCAGCATCTCTATCATCTTGGAAAGATGTTATATAATCACAATGATTACTCTGAGGAAGGATTTCATTGTTTTTGTTATAATATTTCAGGTACCTCAAAATATATATGGTCATCTTTCAAAAAACATAGTTTAAGGAGTTGGAGAGACATCTCAGCAAGTAAGAGCACTTGCTGGTCTTGTAGAGACTCAAGTTTAGTTCTCAGAATACACATGGTGACTCATAACCATCCATAAATCCATTTTCAGGGAATCCGATGTTTTCTTTTAACCTCCATAGACACTAGGAACAACCCTGATGCACATGCATACATGTACGCAAAACTCATACAAATAAAGTAAAATGAAAAAAAAAATCTATAGAAGCCCCAAAAGTAATTTAATGGGCTTCAGTGATGCCCTAGAGTAATTACTACGCTTTTAATGAATCTGAGTTTGGTTCCCAATACCCACATTGGATGGCTTACAACTGGTTGTAACTCCAGCTCTAGAGGGTTTAGTGTCCTCTTAGGCCTCCTGGCAACCACACACATGATCATGCACATGTAAATGCACATGCATACACATAAATTAAATCAATCTTTAACAAAATAATTTAAAATGAAAAGGTTCTGGGTCTGAAAATACAGCTCAATGTGAGAGTGCTTACCTAGCATGAATGTGGCCCTAGATTCTGTCTTGGGCACTGCAAACATAAAATAAATTAAATAAAAAATTCTGTTTCTCCACAAGTTCTGCTCCAAACATTTGAACATCAAATATAGCATCCTGGCTGAAAGCTTACATGCCAACATTTAAAATATTTTATATACACAAATAGTTCATGGGGATTTAAGGTAAGTTATAAGCGTATTTTCCTCTGCTGTAACCGGTTCTCTCTATGTGTATATACATACATATCACATATAGTCTCCTCTCTCTCTCTTTATGTATACATATATATATATAGTTTGTATTCAAAGTCTATCTATATCATCTATCTATCTATTATCTATCTATTGTCTATCTATCATCTATCATCCATCTATCTATCATCTGTCTATCTAGTTATCTATCATCTATCTATATGTAATTTTCTTTAAAGCAGTGTCACTCTTAGTATAGCTTGGCACTCACAATGTAGATCCGGATTGCTTTGAATTAAGGATGCTCCCTCTGCCTCTGCCTACTGAGTGTTGATATTATCATCACCATACTCGGCTATCAATGTGTTTAATTCATAGAGAACTTGAGTGATGCATGGTTTTTGCATGTAAAATAAACCCTTTTTTGCATGTTTGACCCTTGCTATCCTTTCTTCCATGCTAGAAAACCTGTTTTGATACCATTGACAGCAGGAGGGTCAGCAAGATAACACTGGAGTTGGTTTAACTTGTTGAAAAGGTATTATCTGCAAATTAGAAACTTTTGGCATAATTGATGACATTGACTGTGACATCCTCAGCAACTGTCAATTACTTTTAATAGTGTGTCATCAAAATAATGATTTAATGTGGCTAAAGTATCAGGAGCTTAAGATTCAAGCATAGGGGCTGTAGAGATGGATCAGCACTTTAAAGTACTTGCTCCTCCTGCCCAGGAACCCCTATGATTTCTTACACTTTTTAGTAACTTTAGTTACAGGAGATCTGATGCCATTTTCTTGCCTTGTGGGTACTGCATATGTGTAACACACATACATTCATTGAGGCATATACTCATACACATAAAATGAACATAAATCTTAGATAATTCAAGAGAGTCATTTTTTCTACAGGCACAAAATTTATATCTCTAGAGTATCTTCAGTGTTAAATCTTTGTCTCTCAGAGGGTGAAGTTTCCCTTTAGACACACTGGCTGAAAGCTTGTTTTCTTCCCTGAAATGTATAGCTATGGAATGTATGGTAGTTAATATATACCCACGTAGTTAAGTCCTAGTTTCTGCTTTTTCACACTGCTGGTGTATTCATGAAGGAGTGAGTGCACTGTAATATACAAAGTTTTTTTTTTTTTTTAACTATCCTGGGATATTTTAGAAGGGAATAATTTGCTTGAAAGTTAAGAAGAGGGAATTGAAAATTGAGTAAATCTGTGTTAGACTCTCTGCCTTGCTGCATTTGAGATCTTACCTAGTTTAATTCAGGCCTGGGATTCTCCCTAAGGGACACAAGACCCAAGCTAATGTTCTTTAGAGGTGTGGTATTTGGGGCAGGCATTTCCAACTGTAATTTTGTGATATGCTGGGGGTTCCTCAACTATTTCAAGAGGGATATCACACAATAGCTTAAAAGAAAATGCATTTTCAATTACTTTAATAAATTTTAATAAAGCCCCCTTTCTGCTGTGATGACACTTCAGTTCGACTATGCTAAGTTCCAGGTATTTAGGGACAAAGGGTTCACAGTGACAGCTCACATATAGTGTACTCAAGTGAAACGGATATGAAGACACAGCCAAGTGTTACAGTCTCTGCTTGCAGTGAGGGTCTGACGTTACACTTCTTGATTCCGAGAATTGGGGGATGGTTCCAGTCATGTCTGCTCAGTCTGGACCAGGATGGGAAGTAGTCTTTTGTGTATGTAAATGACTTACAGCAGTCTGTGAGTCTTTTGGAGACTCAAAGGAGGAATAATAGGTCTTATACTATTTTCTCTTTGCTGTTTATTAAGGGAGGCACAGGACCATGTATAAGTGTGTGGGATATAGGTATCCATACAATACAAGCATATGTAGCATATACAATATCACATAAGCTCATATAAACTTATGTATGTGTACATCTAATTGTTTGCTTATATGTGCATTGTAAGATGTTTGTTGTATGTTGACAATAATGTGATATA
The DNA here is from genome assembly GCA_907164525.1 of Lophiomys imhausi. NCBI lineage: Eukaryota > Metazoa > Chordata > Mammalia > Rodentia > Muridae > Lophiomys > Lophiomys imhausi. Next base: position 9,402,285 of record CAJQZJ010032066.1, on the reverse strand, counting down.
TGATGCATAAGAATACTTATAGTTTGCAAATATATGTGGTATATTTTTACATATATAATTGTATAGCTAAACGCAGTGAGATTAGTAAAAACTACATTTACTCAAATGTCCAAAATATCCATTTAATGTTTCTGATAGATTTCACCAACTTCGTGTTTTCAGAGCCTCTAGTAAGAAATTTCTGAATCAATAAATACAAGTCATTTTTTCTGATAGTAAAACACATTTCTGTGAAAATATCATGAGATATAACAACTTAGTCTAACTAAAAGACCCAAAATTTTATTCCCAAACCCACAAACACATGCACATATTTTAATTCACATTTCTTACCATAGACTCTAAATATTAGATGTGCATAACCGTCAATGTGCATCAGAATGTTATGTACTTCATTGTCAATGTAGGAATCTGAGAGTAGTTTATTTGGTTTAATAAATTATTCCACAAAGGAAGCAGAAAAAATGGAGTAAAGACACTGCACAAAAACTTTGGAAAAAGAGTGAGTGGTATTTATTTATTTGTATACCCATCTACCTGTTTATTCACCAAGTATTTTCTGAGTGCTTTTGATGAATAAGTACCTTTCAAATTACAGTGGTAATTCTAAAACCAGATTGCTAGCTTTCTGAGGGTAGGAATAGTTTCCTATAAACTGGCAGATCCAGGTACAGTTACTGGATAATGTAGATGTTCATCTGTTCTGGTTTTGGTGAAGTTCTTTATGCTATAAAGTCATGAAGATTATACATTTGGTTAAGAAGATATGTTCAACATGATGGAGGAAATATTCTGCCATGATAACAGATCAATACAGGATACATGATGCTTGATTGGTGTATACAATACATGCCTTGGGTCACTGGAGACAGGAATATTGTGTTCTCTCAGTAAGGTGTCCATACACTCCATTAAAGGCTTCAGTTTGTAAATGACTTGGTTCAATATAGATTTTCTATTGGTGTGCAAGTTCTGGAAAGGAATTTGTATCTCTAATACTTTTTAAATTGACCTTTCAGAAAACACAACCTTTCTTCTTATCAGATGATACTTCATCAAGATGGCTTGCATGGCCCCTGAGTGCTTGCCTATGTTTCTTTGAGTAGAATAAAGACCTTGGTAGTTTATAGGCTGCCTGTGTCTTCTGCTCTAATGTTTCCAGATTGGTTGTATAATTACTGCATTTTCTGTCCCAGTGTTGAAAAATAGGTTTGGCAATTTGAGAAAGTGTATAGTTTGTGGCCATTAGGGAAGTGCTGGGGTGACATTTAGTGAATATTTGTCACTTCCACTCCTGCACAGCTGGTATATTTTTGAGAGAACATTGAAGCTTTTTTTTTCAGTCTTTAATTCTATTTTCTTTCTTTTTGGTTTTCCTGATAGACTTGTTTATTTATTATTTTTTTACTTTTTTAATAATTTATTTTTTATTTCTTCAAGTTGCATCACAATCACAATCCCCTCCCTACTCTACCCTCCTGTCCCACCCTTCTACCCTCTTACCCCTCAACTCCTCCATCCTCTACCCTTTTTTTTTTTTTTTTTTTTTAGTTTAAGGTATATCTTTCCCCCCCAACAGCTTCCCCTTTCAGTCCAACAAATGGTTCTTTCTCTTATAACTACAAATACAATACAAAACAACAGAAATAAATAGGCCACAATTTTGAGAGTTATATGGCTTAGCGTACATTCTCAATGTCCAGTCCATAATGTATTTGGCACCTGACTTTAACATTCTACTATCTAACCATCTCCATGAGTTTAAAGTTCTATATCTAGCTCAGCTTTCATACTAACTTGCATCACAATATTAAAAACATGTTCTTAGATCCAGAACACCCTCTTGATTCCTAAACAACTCAAATTTTAACTATGAGACTCTAGCCATCTATTCTTCAACTATCTCAGAGACCTGAGAGGGATAAATATATCTGATTATATAGGAAGTGCAGGGCCCACAGCTTCCAAAACTAAGAAATGACATACCCGTGGCTGCCTTGACAGTTCCCATTTTCTCTCCATACATTACAGCATCAATCTTCAGCTGTTTGGCCCCATTTCTCTGACAGACATTGATAGTAGAGCAGGAATTATGAAGGACTTACCTACCCTGTCTTGGCAAAGCTAGGCTGTCGACTTACCTGCTTCCAAGTTTTGTCCTTTTTGGACAGCATTCTGTCTACTAACTGTATTTTCTACACTAATCTTATTATTTCTAAGTTTTTTCATAAGTGATGGTACACTTTCTTGTGTGCTTTCTATGGTTAGACTGTTTTTCCACCAGCTACAATAATGTTTTTTGCCAACAATGCACTCTTTATCTATTGAAGTAAAGCTGAAATGGTACCTTCTAAGACATGGGCAGTTTCTCTGCTTCTGCAGATATTTATGAAGAGCTTTAGTCTACAACTGAAATGCTATCATTTAGCAAGGTGGCTTTTGTCATATTTTTCTATATTATTCACTCTAATTATTTTATTGTACTTAATTCTGCTATTTCTCTTCCACCTCTTATTCCTCCCAACCCCCCCAACACTAAGTGGGAGAGAAAGAAAGTTGAGGGAGAAGGGACATAGTTCTCTTTGAGCTACTTCCTGCTGATTAGGATCGTTAGGTTCTTTGGGGGCAATGCCAGTCTTCAAGTTTAACACAGAGGACTTGAGAGAGGGATAAAAAGTCAGAGCCCTGAGGAGAAGGGAGCTCTACAAAGAAGAAAAGAAAGGGCTACAAAGAAGAGGTTGCTGTTCTCCTGGCGGCTGATGCTCCCCCAAACTGCTGCTAGTTCTTCCTGCTGCTGTCTCCTGGTTTGCTGGACATCTGGACTGAGATTGGCATTGCCCCCCAAAGAACCCTACAACCCTAATCAGCAGGAAGTAGCCTAAGGAAAAAGAACGCCATCCTTTTCCCTTTAACCTTCTTTCTTTCACACCTAGGGTTGGGGGGGGTTGGAAGGAATGAGGGTTGGACAGGAGGCATAAGGAATTAAGGATAGTAAAATAATTAGAGTGTATAATTAAGTTTAGTAATAAAATACTAAAAGCCATTGTGCTATACTATCTCCTTTGTCTATGAGTTTTTCCAGTCTCAGAATTGTGTTTTAAATTATGTGGTACTGTTGATGTTCATGACCTGTCGCTTATCTAAATGTAAGAGATAGATAGGACGTCTTTAAAAACCTCAAGAAATCTGCAGAATATGGCATTCAAAGATGTTTTCTTAACTTAAGATTTTTTGATATTGATACATGTCAGCACCTGATAGCACCCCCTATTCTACTCCAAGTAGAAGATGAGCATCGAAGAATCTTCAGTGTGAGATGGTTGAATTGGTGGCAAGCCTTTCTCTTGGCAAGAAAAACCCCTTGCTTCAACTGTAGACAGACTGCTGTCCAAAAAGGACAAAACTTGGAAGCAGGTAAGTCGACAGCCTAGCTCTGCCAAGACAGGGTAGGTAAGTCCTTCATAATTCCTGCTCTACAATGTCTGTCAGAGAAATGGGGCCAAATTGCTGGAAATTGATGCTGTAATGTATGGAGAGAAAATGGAACTGTCCAGGCAGCCACTGGTATGTCATTTCTTAGTCTTGGAAGCTGCTGGCCCTGCACTTCCTATATAATCAGATACATTTATCCCTCTCAGGTCTCCGAGGTGGTTGAAGAATAGATAGCTAGAGTCTCATAGTTAAAATTTGAGTTGTTTAGGAATCAAGAGGGTGTTCTGGATCTAAGAAGATGTTTTTAATATTGTGATGCAAGTTAGTATGAAAGCTGAGTTAGATATAGAACTTTAAACTCATGGAGATGGTTAGATAGTAGAATGTTAAAGTCAGGTGCCAAATACATATGGACTGGACATTGGGAATGTACACTAAGCCATATAACTCTCATAATTGTGGCCTATTTATTTCTGTTGTATTGTATTTATAGTTATAAGAGAAAGAACCATTTGTTGGACTGAAAGGGAGAGCTGTGTGGGGGGGAAAGAAATACCTTAAACTAAATTTTAAAAAAGGGTAGAGGATGGGGGGGTTGAGGGGGAAGAGGGTGGAAGGATGGGACTGGAGGGGTGAGTAGGGAGGGGATTGTATTGAGATGTAACTTGAAGAAATAAAAAATAAATTATTTAAAAAAAGATGGACTTGAACCTTGCTTGTCTTTTCTCCTTATAGAACTATTAGTCTCTCAAAGCCCTGAAGAGGCTCTGTTGTCCTTATACTAGATTTCTTTCTATGACTGAAGCTGAGGAAAGGCAGGCTGGCTGAGGAGGACACCCTTGCCTTTGTCCACACTGCATTTCCCCTTACCTCATTTGGTTTTTCACAGAGCCCAGAGTCAGCATCAGGGGTTCTCTGAATAAAGGACATGGGATGCTATAATCAGACCAGAATCAGGGCTGGGATGTAGACTTAGTTTCTTGGTGTTTTGCATGTTTTGAGGATGTAGTTGATGACACAAAATTATCAATGGGAGCCTCTAGCTTAGGACTTTTCCAAACATGTGCCTCCCAGAGAACAGTACAGTTATTGTACTGTGTTTTCTTAGGACTGGCATTGAGTATATTTATCTTTTTAAGCCACCCAGGAGGTGTTTGCTAATAGCTAGGTTGATAGTGCATGTTGCCATTAGTAGGTTTTCATGAAAAATACAATTTATGGTGGCTTTAATTAATAATGTAAGCTTAAGTTTTTGTTGTTATTTTACTTGATTTTGCATGGGGAAACTTATACTAGGGACTCATGCTTGCTAGGCAAACATTTTGCCACTGAGCTCTATCTCTAGCAGAATACAGATATTTTGAACCATTGGTGTGAGTGCCAATCCACTATGTCCTTTTGTTTTTGAGAAATATTTTAGATGATTTTGTATAACTGCCGTATTACTCCATTGATAATACACCTAGGAATATGATGAGTCCCTGAAATCTGTTTTTAGGATAATGGAGAGAAAGCAGATGAAACCCTTTGAAAATAAGTCTTCAGTATTGGCCATACTGGGGTTTCTGATACAAGTTCTTTCCAACTTCAGACTTTTTTTTTTTTTTTTTTTTTTGCTCTCATGCAAATAAGCAAGCAACTTTACTGTTCTTTGACTAGGTCTTGCACATTGATCTTGGTATGATGGAAACTCCAGCATACAAAAGATGGGATAGCAATGGTTCCATAATTGATATAGATAACCTCAAAAATAATGGGATTCTTTATTTAGTGGATGGGGAACTAAAATCAGAGTACATAACTTATCAAAGTTCCAACAGTCCTTCACAGCACAGCCAAGCTAAAAGTCAGCTTTCTTGGTAACTACATTCAAATTTCACTGGCTTGTAAGAATTAAATAGTAGATTGTATGAATTAAATCACACAAAGTGAGAGACACATGATGTCCTAGTATCATCCAAATATTCATCTCTGTATGACTTATCTCAATGTTTGCAAGAGATTTTTAGTGTAAATAAAACATTGTACATATTGCTTGGCAAATGTGGGATGCTTTTTGTAATGATAAGAAACACTCAGGGAAGGAGATAGCTTGTTCTGCCCTTGCCCTGATCACAGGGACTTGAGAATATTGTGGTAGCTGTGCTTGAGAGACGATCCTTTGTTCATTTTAAAAATTAGCAAAGTTCACGTTTGGACTTTAAGTTCCTTATTAAATTTTAATCTTTTTGTTTATTTCCTTTCCCTCTATTCCTTCACGTAGCTCTTCCTTCAGTGTGAAAGCACTTCTGGAACCCTGTACTTTTTTCCATATTTGTTTGGAAACTCTGTGTGTGTGTGTGTGTGTGTGTGTGTGTGTGTGTGTGTGTGTGTGTGTGTGTTTTATTTTGAGACAGGGTATGGCTATAAGCTCAGGCTGGTCTTAAACTCACAGAAGTCAGCCTGTTGAGACTCCTGGATGCTGGGATTACAGACAGGATCTGTAATGCCTGGCTATAAGGTGGTGTTTTTCCACAGTCCCAACCTGTCCCAAATACATAAGGTGACTAAAATTTGCCCGACTTAGCTTTGAGGATGAATGACAGTTGCAAACAAAGGCATATTGCTCACACTAGGGCACAACTGTACAATTCTTTCTTCTGAGCATCATTGACAAAACTTAGTTTTGCTTTAAAGAGCTTACATTAAAAGAAAAAGTTGTTTTCCCTAGCACTCTTCAGATAAATGCACCTTGTAGATCATAAAGCTCAACTCTCCAGAGTCCAGAAACCAGGACACAAGAAATTCCTAATACAATGTGATCTGTTCATGACCTTCTTAGAAAAGAACATCCCATGTTCCCTGAGGATTGCGAATTCACATGCCTCCTTTCTCCCACTCTGCAGTCGCATCTTTGCTCCTTTGGCCACATAGAATCTAGTGAATAGAACAATGAATGAGATTCCAAAGAAACAACCTAGTTAAATAGCCAGTGTTGAAATGGTGTGTGTGTGCGTGCGTGTGCATGTGTGTGTGTGTGTGTGTGTGTGTGTGTGTATGCATGCCTGTGCATGTGTGTGTGAAGGTGTGTGTGTAAATACAAACAGAAGTGAAACAGGTGATCCTGGCATCAACACTGGCTGGATTCAGGCAAAGCTCCAGGTCCAGCCCCAGCTCCCTGACCAGACCCTGGATCCCTTTCTGCTCCAAGGGGAACAACCTGTCCTAGGATCTGTCTCCGAACAACAGTTCTATCCTGAGACCATGCTCACCAGATCTTGTGAAGATCAGGCTTTCTTCTTCAAGATCTTGAGGCTTGTTATTTTGTGTACTGAGGAAGGGAAATTTTCTGGTAGTTATGCATATAAAGAACGGAAGCTTTATTTCTTTTCTTTTTTCTTTTTTTTTTTTCATTTTCTAACCCAGGAAGATTTTTTTCTGGCCTCTTTTGCCAGCAAACACTTTTGAAGAGAAAAGAATATTTTAATTCAATAGATCAGTTCTTTTCTTCTTTAATATTTATCTGCTCCATTCTGCTTGCTATTCAAGGTTACTTCCATTTTACACATTTGCAGATTCTGTCAGAATGTTTAATTCTCAATAGTTGTAATTTAAATAAAGAAATTTGAGAATACTAATGTACAAAGGCGAAAAAAGATTTTGTTTGTGGGGTTCATTTTAACTAACATCAATTGAGGCAAGAATAAACCTTTGCTCTCTCTCTTTTTTTTCATACTATGGGCTCCTCTACAATTTAAGCCCTTCTGCCAAGTTTTCCCAGTTAAAAGCCATACCATTCTAAAGTAAACTGATCACAGACCCCCAGAGATAGAAACAAGCAAGCTCTTCTGTTTAATAGAGTGATAAAACAAGGTCTGAATTGTTGAAGTGATAGATTAGAATCACTGAAAGATCTTTGTGGATAGCAAGAAAGCTGTATACCTTGTGAGAAGTGTGTACATAGGTATGACCTTTATGGACTGGACATTGGGAATGTATGCTAAGTCATCTAACTCTCAGAATTGTGGCCTATTTATTTCTGTTGTTTTGTATTGTATTTATTGTTATAAGAGAAAGAACCATTTGTTGGGCTGAAAGGGGGAGCTGTTGGGGGAAAAAGATATACCTTAAACTAAAAAAAAAAAAGGTAGAGGATTGGGGGTTGAGGGGGAAGAGGGTGGAAGGGTGGGACTGGAGGGGGGAGTAGGGAGGGGATTGTGATTGAGATGTAACTTGAAGAAATAAAAAATAAATTATTTAAAAAAAGACACCACAGAGGTACAACAGTGGTTTTTTTTTTAAATTGAGTTTCTTAGATGCAAATATAGGTGGTTCAAAGAATAACGGAGATTCAAAGAGTCATCCAAAGGCAGGAGAAAGATTCAGAGAGGTCCCTATCATCGTATATGGAGAAGAAAAGAAAAAAAAAGAACTTACCCAGGATACACCTATTAAGAAGAGATTTACTTCATTCTGTAGAGTTTTCATTAGCACAAGACTGTCTACAGATGAATTTGTAACTACTACCTCTGATGCAGTTCTGCACTTGATAACACTAATTTTTTTTTTTTTTTTTCGAGACAGGGTTTCTCTGTTTAACAGCTCTGGCTGTCCTGGACTCGCTTTGTAGACCAGGCTGGCCTCGAACTCGCAAAGATCCGCCTGCCTCTGCCTCCCAAGTGCTGGGATTAAAGGCGTGCGCCACCACCGCCCGGCGATAACACTAATTTTAAACCACCATTTCATGTCTGTTGTAATGTTTGCCTTATTTCTGCAATTCAATATTAAGGTTTTTTTTTTCTTCTTTTTCTCATGGTCCTGTGCTTTGTCACAAAACTTTATGTTCTTTTGTGTAAAAGGCATCACTAATGCAAAACAAAAGGCAACTTTCTTGTGTTATTTTAGCAGAATCTAGGCAGAATCTCCTCTGTTCCTTGTTTCTGCAGTGTGGGCTGTGGACCAGCCTTCCCAGTGACATCCCTTCATTTCAATGAGTTAAGTGAAAACTCAGCTGATAACAGCGTTGGGGTTTGGAAGAGTTCCAGGTCATGCTCATGCTTGGAGAGGAACTTGGTAGTGTTTCCAGGCTTGCTGTGTGTTTGGTGAGTTGCTGCAGTGCAGAAAGCTTGTGTAATAGGCTGAGTTGGCAGCTCGATGCCCCACTTGAAGGAATAGAAGCCCTGGCTCTTACTGTGTAAAGGAATGTGTGCATATCATATGCATGCATGAATTTGTGTGGGTGCATATTTACTTTCTTTGAAATCCCATTAACCAAATATCACGTACATCTGCCTTTACTTACTTAGCAAGGTTACTATTTCTGGTGTTCCATTTTAATTCAGGTCTTGGAAAACACACTACCCTTTTGCTAGTATTTTAGAGTGCTTTTTTTCAGTATGGTTCTATTTATCTGTACAAAAATATATATTACTGCATTCAAATCTATATGAATCTATCATTTATCTGTATCTATCTACCTACCTGTCTATCTACCTATCTGTCTGTCTGTCTGTCTGTCTATCTTTCTGTCTATCTATCTATCTCTATGTATCTATTTAACTATCTATTTGAATAATTGCCCTGGGGTTTGGATATTTGCCATTTTCTGCACCTGGTAACACCTTTTATACCAGGACTCACACCAATTCTCTTAACATCTGTCCATCACACTCCCTGAAGCTAACATCTTCCTGGTACAAAGGTAAATTGTCAGATTTCAATTAACAGCAGCATACCAATAAATACTAGGAAGATACTTGATATTTCGTAGTCCAGTTTTTGTTGTTGTTGTTTTATAAATAAGGAAATGAAAGAGAGCCCAAGAAGACATTTTTTTTTTCAGGTCACTCATGGTGAACAGGTACTACAAGGGGAATATGCCCACTTATGGTTCAATTCTTTTTTGCTGATATCATCATACTGATTTTTGTTGAGAATATCATAATAGGTTGATTGGATTTTTAAAATTCTAAACCCCTATAAATTCCTTGAATTTGTGTTTCTAGTTGGCATATGCAGCTCCTCACTGCCAGAGAGCAGGGTCTCCTATGCCCTTAGGGAGATATCTGCCTTGATCAGGTAAATTGAAATAAGCCTTTATGGATTAAGACATGAACTTGTGAATTCTGAGGAAGTCTAGTCTTCCTGTTGTTTTCTAGAACACACTAGACAGCTGTGAGTACCTGTTATGAGGTCACTTCCAACTTTAACTGTACTATGTGATCATTGTGAGATTCTGAGAAAGTTACTCTAGGCTCATCTTCAAAATGGAGTGTTACTGAGGCTAGTGTGTGTGTGCTCGTGAGTGGGGAGTGCTTGGCACAGTCCCTCTGATGCTGTACTCCCCATAAATGCCATTTCTATGAGTCAGCTGGTAGAGGATTAAGTGATTTCTGTGTCATCTTGGCATTCTTTATCTTCTCTATATCCTCATCTTTGAAATAGGGATAACAATAGATGTTGCCCTATAAGGTATTGTGAAGATTAAATGACTCCCTTTTTGCAAAAATAGGAAGTAACTATCAGATGTTAACATAATTTACACATGGTTGAAATATTAACAATTATTATTTCTGTGTGAAGCATTTTGTATAATAACTGGCAACTTCTCAAGACAGACTAGATCTTATTACTACTTTTATTTTGTTCCTGTCAGCTCAGTGGATTTGTAAGTAATTCCATGTGATAGATGGTCCTCTTTCCCACCATTTTTTTCTGGAGCTACATTTTGCTTTAAATTTGTCCAGGTAGGCAGCCTACCACACTCTATTCTTCATCAGCCGCTACTGGGAGAAGGGGTGTGAGATTCACTACCAAGTCTTAACAAAAGTGAGGCCCTTGCTGCTGACTGGGCTGAGGCAATTGTGATGGAGGGGGTGGGCCTGGCTGCCCACTGCCCATAGGAGACACTCCAACAGACAGAGGAACCCTGTCTTTGAACTCACTCAACTTTCTACAAGAGCTTTGATATTAAAGGGTCTGGAGCTCATGTCTGCAGAACAGCAATAGACCTTTTAGGGAGATAGTGAGGCCCAGAAGGTGATAGGACACATTCTAGATGGTGCCTTCTCTGTCCAGTTGAAAGATATTTATTCTGAAACTCAGGTCCTCTGGAAGAACAGCAAGGGCTTTTAACCACTACTGCTCCTAAGCCAAATGTCTAGCCCCTGTATTTACCTTTCTATGTTCAAGTGTTTTCTGTTTAGTTTTGGTCTCCTGGACCCTTAGAGATATACTTACGATTGATTTTTTTTTTTTGGCAGTGTTTCTGGTGTACAGTCTCATTTTAAAAAAAAATACAGGTTTGCAGTGTCGGCTTCTCTCTTACCTTGTCTCTCAGATGACTATTTACTTAATGACCAAGGTCAAAGGTCACATTTTTATGACAGCTTTTCAGATAGCATCCTTCTCAGTCTGCTTCTTACTTTTTTCAGAGTGGTCAGTTCTTCTGTGTCTTCTCTCAGTCATGATCACTTTCCCCATCCCACCATTGCCTTGGCGGACCACAAGCTCCTCCTCAGCTAGGGTTGTGCTTAGCATTGTATGTCTTTGGAGCCTAATACATTGCCTGACTGAAGATGAGTGTGGATGGTGTTGGTTGTCTATTAGTGTATGGACTAGAAAATGAGTATTTTCCTCATCATCTACTCTGTCATTCAGTAGTTATCTATCAGGCAAACACAGGACAAAAAACTTGTGGTCAAATGAAGAGCCATAACTAGGCACAGTTACTCCTCTGGGGGTTTACAGCCTGATTTCTAGGGAGGCATCAAAGTAATACATCTCTGACAAAATGAGTGTGCATCCCTAAGGAGGAGGAGACAGATGCTAAGCACTTTGAGGGCAGAACGGGCCATTGAAATTATTTAACTTTTATCTTCTAAATGTTTCCCCTGAGCTTCCAAAGAGAAGCCAAATATTATTCCAGTTTATCTGCCTTCCACTTTGAATTTATAACCCTGTTTTGTATAATGTGTAACACATCAAGAGCAAAGCAAATTCTGCTGACACTTAGGTACCTCTCTATGTTGGGCACACAGCATTTCAATTCTTCTCTTGAAGATTTGAATGCTGATTGAGATTGGCACTCTGGGGTATCTGGCTCATATCAGTTTGCTTTTAAAAATTAGTGCATGTGTATGCATGTACACAAATAGGGGTACATGTAAGTGTGTTGCATGTGCACATGTGACTGGAAGCCAAAGGCCAATCTTGAGCCTCATCCACCTGCTTGGAGTCAGGGTCTCTCCCTGGCCTGGAGCTCATCAACTGGGCTGACTGATCAGAAAGCCCCAGGAATACTGAGGTCTATTTCTACCTAGCTCTGGAATCTCAACCTGCTACCACCACACCTGGCATTTCAGCTTAGCTCTGGGAATCAGCTGCAAGTCCTCACATTGTGCTTGCCGGTCAGGCTTTTTACTGAACTGTTGTCACTCTTGCCCTTGAGTTGCTTTGTTTAAAACCACTTCTGGGAGGATGCTGCTGGCCAGGAAAGAAAAAGATTAACTGAGAGTGGTGAAGACTCTCTGTAAAAGGACTATTTAGATTTTTAAAAATTTCATTTACTTATTTCTTTAAGTTCCATCTCCCTCACAGCCCCCTCCCTCTACCACTCTCCCTCCTATCCTACTCCTCCAGTGTGGGGTGCCCTACATATCAGCCGCCCTCAGTTCATCACTCATTTGAGGGCTAAGAGCTTCCTCTTAGGGGGCCTACTTGGTATCTCTACTAGGCAAAGTGTTTCACTAACAGGTAATAAAGTCCATGTTCCTGTTCTTTTCAGTCTGTAGTTGTAGGGTAGTTATCCTGTACTATATGGCTAAAATCCCATTATAAATGAATACATGCCATGTGCATCTTTCTGGGTCTGGGTTAGCTCACTCAGGATGAGCTTTTCTAGTTCCATCCATTTGGCTGCAAATTGCATGATTTCATTTTTTTCTGATAGCTGAGTAATATCCATTATGTAAATGTACCACAGGTTTTCTTTTATCCATTCTTCGGTTGAGGGACATCTGGGTTGTTTCCAGTTTCTAGCTATTACAAATAAAGCTGCTATGAACATAGTTGAGGAGATGTCCTTATTGATTGATGAGGAATCTTCTGGATAGATGCCCAGGAGTGGTACGGCTGGGTCTTGGGGTAGAGCGATTCCAAGTTTTCTAAGATATCGCCAGATTTATAATTGGCTTTCTGGAGCAAATTTATAATCACATAAGAAAGTACAACACAGTCTTCCTTACAGGAGCACCCTAACATGAGCACCAAGATTTCAGCCTTAAGGGGAATGTTTCTATGGTAGACTTGATAAGGCTGCTTTCTTTCACAGCTGTATCCTGACTTTCTTTTTGCAGTTTCTGTATTCACACACCTTTTTATACTCCAGACAACTCATATTTAAGTGATAAGCATTATATTTTAAATTGCTGTTACTGTGTTAGCATCAGCACATCATGTTTTTAATGTTTTTCAGAGTTCAGAATTCTAAGTCTTCAGAAGCCTTTTTTCCCTCCATAGCTTGGTTATTTCACAAACTTATTGAAATGTATCAGCTTTTTGGCCTTTACTGAAGGCCAGAATGAGTCAGACAACTGCTTATGAGGAAACTCACATAATATTATAGGCATAATAAAATGATCAGTTCTTATTAATCTATCTTATATAACAAATCAATTTTAGATGCTATGTTTAATTTTTTTAAACATTTATTTCCTAGCTAGCTTCAGTTGTCAAGCTGATACAGTGTTTAAGTTATCTGAGGGAGGCTGAATGGGGATTGATTGGATCATATTGGCCTGTGGTCATATTTTTGGGGCATTTTCTTCATTGTTTACCGATGTAAGAATGTCCAGCCCACTTAAGGGAGTACCATCCATAGGAAGCTGGCTCTGGACTGTGCTAGAAAGCTAGCTGCACATGAGCCTGGGAACAAGATAATAAACAGCTTCCATCCGTGCTTCCTGCTTCTGTTCCTGCTAGAAGTCCTGCACTTACATCCTAATTGATGGACCATGATACAGAGGTTTAAGCTGAATTAAACCCTTTCCTTCCCAAGTTACTTTTGGTTATGATATTTATCACAGCAATGAAAGCCAACTAAAACAGGTTATTTTTATTTATGTGAGTACCATGTCCATGTGCTATGTCTGTGGATAGAGGTCAAAACAACTTGCAGAAGTTGGTTCTCTTCCTCCCCCATGTGGGTACCAGGGACTGAATTCAGGTTGTCAGACTTGGCATGGTGGCCCTTCACTTGTGAGCCATCTCACTGGCTTTGGGTTGAAAATTTCTTACATGATTCTCCTTGTTTTAGGGGTTGTAATCTTTTATATTTATTTTCCTTACAGTGTATTTTGTAGGAGTCTTGTTTTAGTCATCTGTTGGTGCCTCAGTCATTTCCATAAAATTCAGCAGCATTAGAGAAGAATAAAAGTTTAACATGTCAAATAGTTTCTGTTGGCCAAGAATTTATAAGTATCCTAGCTTTGGAATTCCAGTGCAAGATTAGGGGTTTGTAACCGAACTTTTAAATTATTATTTATCACTTATTTGTTTATTACTAAATTCACTTATAACAAACACCAACAATTTCTTAACTATTAATCCTGTAAAATCCTACAACCCCTTTAACCTATCCACTAAACCTATTGATAATTATAACAACTATTTTCATAACCTTTTAGAATGATACAGTCTCTGGGGCAGGTCCTCAGTCGTCAGGAACACAGTATTTGTTGTAGATTCTTTAACGCACTTAGCAGTCCTTTTTCTGGATCTCTCAGATGTAGGTTCATCAGGGTAGTTGGTTATTGCAGTCTCACCTTAAATAAGGCTTCATGCTTTCTTCTCTGTGAGAGACCCCAGCCATCTGCAGGCCAACTTACTTCTTTTGAATCAGGAACTCAGCTGCTCTGCCTCAGTCCTTAAAGCCAGGCACAGTTTCCCCTAGGCCACTGATCAGACAGATCAAACCCCTACAGGCAAAAGCTGAGCCATAGGGTCGGGTCCTTGGCCTTTTGGTGTCTTGCTCAGGCTTTCTTTGCTCACCGGCTTCTTTCTGCTTCAGGGAGAGAGCTGGCCATCAATGGCCAGCCCTTTTTTCAGCAGGACTCTTGGAGCTCTCTAGCATCAGGGGCCTCTTCTCTTCTGGGCTCCATGCACTGTCCTCAAATAGGAGGAACTCTGTTTCAGCTTAATTTGGGCTCCGCCCACTTAGCAGCTGAAAACAATGTCAGGCCAGATACTTTGTTTCTTCAATTCTATTGAGTCTTTCCTGTTTTCCTGACTTCAAACTTGTTTTTCAGTCTATTGAGTCTTTCCTGTTTTTGCTGACTTCATGCTGATAATGCTCTTCAGGCCCCGAATTAAGAGACAGTATCAGAAACTCCTATATATTTTCTAAATCTAATTTATCTAACCCCTACAATGGTTAGTGCCCTATGTAGATTACCTGCATGAAGAATCCACTTCCAGGGCAGCCTCTGCCCCTGGGTATCAGGTCAGATCTGAATGTTGTAAAATGCTTCAATTCCTTGTGCTTGGACTTCTCTACAGGGATGGTTTGCTCAGGGTTAGAGAAAGAGAACAAGGCAGTTCCTACCGTGTCCTATGTAGCTTTTCTTCAACTTAAAGGCCTATTTTATTTGATAGAGGAGGAGAATATCAAACAATATGAATACCTGGAGGTAAAAATTCCCAGAGTTTCTCTGGAAGGTGGTTGGTCACCATGTTCTCCTTTTCTTTTTAGTCTATTCTGCAAATTCTATTTTTGAATGTTTTGAAAATACATTTTAAGATTTATTTAGGCTTGATAAGATAGCCACTAGGTTAAGACCCAGAGGTGACACCAAAAGGGTTAAGAATACTGAAAATTGTAGGTCTGGATTTAGAATGAGAGCATCAGCAGGAATCTGGGTCAGGAAGACAGGTCCAGAAAAAAACAGGTACTGAAGCACACAGTACCTCTTACAGCTTCATCCTTTTAGCAAGGGTTTGGTAGGTTTGGGAAGAAGATAAGGGGATACATTCCAACAAAGAGGGCCACTAACAGCAGCCTTCTTTATTTTATCTTCAAAGATGTACTGTAGTCTCTCTTTTTTTCTAGTTTGTGTAGTTGATGCTGCTGAACTAGATATTATAGTGTCTTGGCAAATAGATCTTAACAACTTGAACATTAACCTCAACATCTATGTATTACTTTTGTGCAGCAAAGTAAAGATAATGCCCATTCAACTGACAAGACAGGTATTGTCCACTTCTCAACCAACAAAAGAGGATAAGTGAATATCTCGGTTGGCAAATGTTGTACCTAACAATCACTATGGGATTTTAAATGTGAACTTTCAGGCTTTCACCTAACCTGTAGATTTTCATTTTTAATAATAATGATTGCAAATGCTTAGTAAGCATATACATTACATAAAAGTCATTATCTAGGCTCACTGCAGTAGCAACAGTAAGAGATGATGAATAGGTATAGAAAAGCAACAGGCTGCCAGATTGAAACTCCAAAGTGTCTCCTTCAAGTGGGCCTCATGCTTGTGGTGGCTGTGGGAAGTTAGGATCCCATAGCCTTAATTTTCTCATTGGTAAAGCTAGGGATTGAAAGAAGTTACCTCAATGATTAGTGTGGAGGTTAGTACAATAATACAAAAAACCCACTTAGTGTGCTTTATGGGTACTTAAGCACCTCATATGTGTTTTATTATTTCCATAAACTTCCTTCTAAAAGTTTTAACTCAATTACTTATTTAATGACTATTTATTTATTTCCTTTTTATACCAGTTTTCTTTGTGGGATTATGGAAGTACAAATGGACAGTCAAATCCTCTCTGTCCTCAGGGTACAATATTCAGGGACATAAATTAAACACCTAAATATGCAAGATGTTGATGAATTCTATGAAGAAAATAAAACAAAGGAAAGGGAAGCAACTGGTAAATTTATGGAATGAATGCTATTTTGTTGTTGTTGACTGGTTAAGGAAGTCCTGGCTTACTTTAGCTTCCCAGAGAGGAGTGACTGGAAGAGATGGGAATGTGCCTGTGGAAAGTAAAAGTTAGAAACATACTCCACCTTGGAGCAGATCAGGTCATTAGAAAGTTCAGTTGTGGGAATATATCGTGTTCATCTTATTAGTTCTTTATTTTCAGTAAAAGCAGGGGCTTAGTGGGTATAAGAATATGGGTTCTAAGAAAAAAGATAGAAGAAAATAAGAGAATCATGAAATATTTTCCGGGGTTGCTGAAACATTGCCTTCCAGCTGTAAAACTCTCTTGAAAATAGCAGACCTGGACTTTAAGGAAGGGCCTAGAGAATCTGAGTGGTTTTCTCTAGTTTTATGTTCATTCCTGTGAGTGCAGACGTGAAGTAGGTTACACCACAAAAGAAGAGTGAGTGAGAGGTCGAGGAAAGCAAATGGGATGACCAGAGGAGAGAGATTAGAGATCAAAGCTTCCATTTTACATTTGTCTCTGTCTCCCTCTGTTGCTATGAGCCTGTGCATTATTCTTTTGATCTTTTCAACACAGTCTGTTGCAAGTTTTGTTTTCTTGAAAAACAGGAAATCAATAATTATTAATTGGATTGTGCTTTTATATTTTTCATAAGTCATTCTACATCAGTTATATTATATAAGGCTTTACTGAAACTAATTTTTAAAAAGTCAGCACCACATAAATACAAGGAGCTACTCTGTTCCAAAAGGCTACTTTTGATTATAGATGTGCCCAAAAATTTGAAGTAAAATAAAATTTTATCAATATGGACAGTTTTTTTTCAATTAACTAGATGGATGAAACAAGAAATTCAATGGAAAATTTGGCTTGGACTTTTTGATTAGAATGTTTTTACATTTTGTCAAATTGAGCTGATGCCAATTTCCCATTTTGTTTTGAGGAAAGCCCAAGTAATGAAGAAAAGGACAATCACTTTTTCGTTCCTTTAAAATAATATGTGACTATCACTTTACAATTTTATGAAAATGAGGCATATAATGTGGGTCAGGAAGGGAACATAGACTGTAATGAATAGTCAAGTTAAAAATCATTGATTGGCAAAGGATCTCTAAAAATATCTTCATTTGTGCTTATAGCAAACATGAAAGCCTTAACTGAATTCATTATATTGAAGTATAGTAATAAATAAATCAATTCAAAAAGTATATGGTTTATCTCATTGTGACTAGTGCAGGTGCTGTATGAAAGACATTAGATAAACAAATGAACACATTAAAGATTCTTGATATAATGGGGATGGACCTCTGATGATCCTGTGTGGTGGAATCCTTGTAGACAGAATGGGTAGATGTTAGTAACTGAATAGACATATAGTTGGGAAAAAAGACTATAAAGATCCCATGGTGTGGTGGAACTTTTGATTTCTTTAGGAACACCGTTGTGTTGATTGAAAGTGTTTTTTTGTTTTGGTCTCAAGTATGGGCTTTGGGGTGCTTTGTCCACCACTGAAAAACAGACTTGTGAGAGGAGCTTGAAAAATATCCTAATGGAAGAGCACGTGATGTCTTGCCAGCCAGAAACAGTCAAGTGTGGTGAACATGCGTTTTGCTGGAAAACATTGTATGATGGCCAGACCCTTGGAGAGTTTGTGATCTTGGTCAACAGGAAGTACCTTGTGCAGAGGGTGTGAGGTTGGTCAGTTGGAAAGCACCCTTGTTGTAGATTTCGAGGTTTAAATGTAGGCCCCAGAAACTTGGAGGGGCTTTTGCTTGGCATTGATTCTCAGCTTCTCATCGCTGTTTCACTTTGAAAGACTCCAGACAATGCTTTGCCAAAGTTTCCTGCTACTGAGACGTGCTGAAGATAACAGCTAAGAGTGGAATAAGCCCAGGTCGGGCCCTGTTTGGGGCCAAGAGAGCTGCTGCTTTTTCAGCTGCTCCCCAAAACTGTTGCTGGCTTCCTGGTTGGCTGTGTCCCATTGCAGATTATGCCTGTTACTGTGTAAGCTGTTTTGGCTGCAGTGCTGATGAATCTCCCCAAGGACTTATGACGAAGGAGGTCTACGTCCTCTATTAATATCCTTTCTCCTGTGCCTTGGGTGTGTGAGCTGGAAGGTGGATAGATATAGTAATATAACAATAAATAAATATTTTAAAGGTATTCCTTCACCATGAAGTTGAGGAGATGGTTCAGTGGGAAAAACCACTTGCTGAGTAAGCATGAAGACCTGAATTCAGATTCCTGGTCTGTATGTAAAAGCTGGGTATAGTGGACCATGTCTGAACTTCCCTTCTCAATTGAGTTTAGACTATGTCTAGTTTACAGTAAAAGCTAATTGGGACAGATGCTGAAATTTCAGATGAAGGAAAGGGAAAGTTTGAAGAAGAAGCAAGAAGGTTCATAGAAAAGAGTAGTTGTGATCCAGGTTCTAAGGATAAAAGTTCTGGCTATTGCTCATTAGTGGAAGAATTATATTTAATATATATGTGTATAATTAATTGTAATTTTTAGCTATTAATATTGAAAATTTTTCATTCACACATCAAATTTGAAATTATAAGACCACAGCAATAAATAGTATATGCCAGGGTTTAAGTTTCAATGAATAACACATAGATTTAAATATCCATTAATAAAACTTAGGTTCCAGTGCATGGATGATGGCATACATCTACAAACACAAGTTTGCATAGGGAAAATGTCAGCGAGCTTCTAAAGCCATAGCTCACTTATTTGTGGGTTCAGTGTAGATATTTCTTTTCTTCCTTATGTTCCTAAAATACACCTGGAGGCTATTTACGTCCAATGTCACCCAAATTGCAGTATTCTCACTTTAACCTTCCTCCCATCTTGCAAAATTTCCATGTGTTCTAATCTCAACTTCTAATCTTCCTTCTCTTTTCTGCTGCTCTTCTAGTTTCATGAATAAAGCCAGGGGAAGCAAAGCAGAGAAAGGAAGACAGGGGGCTTTGAAGTCTTGGGGTTTACCTCTCACCTGTCAGAACGTTTCTCCCCACTTTCTCAGTCAGTTTCACCTGTGCTGGGAAAGATGGGAAATGTCAGGTGTGGAAAAAATACAACCAGTTCCAGTACTTTCTGGCTCATTTGATTTTCCACCTGCTCTGTTGTCTATTTGCCAACATGTGGTCCTGACAATATGCTGTTACTATGGAAAAATAAACAGTTCAGCAGAACTATGAACATAACAAAAACTCTCATTGATTAATCCTAAAGTGTACTGATTTTGCATTGACTGCACAGCTCTATAATCTTAATAGAAAGATGACTTTCATTTTCACTTTCTTGGAATTGTTTTTCAAGCATACTTTTATAAGGGTTCTATTTTAAAAATTATCCCTCCTAAACATATTTCAGACTGAATCATACTAATTTATATGGGAATTTCTTCTCATTTTGGTGAACACCAACATTTGTAAATAACCAGTTAAATCCACTCATTGTTTCACCAGAGATCCCTCTTTTAGGCTTTTTTGTTTTTGTTTGTTTGTTTTTTGTTTTTGGTTAGAGAATTGCAACCACTTGGTACTATTCAACTGAATAGGATGAGTTTGCTGCACAGGGAGAAACCAACAGCTTTGTCATCATCATTGAAAGAGGTGGATTTTGTTAGGGACAGTAAAATGGGGAGCTTTTGCTTTTAACATGAAATAAGAAACAGATCACATCAGGGGTAATCTGTCTGGTACAGAGTTTATTACTGAAAGAGAAGTACATCGCATATATTTAGTTTCATCTAGACTCCTTCTTAGAGTGTCTTGAAGACAGAGTCACTTATTTAAGGAAGTGATGTTTTCTTAGACACTGAATTTAAAAATACCTTTCAGCTTCTTTTTTTTATTAAATACTTTATTTTTTTTCTTCAAGTTACATCTCAGTCACAAACCCTTCCCTATTCCCCCTTCCTATCCCGCCCTTCCACCCTCTTCTCCCCAGCAGCTTCCCCTTTCAGTCCAACAGATGGTTCCTTCTCTTATAACAGTAAATACTATACAAAACAACAGATATAAATATGCCACATTTATGAGAGTTAAATGGCCCAGTATACCTTCCCAATGTCCAGTTTATACATATTTGGCCCCTGACTTTAACATTCTACTATCTAACCATCTCCATGAGTTTAAAGGTCTATATCTGACTCAACATTCATACTAACTTGCAACACAATTTAAGAGTATCTTCTTAGATCTATAACACCCTCTTGATTCCTAAACAACTCAAAATTTAACTATGAGACTCTAGCTGTCTATTCTTCAACCACCTCAGAGACTTGTTCTTCAGACGTTTTCCCTATGGCACCCACCTAGCACACCACATTGTTCTTTGAGAAACCACTTTACAGAGTTTATTTCTTCCAAGCAGAACAGCACAGTTGACAATTACCCCTGTGTCTGCACCCATGAGAGGAAGATGGTGACAGAATGGATATAAAACAGTCCAAAAATAAAAGTCTGAACTTGCTGAGTAAAAGGACATTTCAGAAAGTAGTCTGAATTTTGATGCATGAGAGACAAAACTAAAAATCACCTCCAATGGAGTGTTTATTTATTTATTTATTTTTTTGTCCACTGGGATCACTAGTAATTCATTAGTTGAAAAGTTAACAAAAGGAAATAAAACAGGGTAATTATTTAAAAAGAGATACATACACCTTAAATAGCTTGTTTCATATTAAACATATAAATGCACCTGTACTATGAGTTAACTTCATGGCGTGTTCTTTGATACAGTTGAACTGTCTTGAGTTCCTGAAGAAATCACACCTTTGAATGATCAATATTATTCTGGTATTTTTAGGTGCAATGGAACTTAAAAGGTATAGGGAAGCCCAGTACAAACCCTTCTTCATTTTCAAGGCTTCTCCTCTATCTTTTGTGGGACAAGGACACATATATTCAAATGTATGACTTTAGTAATTTTCTTTTTTCAAGCTTTTCCAAAATGTTTAATCCATTTTCAGTAGAAGTAACAATGTTCCTTAGCAATTACATTAGTTATCTCAAAAATAATTCAATTATGTAATCAAAATTACAAGTGTTCTATGTGTAAATAAGCCTAGAGGCATGTGCTGGTTGGAGTACAATTCTATCACATGAATGGTCTGTAAAGCTAGGTTTAGTTCCTCTGATGAAGGGATGACATGAGGGCTGTCCTCGAGCTGTGAACCATAGCTTGGGCTGAGTCCAGAGCATTTCTTTCTTTGTTCTAACTAATCCTAGGCCTGGACCTGGGAACCTCTAGTGTCCATACAATCTTATCTAGGCCTAAAATGTGTTCAGCCTCTGAGAATTACTGCTGAATAAGCTCACCCTTTCTTGATCTTTCTGAATTCTGACTGCCTGGTTCAGCTCAACAGCTCTGGATCAAACTCCTTTCCAGCTGACTGATTCGAATTGGTTTCCCTTGGCTTCTGACTATGTTCTAATATTCTGGCTCATTCTTTGGCTTGTTTTGTCTTCACCTGTGTCTAGCTTGTTCTCTCTCTACAACCAGTCTCCGTACAACTGTCCAGGTCAAACTGTCTCCTCTTCCTTTCCTACTGCCTGAGATGTTCTCTCCAGTAACTTCTCTGTCCTCTCTGTTCCCATGATGGTTGGGCATATTCTATTCTGTCAAATTTTCTCTGATTTGTTACTTTATCTGCCTCTCAGTTAGACATCACTTTCAAATATGGGTGCTTCCTTACACAAACTAACCTTACCTTCATTGTCAGGAATTAAAGGTGTGTACTAAGGGTGTGTCTTCATTTCAACCAGATCACACTGACCTAGAAGGTTTTTTAGATGTGATCAGAGCAACTATGTTTCTAGATTAAAATTCCTCTGCAGTAGTCATGCAGGTGTCTTATCCACCAGTCTGGCTTACTATGAATGCTTCCATATTGCTATATAAAACAGAAGTAGCAGAATAATTTGATTAGTTGAATGATTCTGACACACAGAAATCAGTGATATTTATGGAATTACTTCTCACTTTAAACTTATTTCTTGTCTTAGAATATCTTTAGGTTTATGCAAATATTGCAAACATAGTGCAATGAGCTACAGTTAGATCCCATTTGAATATTTCACAGCAATGGTGTATTTATGCCAACTGATGAGCCAACAAACAATATGTCATTACTAATGCGCTTACCCTTCCTTAGTGTTCTCTTCCTCAGTGTCCCTTCCTCTCCAGGAGCTCATGTAAGATATCATACTATCTTGATTCATATAAAGTGTTACTTCCCCCATGTCAGTGATGCATTCAGTTGTAGTGGCAGGTCTCACGACACTGATGCTGCCCTTTCTCATCTGGATGAAACTTTCCTCCTGAAAATATGCCCTGATGTTGAAGGCAGAGGCCGCTGTCATTATCTGTTTTCTATAGTGAGACGGCTCACATCGCTGAGTAAATAACTTCTTTCATCCATTTTCTCTTCATGATGGAAATCATAGTTTGGCTTTTTATGAGTATTTTGTTAAAGCTAAAATATCCGTTTTATCATTTTATTGAATTCCACCTTTCTTGTGCTGCTCCTGTTACTAGGGCGTTACACGAAACAGAGCACTGTGGTTTTCAGGGTATGGTTGTGTAGTTCTGGATTCAAGTTCAAGACTACACCATTCCTTGGTTCTGTTTTTCTTGAGTCTATTCTTAGGTTTTTGGGGTTTTTTTTTGGTGACATTTTTTTCTTATTTTTCCTGAGTGTATTTAATGAACTTCATTAGATAATTGTCTTATACATTAGATAATTGTCTTACACTATATCATCATGTTTCTAAGGCCAGTGTTGTAGCTACAAGTTCATTGCTTTGTTCAGCATAACATCTCTTAGCTTGGATACAACTCTAACATGATACAAACAGGGGATCTGTTTACCAAGCAGAAAACGGACAGATCATAATCTTATACTTTATGGGAGAAGTTGCACATATCCTAAAGTCATCTTTAATAAAAACCTGTCCTCCTACACCATATCTGTCTATTGTAAAGCATTTTAATATAGAACACAAAGAGATTTCTTTGATAGAACATCTGCTTCTTTTGTGGGCCTCAGAAATAAGGATGCCACAAAAGCCTCCTTGTACCCAAATATCTGTAAAGGGAGATATCAAAGAGAAAGTAGTTACCTTGCTTAGATGACAGTGATTTCTCTAATTCCCACAAATGTACAGACATAGGCTCCTGATGGTTTAAACTGATACCACCTAATTGATATAAATTTCCAAGGAAAGCCAAAGCTTTTTTTTTTAACTTATTTGTTCCCAAATAAATTTATTTTCTGCTTCACCTTGGATGGACATTTTATCTGTTTCTTAAGTGTCTCCATCAAGTAGGCAGCCTCATTGTGACTTTAACATGGAGCTAGCTGCTGAGCGGGGTGAACACCTTGCTGTCTGCTATGTTTTATATATTGTTTTCATGCAGTTGTCTATGGTTCTGTCCATTGAAACAGTTGTGTAAAGACATGTGTTCTAGGAAGAAGCAGCAAAGAGCAGAGATGACATCATGGAGAAGAAATCCTAAGACCAGAGCTGTATGTCTCTCGATCACCTATCACTGTAACTCGGACAAGTTCCTTGCCTTCAGTGTTGAATGTCTCAGATGAGGACAGTGGGATAGTTGTAACCACCTTGTCTACCTCTAGGAAGGTAGTTTTAGAATCCTGTGTGTAACACTTTATAAATGTGTTTAAACCATACAGTACCGTATCAGTGACG
Source organism: Lophiomys imhausi (assembly GCA_907164525.1). Classification (NCBI taxonomy): domain Eukaryota; kingdom Metazoa; phylum Chordata; class Mammalia; order Rodentia; family Muridae; genus Lophiomys; species Lophiomys imhausi. The sequence goes on along the minus strand of CAJQZJ010032066.1, from coordinate 9,378,193 downwards.
AGGACGGCTTAGATGCCACCAGAGGTGGTGAAATTCTCCAACACTAGAGGGTTCTTTTTGCATTCACAGGAGCTGTTAGTGTAGTTAGAGAAGGCTGAAAATCTACACTGTTCAATCCAGAGGGTAAGATGGACAGAAAGGAGAGCTAGTGTCCAGAACACAATATTTCAAAGCTCACATGAGCGTGACTCACAAGCAGTGTGACTAACCCTGAAATAATCAATGATGGTTGCTTCAGTGATGAAGAATGGGGTATAGACAGGCAGATGCTACATGGTTTCTAACATTCTTTCTCTCTTTGAAGATAACTTGAAATAAGTCAATTACATAAGCTAAAGACATCTGTAGACTAGCAAAGCCAGAACCTACACAAGAATAGGTAATTTTTAGACATTTTAAACAATATTATATTCATATTTAAATCACTTTAGCTTTCAGGATGAAAACACAGAAAACAGAGCTTACTCTACTCCAGTGATTGCTCTATGTGTTGTAGTGACATACGTAATGCTCCTAGCTTCGAGGAGATAGGTAAGGAAACTGAGGCACAGAGTGAAGCTATCATTTGATAGGTATTCAGCAGGTGGTTATGAGAGTGCCAGAAATTGGGAAAAAAGTGTATTATTCAGTGTTGAAGAAAAATTAAATTAGGAAGATATAATCAATAGTCAATGAGGAAAATAAAGAACTAGTGTCAACAGGAAGAAAATGAGATAGGACATTAAGGTAAAACACAGGGACAACTGTGGGACTTGAGACTAGTCTTTACAATAGACACATGATATGTCTCTTAAAAAGAATATGAGATAATTCACCACTAAGGTGGAAATATTTTAAATAAGGAAGTTCTAATATTGTAAGTATTCAGAATGCATAACTTTAAAAAGTATTCTAGAGAAAGACTTATGAAAAACAAAAAACATTAAACAGAGGCAAAGGGCCTATCACAATAAGAAAATTAATTGTTGAAAATGAGTAGTAGGAAAGCTAATTGATAGTACCTGAGGACATGCCTTTTACTGCCCTGAATATCTTATTTGGCCAAGTCTTTCATAGAATTTTGACTAAAGAAGACATTTTTGTAATGATTAGATAAAAATTCTGTTGTTCCAGTTTTTTAAATTACATGATCCTTATGGATGTTATGTGTTCATCTTTTCATAGTTCAGGTGTCAACATGTAGATTTTTACTCCCAAGTACTCATGAAAATTCCTGTGCCCATGAGAGGTTACACTCAACCCTCTAATGCACTCAATTTGTGTGTTATTATGTCTTGTGATATTTTGAATTAAGTATTGCTAGCTCCAAGCTGCTATCAGCAGTGGATGCAAAAAATATTCATTATAACACTTCTCAGCATGCAAGTGAGAGCACTTCAAATCACAGGGGCAGAATTTACAGCCATTGTTCTGTTTTCATTTGCATATTATGTAGCCAAAAGAATACAAGACAAAGGAAGATTTACTAGAAAGTAATATAGAGGGAAAATGTGGTAAAACATGAGATTGTTTTGTGACAGTTTTGAGTAATTTGATTCTGAGTTGAAGCTATCTTCTCAGAAACTTTTGTTCTTTTATCCTAAATGTTTTTCTTTTTTCTTTTTTTTTTAAAGATTTATTTATTATGCATACAGTGTTCTGTCTGCAGGTATATCTGCAGGCCAGAAGAGGGTACCAGATTTCATTATGGATGGTTGTGAGCCACCATGTGGTTGCTGGGAATTGAACTCATGACCTCTGGAAGAGCAGCCAGTGCTCTTAACCACTGAGCCATCTCTCCAGCCCCATCCTAAATGTTTTTCAAGCAGCATTCTTTTTCTTTTTATAGTCTTTAACAAAGAGCCAGAAAGGGAAGGATGAAGCTTTGTATACTGTGTGTGTGTGTGTGTGTGTGTGTATTATTGCTACTCTCAGAATCACAAATGTGTAATACTAATGGTAGTTATGAGAACAAAAGGTTTTATTTGTGGTAAATTAATAAGCAAAGTTTGTCCTCTTTTAAGATGGGAGATTGCTGAGTTTGCAATTATTGGCCACTTTCATATAAATTAATTTGATTTAAAATATGAGCTTGGACTTGGAGGCCAGCTGACAAGACTCCAGTAAAAATGTCACAGAGAGGACCTTCAGTGGCAGATTTGGACATTTAATTCTCACTGTCACCAGTTTTGCTGTAGGGAAAAAAAATACCCTACAGAGCCTTTTAGTATGGAGCAGGGTTAGAATGCATACCAGAGATGGTAAACATAAGGGTAGTGAGAAACAGACCACAATTTCTTTTCCTTTTTTTTTTCTGCCTAAAAACTGTGTTCATAATGATATTGCTTTTTTTCTTTTTTTCACTGATTCTGCTGTGAGCAAAGGGCTGGAATTAGGCAAAAGACACACAGTGCTGTGACCTTTGTTCTGTACGTCAGTCAAAAGCATGCTTCCAGCTACTCAGCTCTCTGCCTACTATCTTTGACTTCATCTGCCTGTTCTTGACTGCATGGTTTGGCCCATCATCCTCAACGATGTCCATCTAGAGATGTATTTATCCAGCTGGGTGTTAAGTCCATGATGCTTGGTGAAGTGGCTCCTTGATTGTTGGATAATACATTGCTGACTTTGCCTTAGACATCACAAAGTCTTACCAAAATCTAAACAAAAACCAAGAATTCATGTTTTTTAGGCACTTAACAAGTGTCTTAGCCTTCAGTAAGTCCTTTCTAAATGAGACCTCAGAACAAACCAAGGTACATATTTAGAAAGTATATAATTTCATAATCTCATTGTTATAAAATGATACTGATTCAGACTTTACTTTCCAATTGCATTTAAAAATTCTGAAAGACAGTGTTCTAAAAGATTTATTGTCAAGAAGAATGTTGCAGTCAATTCTGTTGTTTTTGAGAAACTCTCAGAAATTTCCATATGTATTTTATTTTAGAGTATTGTGAGGAGTTTGGCAAGTAAAATGTGACTTCATTCTAAAGCTTACCGACTTTCTACCATAGAATGTTAGACATTTACAAAACTCTGAGGATGTCTGAAGTGACAAGAAGGAAGATGGGAATATTCTGTTGGCCATTGATTCATCCACGTGAAGTAACCAAGTGGAGGTGAAAAGACAGAGCTGTGCTGACTCTGGCCACCTGGCTGCCCCTTCTGCAGAAGCTTGGGCTGAGTAGAGGGAGACCAAGGAGTAGACAAATTCAGCCAAAAGACAGGCAAATTTACATAATGGAATACTTCTCTGCCATCAGAAACAAGGAAATCACGCAATTTGCTGCCAAATGGATGGAACTAGAAAAGTTCATCCTAAGTGAGCTAACCCAGACTCAGAAAGATTCACATGACCTCTATTCACTTATAACTAGATTTTAGCCATGTAGTACAGGATAACTATACTACAACCAACATACCATAAAGAACAAGAACATAGTCTTTGTTACCTGTTAGTGGGACACTTTGCCCTAGTGGAGCTGCCTTGTAGGCTCCCAGAACAAGAGGAAGCTCTTAGCCCTCATATGGCTGCTGAACTGAAGGAGGCTGATTCATAGGGACACTCCACACTGTAAGAGTAGAATAGGTGGGAGAGGGGGGAGAGGATGGAAGTGTGGGACCCAGAAGGGTGGAGGGACAAGGTGATGATGGAGATGTAACTTGAAGTAATAAATAAAGGTAATTAAAAAAAAAAAACAAACAGGCAACTGTGGAGTCAGCAACATGCTGAGTCACTGTGTCAGCTCCGAAGAATTTCTCAAATATTTTAAATACTTCCAAATTTTGTATGCAGAGATGTAGAGACAGCAGGGAGAACATCACACAGCAAGACAACAGGGGCATCACAGTCACAGCTCCGTTCCCATGGTCCAACCTGAGCAACACCTTCCAGGTGTTTGCATTCACATGCCTGGCAGCTGCATGAGTCTCAGCTTTGAGTGGCCCACTCCAAGCTTCATTCTTAGATTCTTAAGTCTTTGCAAAAATTCCCATTGATTGCATGGATAGCATTGGGACATGTAGCACATCTCAGTTTGGTGAATGGTGATTTTTCTAATATGAAATATTTTATATATCAATTCATCTATTTTTATTTATATGAATATTTGTGTTAGTGAATTGTGAGCCCATATGTGACATGGGGAAGGAATAAGCTTCTTTGAGGTTTTCTCAACTGCCATGCAAACATAAACATTTTTCCCATCTCAAACCTTCTGAACATACCAGCAAATTCCACTTGTATTTCACTAGAAATCTTAAATACAGTTTCCTTACTCTGAAAGTAGACCAAACTCCAGGCATGGAAGAGTGATATTGCTTAAAGATACTTTAGAAAGAACATGTTTAGCTTCACCTTGTGGATAATGCTTTACTTGGAACATGGAAAATTAACTGGTTATTTTGAGCTAGTTAGTAAATAATTTTAGGTTTGTACTTGAAAGTTAGAAAATCTGTATCAGTTGTGCGTTTAGCAAAGCCTTTTTCATTGTTCTTAGAAGCTTGTAAAAAAGTTACATACTTACAAAGCGGCCACTACTCAACTTCAGTGCTGACTTTATTTTGCTTTCTTGACATGAAAGTGGTAAGTGAAAAGAAATAATGTTTGTAAATGCTGTGCGTTTGCATGGGAAGATGGACCCAGTGGGTAAAATACTGGCTGCGCAATCATCCGAGTTTAAATACGCAGAGCTCATGTGAAGCCTGGCTCAGTAGGGCACACCTGTATCCCAGTGGTCTTCTGGTAAGATGGGAAAGAGAGGAAGGCAAACTCTGGGATTTCGTGGATTAGTTGGCCTGATTTATGTAATGGTGAAAAAAGATTCTCGATGAAACACACACACATGCTCTCTCTCTCTCTCTCTCTCTCTCTCTCACACACACACACACACACACACACACACACACGCACAGAGAGAGAGAGAGAGAGAGAGAGAGAGAGAGAGAGAGAGAGAGACAGAGACAGAGACAGAGAGACAGGGAGGGAGAGAAAGAGAGATTTAAAAGTCCTCTGAGTTTTCTAGGGTTTACAAAATGTGCAACCCTGTATATTCCTCAAAAGAACAAGGTCGGGCTATAGGTTTGCGAGTCTCTGCTGCAAGCTGGTGTGTCAATATGAAGGTGCAGTAGAAGTAGCTGGGAATGGTGATAACCACACAGGTTGAAAATAACTGTGGGTTTAAATGAACGTTGTGGAGGTACAAGACAATAAAAGTTTTCTGTGCCAGGGTAACCATGGCCTTCGATGTCCAGATATTATCTGAAGCCTGCAGCCAACTCTTACCAGTATAGAGGCACACAGTACTCCATGGAGATCTGGCTTCAGTCTCAGAACTAGAATTTAGTGGGGAAATTGGAAGTCAGAAGTAGAACAAAGTAGCTCTGACTACAGACCCTCAAAGGAGTTGGGTCTCTCAACCACAGAGGCTGATGATTTGTGGTCAGAGGCTGTGCTGGGCAGGAAGTGAGAACAGTTTTATTAATGTGTTCTGGGGCATCTTGCCATTTGTCTTAGTCTACTGAGGCTTCAATCAAAATATCACAAACTGGATATTGTATAAAAAGGAGAGAAATTTACTTTTTATATTTCTGGATCCAAGAAGTCAAAGATAACTCAGGGTACCAGAAACGTGAGGACAAGGCTCCCTTGAGACTCATAGAGTATGTCTTATTCTGTATTCTTATGTAGCAGAAGGAACTACTATTGGCTAGCTACCTGCCATTTCTTTTATATGAGACTAAATTTATCTATGGGTCTCAATCCTCATGACATAATCACCCCCAACAGACTCCACTTTTTGATTCCCACCCTCTTGGTGATCTGTGTTTTAACATGGCTGGAGCAGTATAAACACACTTTCCAGGTATCATTTAACTTATTTCTTCAGGCTTTCCCTTGACAGCTATGTTACTTCCTGAATATCTCCAACTTAATAGAAGTAGCCAACATCCTTTAAGGCTGACATGCTTCTGATTTCACTAGAGTTTGGGAGACAGAGAGAGAGAGAGAGACAGAGGGAGAAAGAAAGAGAGAGAGAGAGAGGGGGGAGAGAGAGAGAGAGGAGAGAGAGGGAGGGAGAGAGGAGAGAGAGAGAGGAGAGAGAGAGGAGAGAGAGAGAGGAGAGAGAGGAGAGAGAGAGG